>VWZP01005025.1:1796824-1863165 GCA_013396995.1 Dicaeum eximium
GCCACCCCCGGCCCCGGCCACAGCCGGCACCGGGCACAGCCGGCACCGGGCACAGCCGCCTCGAGCCACGGCCTCACCCGACTCCAGCTGCTCCTGCTCCTCGTCCGGCAGGAACTTGGCTTTGCCGGCCTGGCGGGGCGCGTCGTCGCCGTTGTCCTCGTAGATGTTGGACCACTTTATGGCCATGTCGAGGGCGGGGGCCGGCGGCGGCGGCTTCTCGGGCGGGCTGTAAGTCTCCGGCGGCGGCACGGCGTTGCTCCTCCACACCTTGAACTCCCTGGGGGGCTGCGGGAGAGAGCAGAGCGCCCGTCACAGCGGCCGGGGGGGCCCTGGCGGCCCCAGCGCCGCCTCGGTTCACCCCGCGCCCCACGCACCTCCTCGGGCGCCCGCAGGACGCGGCTCTCCCAGTCGATCTCCTTGTTGAGAGGGTTGTAGAGGAAGGCGGGCGGCTGCGACACCCGACGGAAGAGCTCGNCGGGGCTGGCCGAGGGGAGCCGGCGGCAGGAGCCGGGGCGGCGCTCCGGGGCGCTTCCCTTCCCTTCGAGTGACCAGACACCGAAAGTCAGACACGAAACCGAGCCAACCTTCATTTCTCCTTTTTCACACCTGCAGGCCTAAGTGAAGGGAAACCACGTTTTCCTTAATGTCTGATCACCGGCTAACCTAGAGCAGACACAACGCTGATTGTCACCTGTCCCGGAGGTATCTTTACCAAAACAGATTTTTCAAATTTGTTGGACAAAGTTTGTACTACCTCCCCTCCTTGTAATTGACTCATACATACATAACTGCATCAGCTAAAATACTGGTGCTGTTCAAAAAGGGTGAAGTTGGGTCAGGGGAGGTTGAGGTTTTTCACTCAGAGGGTGGCTGGGCACTGAACCAGGTCCCCAGGGTGTCACAGCACCAGCCTGACAGAGTTCAGGAATTGTTTGGACAACACCCTCAGGCACATGGTGTGACTCTTGGGGATGTCCTGTGCAGGGCTGGGCATTGGACTCGGGGGCCTTCATGAGTCCCTCCAACTCAGTAATCAGTTCAGCTTACTTACTCTACCAGAAGGAGGATAAGATCTGAGGAAGGGGTTTTGGTTACTATGATCACTTCCTTTACTGTAAAGATACTAAACCATATCCAGCTGATCTCTCATAATCCATACCATGTCATTATTTTGAAGTAAGCCCTATACACAAAGTACAATGAAAACAACCACTGAAGTGAGACACCACAGTACCTGCAGCTTTTGCAAATCCTTTTTTGAGCCACTTCTCAGCACTCAANTAGCCCAGCGGGTCCTCCCCCTCCGCCGCCATGGCGGGGCCGCGCCTCGCACCGCCCGCGGAAACCGCGCCCGCGCCGAGGGTTCCGGCGCCGCGGCTGCTGCCGGCCCGGGCCCAGCGCGGGGCTGGCCGAGGGGAGCCGGCGGCAGGAGCCGGGGCGGCGCTCCGGGGCGCTTCCCTTCCCTTCGAGTGACCAGACACCGAAAGTCAGACACGAAACCGAGCCAACCTTCATTTCTCCTTTTTCACACCTGCAGGCCTAAGTGAAGGGAAACCACGTTTTCCTTAATGTCTGATCACCGGCTAACCTAGAGCAGACACAACGCTGATTATCACCTGTCCCGGAGGTATCTTTACCAAAACAGATTTTTCAAATTTGTTGGACAAAGTTTGTACTACCTCCCCTCCTTGTAATTGACTCATACATACATAACTGCATCAGCTAAAATACTGGTGCTGTTCAAAAAGGGTGAAGTTGGGTCAGGGGAGGTTGAGGTTTTTCACTCAGAGGGTGGCTGGGCACTGAACCAGGTCCCCAGGGTGTCACAGCACCAGCCTGACAGAGTTCAGGAATTGTTTGGACAACACCCTCAGGCACATGGTGTGACTCTTGGGGATGTCCTGTGCAGGGCTGGGCATTGGACTCGGGGGCCTTCATGAGTCCCTCCAACTCAGTAATCAGTTCAGCTTACTTACTCTACCAGAAGGAGGATAAGATCTGAGGAAGGGGTTTTGGTTACTATGATCACTTCCTTTACTGTAAAGATACTAAACCATATCCAGCTGATCTCTCATAATCCATACCATGTCATTATTTTGAAGTAAGCCCTATACACAAAGTACAATGAAAACAACCACTGAAGTGAGACACCACAGTACCTGCAGCTTTTGCAAATCCTTTTTTGAGCCACTTCTCAGCACTCAAAGTTTTTGTTTCTTCCCTGCTATTAATATAAATCTTAATTTTAGAATGAAATCAAGATATGTGTGGCGTGGAAGCAACTCTTCTCACATCCATAGGAAGTTGAGCAATAGAGTCATTTGAAAAAAAGCAAGACTCAGGTTAGTAATAGTAGTCACAAACTGCAATTTGCACTTAAGCAGCAGAGCTCTTGATTTCACATGTTTTCCTTACAGACTGCTCTTGAGTGCAGTCCTACAGGCACAGGTGTTTCATATTAAGTCAGTCTTTCCACCAAAGACAAACCTCTCTAAAAAGACAAGAACAAAAGCCTCCTACACACACAAAACCAAAACCACACATCAAGGTAATGGCATGAACTGCTCTTGCAACCTGTACATCTTAAAAATGAGGGAGACAGAAAAGCAGGCAATTATACAAAAGAATTTATTCCAAAAGTTGTGGTAAAAATATGTTTTAAAAATGCACATTATAAACATTTGGTAAGATAATACATTCACTCAGGGTCTCAGGTTGGTAGGCTCCACTGGGAGTGGTCCCTGCAGAGCTGGCTCCCTGCAGGCTGCACAGTGTGCAGGGCAGGATGGGGAGCAGCAAGGCAGCCTACACTCTGAGCTGTTAAGGTTAAGGCCAACCCTGCTCACTCTCCTCTCTTTACAAGGACCCAGGAGGGGACCCAAGCCTAAGCAGAGCTCTTTAAGTGGTTACAGTGCACATTTAGGCAAATCACTTCTTAGATGTCCCAAGTATGTACAACTACAATTCAAGTTAATGGAAGAGAGAGAGTTCATCCTATCCTAATTTCATGTTAAAGACCAAAGTTTGGCTTGCATATTTAGGCACTTAATTTCCAGAGTGCCATCTAATTGAAGCAGTTCCACTGAAAAGCATTTTCACTATCTGGACAGTCTATGATTGTAGATGTAGACAAGAAAAACAAGGATTTTTATAAACACATCTTTCTCACATGTAAGATGTTCATATACTTGGGATGGAGTGTAGTTGAACATTCCATTTTATTTTAATCTACTTTCAAAACCAGAATAATAATGAAAAACAATTTAAAGAGACTATACTGAGGTCCTGCAGGTGGCCTGTCTTCAAAAAAGGAGATGAGTTTAGTAATATTACCCAGGTGTGCATTGGAATGGCATTACATGGCTATACACAGTATGAGAGCCAAAATAACTTAGGGCCTTAAATACAAACCTACCCTTTGATATACTGAAAACATCCTGTCACTTTAAAGTGTAGTACTGCAGAACACAGCTGTACACATGTCAAATTAAGAAACCACCAGGTCATTTTGAAATGATTACAGGCACCTGCACAAAAGGTAGGCTACAATTCGTGTATGAGAAGAATACAGTATGTTACATGGTAGCAAGAAATGAGAACCTTCCCATGCTGAAACAGTTTAAAATGCATTTGACTCAAGCAATTTGAAATGTAAACCTGTCCATCTGATTTGAAGAGGAGGTATTTGAAGTGTCACATTTCCAAGAGTCCCTCAGGTATGGATATTTTCTTGTCACACAACTTCTCCTCCACTTCCCTAGTGGGACAAAGCATACAAGCTTTGTTCCTTAATAGCATCCTACAGTAATGTTTTCTTACAGCCCTCACAATGCCATTAGAGCAGTTTACATTCCTTTTCCAGTACTAAGGAGAATTTATATTTAAAGTGCATCTCAAATCAGGAATTTTTAACTAATATACAAGAGTACGCCGAGGCCTGCAGAAGTGTATTTGTGATGCCGATGCCTTTTGATTTACCAGCAGGACAAAGTTCACACAAGGAAGAAACTCCTTGCTAATAAGCACGGATTTGGTCAGATTTGTGAGGTTTTTTGCACATGGAGCAGCAGACACAACATGGAGAGCAGAATTTAACCTAATGAGGAACATTTAACTTGGTAAATTAGTTTAAGCTTTTTGGTAAGTAAGCTTAAGTTTTTAGTTCAGATATTTTTCCATACTCAGTGCTTTTCCTAACCATCTTTCCTAGTTTGCCCATCACAGAAACATTAAGAAAAGCTGATTTGTTAGTTTCTGCAGAAAGAAAAACCCCACTTGTTCTATAATTCCAGGAAAAGTACCTGAAACCAAAAGTGAAATCTTATACACATTGGTTTAAAAAACAAACATTTGTTGGTATAACACCACAATATTTTGAAAGAAGCTCACTAAAGAACAAAACAAACAAAAAGTCAAGCAGCTCCAGCATCACACAATTACAAAATTAAAACAGAAATTGCATAGGTTATTTCCTCCAATTTTTCTAACAGATTGAAAGCACTTTTTAGCCCTTGTGAGACATCACACAAAGTTTCAGTACCATTGGGATGAACAGATGAGAGTCCCTGTGTTCACTGTGGTTGAACGGAACGTGACCTTAAAGGCAAAAAGCAATTGTCACTTGAACTGGTGCATGGCTCTTGCTGGTCTGACTGGAGCTCTGGGGGCAGAGGGGGTGCACCAGGGTCTCCAGGCCCCGGGAGGGTGGCTGAGAAAACACTGCACTGTGAATTTCCCATCTCTGCAATTGGTAAGTTCATTGAATGAAGAGAGACAGCAGACACAAATGCAGCAGTGCTATGATCTTCTTCTGGGTGATGTATCTGGGTAGATTCTTTGTCTTTTGTTTTATCCAGGAAATTTGATTCATCAGAAAATGATCTAGAAAGATTGTTTGTTCCTCCATACAGTGAGGTCATACAGGTGCTGCAGCTTAAACCTAAGACAAAAAACCAGACACTGGATTTAATTACAGTATGGGGACATCTTAAAACTGTGCTCTGATTTAGTATCAGTAAGACTGTCAAAAATCAATTGTCCATATTTTTAACAGACTAACCCTTCATCTCACCTGTGACATCCAGAATTCCTGACAAATTAAAAACCAAACATGCAGGTTATCTAGGCTGATGTGAATGGTTTCTCTGTATTTAGTACCAGGTAGTACTTGACAAAGATGCACTGTAACTTTAAAGTTCATTTTAGAAAGTCACTTTAGCCCTTCAGCCCAACTTTTTTTAGATTTTTCTCACTGTGTTCTTCAAACTTTTAAGAGCTTCACCTGATGGTTCTACTCCAAAGTGGACAGCATTTCTCTGAAGCCAGAAAACCTCAGGCCCTTCATCTCTACACTTAAAATGTACTTCTTCCTTCTTTATTTGCCTTTTGATGGGTGTGGAAAGGGAAGTAATGCTTTTGGTGTAGAAAGCCTATACTTTCTTCCTCTGCTTTAAAATATGAGTACACACAGTCAGTTCAAGGTTTGAGTGTCAACAAAACCTCTAAGCCTGTATGAAAAAACACACACATGTATTTACAGTGTCTACTTTTAAACTGTGGCATTGAAGGCATACAGGGAACTCCCCTCAAGCTGCATTAGCTAGCTTATCTTCTGCTGAGGCACAAAGTTTAACTAACCAGAGCATCCTGCCACTGCAGCAAATAGCTTGAAGAGAAATGCAAGATGGAAGATAAACACCCATCTTTGAAAAGCAAAACTGAAATGTGAAGACAGATTTATCCATCATAACAACACAATAGGGGGTTTTTTATGATGGATGCATTGTTATTTATGATGAATGTTATTTGTGATGAATGTATTCAGAAAGTAAAAAGGTAAAGCCAGGATACATGTACTAGGATCTTAAACTGGTGATATTTCCAAACAAGTTGTTCCAAATACCAGAGGAAGACTTCTGTTTTAGATTTTATTTTTGCAGACCCTCAAAATAAAACCTGTGTCTTACACAACATTATTAAGAATTTGTTACCTTTAAGAGCTTCAAGCTTTTCATTTTTAACTTTCAACACTACATCAGTTATCTTTTGTAACAGGAAGTTTTGTGTTCTTTCTCGTCTGATAGATTCAATCAAAGTATCTAGTCCCTTTGGATTTTCTGCTAAGTAGTCCAATAACTTCCCAGTTTTTTTCCTACTGGAAGATCGAGCAGAAATTTCTTCTGTGTCCTCCCTGGTGAGTATTTTCTTAGAACGCAGGTAATCAAAGTGTCTCTCAGCTATGATTTTATCACACAGGTAAGGACGCATCCTTTCTAAAGCCTGAAAAACAAAACAAACTAGTATTAGCCAACATTTCAGATGATTCAGAAGCCTGTAGTTGGAACCTATATGATTTTGATACAGGTTAGCATAAGAATTTTTAAGGCTGACACTGTGTTCCTTAGTTGAGATTTTTCTCAGTGTAAAAAAAAAATTTAAAAGCTGTTACCTAATTATTGCTTTCATTAACTCTTTGACTGAACTCAGGAGTTCCAGTGTTTGTTAAGAAATACGGTGACTACTTATAGAAAATGTCATTACATAAGGTCTGAGGTTAGCACATTTCAAAACAGTCAAGTAAAAATGAAATGATACCAAACAGCACCTACTCACTTTATCTACAGATACACCATTTGCACTGATCATGACTGCCACATTTCCATACTGTTGTATCCTTGAGGCACAACTCCAAAATACTGCAGTTATTGATGTTTTCTGTACATTGAGCAAAAGTAGTCTCAGAGCAACAGCATGAATATACTCACAGTTCAAAAGGTTTGTAAATAAACCTATTTATTTAAACTATTGACAAGTTCAACAAATTTCTGACATCCAAAATACATACAATTTCATCCATAAATGTAGGTACTCTCAACATTAGTGGCTGCTTTTTGTCTTTCATGACCTCACTCTATTGTATGAGTGATTTTATATGGCTCACCCTCATCCTTCTCAGCTCTCAACTGTAAGACTCCAAACTTTATAACTCCTCTTCAAGACAAGCTTGCCCAGACCAAGATGTCCTAGCCAGTTTTAGCTTCCTGAGGCGTGCTGTCCCCATCACACACAGTGATCCTGCTAACACAGCACCCTGGCTTGCAGAGATCCCACCAAAGTTACCTGAACAGCTCTGAGAGCCCAGCTGGTTGTGAAGCACATTTAAAATCTGAGTGCAGAAGCTCTAAAGTCAGATCTATGGGACTGCACTTAGATGATAAAATTAATGTTATTTGTTTCTGCCTAAGGTTTCCATCCTTTCTCCTCCAAGTCCTGTGGGAGAAGCTGTAAGATCAAGGGCTGAAGTGACAATCATGGCACCTCTGTGAGGTGCAGCCGTGGGTTCAGCCACTGACCCAGACTAACATACCTGTCATGTTACACCTACATTGTCTGACTCAAGGGTTTTATCCTTTTTTGGTATAACCACCCAATGCCACCTGCTGCTGTATTAGCCTATGGAAACAAGTACTAGCTTGAAAAACATGTCTCACAGAACTGTGACAAAGCATTTAAAGGAAATCACTTAAGCATAAAGCTAGAAAGAAACAAAAACCAAACTGCAACAAGGAGTCTTCACTGTACTTTAAAAGAACATAAAAAACCCCAACGAGTCAAACATAAGACACTGTAAATTACAAACAGAACCATGGATAGCCAATAAGTAAGTGATGAACTGTGATTTTACTTTTTTTTTTTTTAATTAAGCAGTCACTTGTTGAGGTTGGTTAGCACATTGCTTCCCAGTCTCACGTTGAGATAAATTAATCCAGAATGAATCAGGATGAAGTTTTCCCTCAGGTTCCAGACATCAGTCAATAAGTATAGGGGAAAACCCAGGAAAATACAGAACAATAAGCCTCAATAAAAAATATCTAAGCACACTTAACGAAGATATCCACGCTTTCTAAGAAAGAATTTCACTGGCACCAGGAGCAGCACACACATTTTCAGCCCAGCTTTGGGTCCATGTTACTCATCCCTCCTGCCGCACCTCAGGGCGGCGCAGGCACCGGCAGAACCGAGCCCCGCAGCTCTGCCCTTGAGGCGCGGCCCCCGCAGGGCGGGCGGCGGCAGCGGCACAGGGCACAGCCCGGGATCCGTGCCCGCGGCTCGTGATCACCCTCACACCGGGGGATCCCGGAGGGCAGAGCCGTGCTCGAAATTCCCCGCCGGTCCTNTCGCCCCGCCCCCAGCCGGGAAAGTCCCGGCCCCGCCCCGGCCCCAGCCCGCCAATGGCCGCTCAGGGTCTGCGCTAGGCTCCGCCCCCGGCCCCTGCGGATACTCGGGCCGGGCCGGGCGGGGCTCGCTGGGCCGGGAGCGCCGTGCCCGGGGCTCCGCTGGCGCTGCCGCTCTCCCGCTCCCGGGGCTCCGCTGGCGCTGCCGCTCTCCCGCTCCCGGGGACCCGCCGCTGTGGCAGCCCCTCCGCTAAAGGGGCTTGAGCCGGGCGGCGCGGGGTGCCCGCGGGCTCCGGGCACTGCCGGTGTTCCAAAGCCGCTCCGCTGCGCGGGCCGTGCTCAGGGCCGCAGCAGAGGGAGCCGCCGCCCGCCGGGACACGGCGCTGCCTCCCCGGCACAGGGAGCGCCGGAACTTCAGCATCGTGTTCGAGTGGAACTCGGGCTGTCTGTGCACTCCGACCGGTTTAGTTTCAGCAGATAAACATGGACATAAAGTAGAAGCGGTCAACACTGAGGCTTGCTGTCAGTGATGAAAAACAGTTTTATGGTTGTTTTACGGTTTTGCAAAACTTTTGATTGATATGCTTTGGTAATGCAATAGCACTTGAAATACTAATTGTGACAATATCTATTTTACAGTGGTAACAGTCACAGCTTTGAGATGAACACGAGGATCCTGCCCAGAACACTTGAAAGATAAAGGAGCGGGCACCTGGTGGCAGGGCTGATTTCTGCAGAGCTGGATGTTAAAATCAGGGCCAGTCCCCAAACTGGTTTCCAGCCAGCTGTTCCTGCTGCTGCTGTGAAGGTCAGCTCTGCCCAGTGAACTCTGCCAGGTCCACCCTTTGCCACAGAGCTCTGACTGCTGCTCATTTGGGGGCACAGCTCTGCTCACAGCCCACGGCCCCGTGTGTTATTCCCACCCCAAGAAGCCTTTCTTTGCTGTAGTGTGTTTGAATTTCTCAAAGCTGTGTATCTCTGCAAAGTAAACTATTTACCTCCCATTTTCCTGCTCAGAGGGCTGCAGGGCAGGCCATTTTTTCCTAAGTTCAAGTGCCTACATTGATCCTCCCCCGTCTGTGCTATGCACCCAAAATACATAAAAAACCTTCAAATTCTCTGATGCCTCCAAGAGAACTGATTGTGGCACTTCTGAAACACAGCCAGGCATCTTCCCAGCCACTGACTGCCACCCTTGTTGATTAAATCACATGCCTTTCAGCTCTTCCTCTTCAGGGTGAATTACATTTTGGACTTTGCTGGCTCCATACAACACTGCTGATAAAAACATCTATCATGCATCCTGGATTTTGAGTGCTTGTTAATAACCTTGCTCAGCAAGAGGTGCAGTTCAAAGCCATGTGATGTCTGGAGGGTTAGGCTGCTGATTCCTGAGCCATGCAGGAGACAAACTGGAATGATTTCACTTCAGCAGTCAGGAAGAGAGCATGTGGTTAGCGAACACAAGAACAGAATATATTTTAGCAGACTTAATGCCAAAACACCCTACCAGGATTTAATGGTCCAGGCAGCAGGAAGAAGGCTACTCTCTGCAGGAAACTCATTTCAGGAGAGTAACAGCCACTTGATATTCACAAGTGAGCCCCAGTGTAGAGTGAGTTAGGGATCATTTCCTTCAAGGCAGCTGGGACAATTTTGGACATTGCATTGTTTTATGAGTATGCACAAATGTAATGTCCATCTAGTATAAATTTCTAGAGTAAATTTCCAAAATAAATTTTGAAAACTGTTTACAAGCCAGAGGTTTTTACAAAACTCCCTGTGAAGGTGAAGAAAATGTTGTAACACTGTCGGTTTCTAAGAGGCTGGTCAGCTTTTCAGAGCTGTGGCTCCAGGTTTTCTTCCCCTTCTGCCCTCATTGATCAAGCCCTCTCCAGGCAGCGTGTCCTTACTGCTGAGCAGGGGCCTCTCCCTGCAAGTTTCATGTGTTCCCATCCCATTCTCCTCCTGATCCTTGCTCAGGGGTCTGGTCTGGGTGCTCAGGACAGCCCAGCCCCTGTGAGAGCTGTGGGACTCCACAGCACAATTCCTTAGGGAGGAGGAGGAGGAAAGCTGCCAGACAGAGAGAAGGGAAGGAGTTTGGTTTAGTTACAGATCGAGGGTCCTTCCTAAACTGAACAGATACCTGCAGCAACCAATGGCATGTTTCAGCTATTAAACCACAGCAATAAACCTACAGGTCAGGAATTTTTGGGGGTGAGGTTGTTGAGAGCATCAGAATGTCTGGGCTTTCTGATGCAGGAGACCATGACTGATGTTTTTCAAGCAGCATGTACTCAGAGTGGGGACTGAATCTGTACACTCAAATGTAGAAGCCTCTACTTGATGAAGTAATATCCTACAGCTAAGTTTTGCAAAGAACACTCCTTGTTAAATCACTATGATTTTGCTTTTTTCAGGTTTGATAGTCTATGAGAAACTTCTTAATGTGGCAAGTGGGCGTGGCTTGTATTTTCTAATTTTTAATGGTTGCCATTAAGAAACAAATTCAAGTAAATTGGTACCAACTCTCTCTTGTAAACATGGGCACACATGTAAACGAAGCATTTTAAAATATTAATTACATCACACTAGATGTATTCACATTAGGCAGAGCACTGATTTAAATACGTTAGTATAAAAATCATACTTTTAACCGATGTTGTACAATTAGTATAAAGGCTGTATTTAGAGCCTTTGTCCCAACTTCTCTGGCAAGGAGACTGTGGTTTCTTTAAAGTCCTATTATACTAGCAAAATACAGTTTGAAAGTGATGTGATTATTTTGCTACAATTTATTAATGAATTCCTACTCTATTAAATTATCTGGGGTTTTGTAAAAAGCTGAAAGAACAATACTGAGGCCTTGAACAACGTACTCCTGGACTGCCAGGAGATGGCACTGATGGCCCACGAGCCCTTATTCACGGCCCTGGAGCCCTCCCCAGCTCCCGGATCCTTATACTGTACCCAAGTGGGCTCAGAGCCCAAGGTGCAGGCAGAGAGCAGCCCCCGAGCACTGCCTGGAGCACAACAGGAAGCATTTAGGTATAAGAAATGCAATTATCTGTCATGTTACCTCAGAGCAATGTCTGCAGTGCAGTCACCTCTGAGACTGAGGGGGAGAAAAGACACAAGAGTGATGTGAGTAATTCAACCACTAAACCATTTTAGTTTCAGCTTTGTAAGTTACAGTGAATACAGGCATTGCAGAGAAACAAACTGTGCTATGCTAACATTGGTTTTGTTACCTTGGACAGCAATAAAATTAATCATACCACTCACAGGCAGTATCTCCTCTCTACACATTCCTCTTAAAAGTAGAGTCTAAAATTATAATTTGTTTTTAAAGAGTCAAGATTTCCCCTAACAGAATTAAGGGTTTTAGTGCTAGTGTCTGTAATTGGCTTTACTTCTAGGTATGTAATAAGCTTGGAAATAAAAAGACAGCACGAAACAGTATTAAATTAAATGCATATCCTTTCAGTTCCAAAACAAGAAGCACAAACTACACAGGGCATGGTACAACTGACACTTTATTCCTTCGTGATGATGGAGATATATAATACTGAAACTGCAAGAGTCACAAAAAAAAATTAAATCAAAGTGCAAACCTCTATTAGAACTAATTATGGAATGTACTGATGGTTTTGGCACAAAAAGTGGGGAATTATATACTGCAACAAGATTTTAAGTTTAATGAATGTAACGCTTCTGTGCTCAGTAGTCACATTTGTGCACTGCAGAACAATACAATGTAAAACAGTGACTAACACGATTCACATACAACTCTATACAATTTACAGCACACGTCCAGTTAAAACTTCTCTGAAAGTACATGAGGGCCACTGACACTTCGTTCACAATCACTTAACAAATACCATTGTTTAAGCAGGCTTATCTTTCCAGCTTCCTTATTGATAAAATCAAAAATAGACAATCTTGAATAGTAAATTATTTTCCTCAAATGGTTCCATGTGGATGTTGATGTTTTCTATTAATTTGGCTCTGACTTCATTGATAAAACACATATGGAGCCGAACAAAATAAGCTCTTTTTTTTCCGTATTTTCCAATTTGCTGTGAACAAACAGCATTCTGTATACTGGCTTTTTGTTTTCAAAACTGGACATAGTGGTGCCTATGAGCTCTATTCCTATCACATGGAAATCACCAAAAAAATCAGAGCATAGCTTCACACAGTGGCATCTATTTAAAACTGAATATTAGCACGGTAAACACAAAAATATATAAATGGAAGAATTCAAGTTTATATCATAAGGTACAGTATGCATTCACATTTTCATTAGAGAGAGAGAGACACTGTATTCACATTCTGTTGAAGAAAGAAACCCACATATCACAGATCTCCCTAAACTCTTAGCAAAGATAACATCCATGAAGTATCTATAATGCACATTCTGGCTCTTTCATTTCAACTGAGCTACACTGATTGCTGAAAGGAAAAATCCTTTAATGAGTAATTCAAGCCCCATTGCTGAGCTATTACCACAAGAACTTCAGTATGGGTCTGCTCTGTCATACAGCCTGACAGCTGTTATCAAGAGCTTTATGTGGGCAACTATCAGTGTTCAGTGTCTCATCTCCTTTTTTGGTTTGGGATTTTATTATTTATATTAATCAAGAATGATGATTTATATCAGGCATCTGAGAAATGTTCTGGTGACAAAATGTACAGGACATGAATTAGATGCACATGTGTCACTGCAGAAATGTCCTCACAACTGAATTCTTTGTTTGGGCAACAGAAAAATAAACAGCAAACAGCAAGAACAAGAAGCATTTGGCATGATTTTAGTTATTAGTACCATACTGCAAATATATAAACTGAAGTGCTCATAATATTTTTCTCTCTAATGCCAGAATAAAGATTAACAGGAGAAGCTGTGAGGTGAGGGCAATCCCACTAACCAGCTTAGGTAACTTTTGGCATCAGACTAAGATGTAATTTAGAGCATCTAAGTTAAGAGGCTGTGATTCCTACTGAGGCCAAGAGAGAGAAAGCAGGTGTGGTTTTAGAGCACCTCAATTTTGTGTCTGAAGTTAGACACAGTGAATACAACAACTGAAGGAATTCAGGTCCCTCAGCTGCTCCCTTGCTTTCTGTACACCAAAATGCAGCCCTGAAGCCAAGGAAACCTAAATGGCAAGAGATGAAAAACCAACCTCTCTGTCTACACAGCTGTTTCTCAGCTCTGAAATCCTGACTGCTCCTCTCCCTCCCCTAGGGAACCAGGGGAGTTCATTGTCACACATTCTAGGGCTTTCAAGGACACAAGGTAACAGCAGAGTCACAGAAATGGTTCCTTTTTTTTTTTTTCCTGGAGAAATCTTAAAAAGAGGAGTCACCCTTGCTACTCTCTGGATCTACAGCTCCTGCTGACTGTCATCCTTCCAGCTCAAAAGAAGTTGCTCAAACTCAAAGCAAACCCCTCAGTTTTTCCTCTCTCCTGGCACCTACTCAAGGAAGGTTAGGAGGTTTAGATAGCCCATCATGGCTTGGGATACTGTGGAGTGAACAGTGAAGAAGGAAAAGTGAAGAAAAAGACTCAAGTAAGAACTGAGGCAACAGAAGGCAAAAGCACTTGAGATTAAAAGAGAAAAGCACTCATCATGCCTTGAGAGGAAACTAGAAATGAGAGCCTGAGGAAGGAGATAGGTGAGAGAGGGTGGAGGAAGAAAAAAAGCAAAACCAACACTACAGGAATATTTAATGATAAATAAAATAGAAATCCTACAGCCTAACAGTCCCAGTGTAGCTGGATGCTCTGGCTCCCTAGCAAGAGGAGGGATGAGGGGCTGAAGGTCATGGATGGGGGCCAGGCCCCAGGAGGTACATGGACAAGTCAGGATGGGGGGAGCTGTTTCAGCTTTGACAGCTCCCACGGCTGCACAGGTTTTTAACAGAGTACAGCTTGCCTTTAGGAGCTCACAGCTCAATACTGCAGGGCCACTTTTTGGCACAAAATCTCTGCTAAATGTCAAGTTATTTTGAAATGCGTGATACATTATCAAATATTTTAAAAAGCACCAAGGGAAAGCAGAAAAAGATTCCCCACTGCAACATTTACATCCTTAGAGCCTGATCACCTGGCTCAGGTTTAAATGATGGTGCATGGGAATGGAAGAGACAAAGGGGAAACATTAGGATAACCCTTTGGGACAGAAGAGTCATAAATAGAAAACCCACCCCCCACTTGCTGTTTGGCTGAAGAACTTCCTCTGGGACACGTTCTTTTCCCATACAACATATTCACTCCTCACTGCCCCACGATACCTCGTGTCATCACAACAAACAGTGCACCCACGAAGCTTCAGGTGTACTCTGGTAGCTGCCAGGAGGTTTTCCTCTTATCACCACTGAGATGCAGTGTGAGATATGCCAGAGAGAACCTATGAGTAGTTGTGTTTCCTCCCTTATGACTGCAGAAAACAGCACGCAGTTTCCAGAGGATTTCCCGGTGGGCATTGGGTTAACACTGTTTGCTTTCCTGCAGACCACACTGCCCAAGCCCCCTCACTCACTTCCTACTGTACCTCAGCAGCATGCCACAAGTGGTTCAGGAAAGGTGGAGGAGATGTCTAGGAAGCTGGTAACATGTTCAGGCTATTTGTCAGTCTCTGGGGAGTTCCCACCACTGCCTCTGTTTGGGAATTGCTCCCATCCTTAGTTTACAAATGATTTAACAAGAAGCATGTGAATACAATGGTGTGTGCTTCACTTTGCAGTGGTGAAAAAAAAACCCCTATGACTCAGTGGGTAAACATGTTGAGGAATTTGCTACAAAAATTGTATTTGCCTCAACTGAATACCACAGTGAATATTCATGCCACTAAAAAAAATAAGATGGTTATTGTTCCAAGGAAAACTGTCCCAAGGGCAGATAAAGAAAAAATGACAATCTTCCAGGAAAAAATAGCTTCCCTTATTCATGGGCATAATCCAGGAATAGCTGTCCTTCTATTACCCTTTTCTTTTGAATTTTTCTAGTAAGTGGCCTCCAAATGAGAAGAAAACAGAAAGGAGAAACACATTTTAAGATGTAAACAAAGAGATTTAACTCCCTCATACTTTAGATATCTTTTGCATCTCTGCATTTAATTTTTGTGGTCCAGAGGCTTCCTAGGATCTGGCCTTTTTAAAAACTCCTCTCCCATTCTCACCACATTGGAAGTCATGGTCTTAGCAGGAAAGTGGGACCTGAATTTGCAGGAGATAACTTGTGTGGCTGCACTACTCCCTTCTTCTGTCATTCAAATTTCCCAAGCAGTCATTGCCCTTGAACACTCCAACAGAGGAAGCTTTTCCAAAACTGGTGCCTGATGTCTGAAAAGGATTCCAGCCACAACTGTGCCCAGCAGCAGCACTGTGATTTGGCCAGGACAATCCACTGCCCACTGTTCCAGTAGTGTATAGAAAGCTTCCCTACCACACAAGGTACTTGGTTCATGAGCCCAGTGAGTTTTCTTCAGTCCCCCTAATACTTTGCACCACTGAAAGTAGAAGACTGAGGAAGAAAAAAACAATGTAGAGCAAGGAAGCAAGAGAAAAGAAGACAGAAAGGACCAGTGTAAAGACAACAGAGGTGCTTGAAATACTGAGAATTAGCTGGGTTTCATAAAATTTTCACACAGATATGTTAAATCACTAAAGCTAAGGGTTAGCCATTATAATTGTCTTCTGCTAGCCCATGGGACTAACTTACTTCAGTAATGTGACCCCAACAAACCCTACATCCACCTTAAATACCATCTGCAAGGACATAATAAAAATTCACAATGCAAAAAATCTGTAAACAAGGGTTAGTAGCACAGTGGTACAGTAGATTGTCAATAAAAACAATAAAAGTGTGGATACAGATTCGTCTACCTTGTGTGTAACATTATTGCCAGTTACAAGGGAGGGACTCTGTAAACTCATAATTCTGAAGCTTTGTTAATAAACACAGAGCAACAGGTGAGTAACCCATCTACTTTCTCCAGTTCTGTGATGGCTATTGGGATCAGCATGTGGTCCTTCAGCTTTTCAAATACCTGTTCAGGAAAGAAAATGTAAGGGAAAATCGTTACACTTTACACCTCTGTTTTCCCTTTCTCTAAGTATTACAGAACGAACAGACATGGATTTGTCAGCAGGTGCCAAGCCACCCCATTGATGCCTTGTGAAGGCTGACTTAGAACAGAGACCAGACAGAGCTAAAGAATAAAGTAGGGATTTATGAGGAGGCCTCAATGGATTCACCTTGGGCAGTACAAGAGCCCAGCCAGGGCTGCACCCCAGATGAAGCCAAAATGGTCACAAAAATGGATGACCGGTCACAGGGCCTCACACTTTTCTAAGTTTTGGTCCATTAGCATATTGGAGCTAATTGTCTAATTACAGCTTCAGCCCATGAAGTCCCATCCTTCTTTTTTTCTCTCTTTGGTCTACCATTGTTTATCTCTTGGGTCTGAGATCTGGATCAGCTGTCCTTGGGTCCCCAGCTAGAGAAGGAATTGTTTTGTCTACCGATTCTGTGAAGAGAGCTTACTATCCCCTAATATAAAGCCTAGACTTACACACTAAAGCAGAACAGAATGTGAAAAATATAAAACCTAAGACCTGAGGCATCACCATCACTGTAAATCAGCACAAACACGGTGCCCGTGGCCTCCTGGCTGTGGGATGCACACACACCACACCCCACCCCACTGCAGCAAGGGAGCTGCTCCTCACCTTGGCACTCTCGGGGTACTCCTCGGGGGCTCGGTGCAGCAGGACGTGCCCCTTGCTGGGAATGTTTAAGTAGATGCAGTTTGCTGCGGCGTCGTCAGGCACTGTCAGCTTGTCGTAGCGGTGGTCGCTCATCTGCTGCATGGTCTGCCAGGAGATACAAAGTGCAGCTGTTTAGATCAAACACACTGTGGCAGCCCCAAAGTAATGGGAGAACAGAATCTTCAGAAATAGCTAATTGTGATTTCCAAGGCAGTCAAGGGCCATTTTGCTATGCAGCAAGTATAGATACCTCCTTTTATCTCTGCCTTTATGGAATAATCTACTACACCTAACTGAAAGGAGCAGTAGAAAACCTTTGTGCAATGGTTCTTGCAAGCAGCAGGATTAAGCAGGGCACTTGGTAAGCATCCTCTGTGGGGTCTTTTCCTTGAGGATTGCACACTGAGTATGCAAAACTGCTCCTGACACTTATGGAGACTGTAGGTGCTCAGCACCTTCAAAAAAAGCAACCATTGTTCAGTATTTATGTAATGAGTATGAATTAAACCAAACAGGACAGGAATGGTTCTCAGCTTGGATATCAGCCCAATCTCAATTCTTCTCAAGGACCTCTGTTCTGCTTTGCAAGCAGTTCCTCTTTCACTAAGCACCTGTGCTGGGGAGGGCGCAGGCACGTCTGCGCTAATCCCCGTTCCCAGGGGCACAGCACAATACCCGCCCTGCAACACAAGAGCTGCTGGGTTTCAGAGGTTTGGGTTATAAATATAAGGCTCATACACAAATGTAGACCCTGGCTGGCTGGAATTTCAGAGACTCTCAGGACATGACAAGCATGCAATCCCATGTTTTGGATCAGATCTGTTTTAGTAAGGATGGGAAAAGCCTGAAGACAAGATGCCTGACTCCCAATTGCAGCATTCCAGCTTTACATCAGCTTCAGCCTCACAGGGACCAAGAATAACACAGAACTGAACAAGGCTCAAAGTCCAAAACTTCGGTCCTACTGAAAGCCTAAGCAAATGCAAGTGTTTCCATTTCTCCCCCAGCCACATACACTGCGAAGATGCAAACAGAAAGAAAAGGCTTTTGTTTTTTGAGCTTAAAATAATCACGCTAATATTATCTTTATAAAACCCTGGTCTTTTGTTAACAAGATTTTTCAACTCAATTCCCTTCTCAGGAAGAACCCAGAGATTTACATCACATAGCAGAAAGCAGACGTCAACTTTAAGCACAGTTAAGTTTGTCATTAAGTTGCTTCCAAGGTCATTCATCTGTACTACTTCCCATTCATTGGAGAAATACATGTAGCTGATTTATAACAGGGTCTACAAACATACTGGGAAGCAACAAAGAACTCATGCTTACCCACTCCTATAATAAGTAATTCCTTTATAGGCCTACATTTTTCATGTTCTAGCCTGAGTCATCCACATCCCATGGAGAACACGAAACTCACAACAAAGAATGCCATGCATTCTTGAGGAAGTCTTATCAGATTGTCATTTCTTGTTCCTTCTCATGTTATGAAACTCTCCCAAGTTCCCAAGGACACATCTACCTCCATAAAAGGTTAATGTGCTCTTCTGGGCAAAAATCCTTGCACCTTTACTTCACCAGATGTAGTTTTGTATTTTCATACGCTTAGCACAGTTAATTTTCTTTATAATTTTTGTTTCTGTGATGTTGCCAAGATGCATTTTATTTTGCTTTCCTTGATGCTGCAGACATCCTGCACCTAGTGTGGCTCCTCTATGTGGTAACCAGAGTCAGCAGACATGTCCTCTACCTGCAGCTTCCCTTTTTCTTCCTATACAATGTTTGTAAGTCTTGACTAAAGAAACATTTATTAAATCTGCACTAAAATACATGTATCAGTAGAAGAAAAGCCACCATGTCTGGATTTCACTAAGCTCCTGAACAGTTGGTCTTTCTCCACTCCTTGCTGGAAACAGAATTCTGAAATTCTAAGTTTTCTGTAGGAACATCAGAAATATATTGTGAATCACTGTGAAACGGTTCCATATGAAATTATGAAAGAATTCTTAAGCAGAAGGGGAAAGACAAGTCTCCCATTCATTTGCTTCTGCAAAATGCTGAAGTGGGAACTACAGCAACAAGCAGAAATAAAGGACAAGTGGCAGGGCTCCAGTGCCTCAAGTCCTCCTCAAGGACTGGCTTTGGGGAGCCCAGGAGATGATGCCAAGGGCACGTTAAGAGGAATTGTTTTCAATATTAAAAAGCACACAAACGGTGGCTGAATTAGCTCAGAAACAAATGAGAAAACCTGAGTGAGGAAGTGAGACAGAGCAGCACGGGAGTTTGAGGATACAGCTGTGATAGTGGGACTGGGATCTCAGCTGGCTGGGACACCACCACAAGGAAGCTTTTATTACTAACTGGAGGTTTGACAATACAAGATTACTCTCTTCCTCAGCTCTTAGGATAAAAAGAAAATCATATTTGCAAGCTTTCATCGCTGTTATAACTATGCCTGACTGTTGCAATAAAATTTCAAAAACCACTTACTTGAGAGAGTGCCAAGGCAATAACACCCCAAACCTGCCCCACAGGGAGGCTCTGGATGCAGCAGAAATGCACCAATACGACACAATCAGGGCACTTTACAGACCCATGTGGTTTTCTGTATTTCTATTATGTGAAGTCATTAAGTACATGTGCCTGGCCAGATTGACTCCAGGGCAGAGAAAAGGAGATAAAAGCAAGGTCCTTTGATTGTATTTTCTATCAGATCATCCCAAAATATGATGCATTTATAGAGGGCTGGCTTTTTGTCCACAAATGTTGTACAACCAGCTACGATAAGAGCCAGGCTTTTCCCGCGTGCCGAGTTTTTCTGGGAATTTTCTTCAGCCTAAACAGGGTAATTTTCACTGCACATTCTCTCAGCCCTTAGTCATGCTTTCCTTATGTTGAAGTCATTCACATAGCCTAAAATGCCTTTTCTATAGTTTTTTTTACAGTGTGTCCTCAGACAACTGAGGTAATGGATAAGCTAAATAATCCTAACTATGAAGCAGCATTATACACAAAGGAAAAAAGCGTACACGTTTCGGGTTTATTGTCACTGACAGAACTAAGATGACTGCATGCACTTTTAAAAGAGGCCAAGCCTAGCTATAAATGTTTCCCCCTACATGAGGAAGGCCCCAGACTGAGCCCTGCTGCCTACTCACTCTGGGACCTACTCACATCCAGATTGCTGCAGGACAGAGAGCGACCAAACCCACCTGTAATGCACATTTTTATCTCCAACTCCCCACAATCAAAACCAAACATACACTGAATGTTCCTCTTCCTAACAGGGCATTGAGCATCACACTTAAAAATGCCTGTGTGATGCTGACAGAGAAGCCCAGATTTCCAGGGTTTGATGTTTGTGTTGATTAGCCACAGTTCTCCTGACCACCATCATTTAAAAGAAAAATCAAATCTAAGCTCAAGTGGAGTGTGTGTAACCCTACACCCACAGGATCATTCCCTCACCAGCTTTCAGCTATCCCTTCTTAAATCCTTCAAGTCAAAGTATTCTTAAAAGTAACTAGTCATGTCAAACTATTTAAGATATTTTTTCTATCCCACCTCTTTTCTTTCTTTCCAAGCACATTAAACTTTGGCCTGTTTGACACTGATGCTTAAGCAACCTTTGGCCTGGGATCCAAGAGAATGAAAGGTGTGAGAAAAGATAAAACTACATCAAGGTTTCGCCTAGAATGACAAAAATCAAGTATTTTCACAATAATGACAATGTCAGGCTATGCTGTTATGCAGCAAAGGCAAAAGATGAGGACAGGCACCTGGCCAGTCCACTGCCATCTGGAGGGACAGCTGAGAAAGGTGAATTAGTGCTTGCTACCTGGAAAATACTGCTGACTGCCAAATCTGCTTTTTAAAAATTGTTGCAGCACCCAGAAGAGTAGAGTGTCTCCAGCCTCAGGTGAGAGGTGATAGTCCCCACTTCTGTATCCCAAGATAGGGAATGACCAAGATTTGGTGCATGGTTTCCAGGAACCTGAATTCATCAGCTGATACAGATTGATACCAGCTCAGCACTGTCCCAGGCCCAGGAGCCTGCCCAGCTAGGTAGCTACGGAGTTCAGACATGTAGTGTGCAAGGAAACATTTCTTTTCCTTTCTTCTTTTTTCAATTTGCTCCTTTAGAGCTCACCTTAACATACTTTTAGAGTTCCCCCGATTCTTGCACTGGAAGACACAGTGAACAATTGATCCCCAGTCAACTTTTCCACATCATTCCTGACTTTTTAGGCATCTATGATCCTATCTTAGTTGACTTTTTTCCAGATTATAGTCATAGCTTGCTTAGTTTGTCTTCTTAGACAAGCTGTCCAGGCATCTGTCAGTCCTTATGGAACTTTTTTGAATCTTTCCAGTTATACTTCACCTTTTTTGAAATGAAGACCCTGTGCACGCGAAGTGCACACAACAGACAACATGCAGATGCACCACAGCTTTACCAGTGGCAAAATAATGTTCTCTGTTTGGTTTTCAGCTGAGCTTGAAATTTCAACAAGCTCAGGATCTCATTTCTGCAGTAATGATCAGTCAGAGCATATTATTTGATGTTATTCTGAACATCACATATGAGAGTAACATTCAGAATTGTCATTCTCTCTGTCCCTGCTGCACATCACTTTACACTGAAACCAAAATTCATTCACTGCCCTGACTGTCCTTTGACTTCCTTCCTTATTTTTTCATATTTAGAGAAACAATTGGCACTGGAGAGAGGAAGCAGCAGCGTTTGGGTTCAACGCAAGAAAGTGCAGGACAGAGTGGAACTGATGAGCTGTGCCACAACACCGTGTGCCTCATAGGGGACTCAGCAGCTTCTCAGAGTTCTCATGAAACAAAGCAGTGACCATGAAACACTTGGCTAGGCTGGCCAGAGGGGACAGAAGAGCAGGACTGGAAAAGCCAGCAATCTTGCTGCAATGTCAAGATCCATCAGGTGTGTCCCCCCTGACATGCAGACAGGCAGAAGAGACAAGAGCGTAGTAGACTCAGTAGGACGGGGCCATCACAGCCACTGTGAGCAGCATAAATCAAAGGAGAATGATCTAAGGCTTCTTGTCAGGCACTGAGAAGTCTGATAGAGATACAGGACAGGACAGCACAGCCCTATAGACACAAACTACACTGAAGATCTCTTTGAAGCCAGCAGTGCCCCAGTCTGCCACGGTCAGTACGCCAAATTTCTTAGTCCATCCACAGTCAGAGTGTTGCTTTAATTTCTGCCTAACACCCACGGTCTCAGCAGCTGGGCTTTGGGCTTTGCTTCCCTGCTGCACCCTCTCAGTCATGTTTTCCAGAAGGAAGAGTTCTTTTAAGCAACCTCTCCCACCCTGCTCCTCGGCTTTTCCTGGCGCAGGACGCCTTTTGCGTCATCACAGATGCGATGGGCACAGAGTGTCATTCACGCACACACCTGCACTGCTCTGGCCCTGGAGCCACCATCCCTCATGGCCACACTGTCACCTGCCTGCCAGCTCTGCCAAGGACCACTGCAAAGGGAAAACACGACCTGAGATGGAGAAAAGGAAGCGGATTACGTGGGCTGTTGTTTTCATTGAAAAGGCAAGAGCACGAACATCCTATGATTTGGAACAGGAACCCAGGGAGAGAATAGTCCAAGGGAAAAGAAAGAAGCAAAGGAATAGAAACATGAGTCCCCATTTACGCAAAGCAAATGACATCTTCCCAGTCAGCCTCTGACCCAGCTCCTGTGGCTGACAGCCTTACTGGGGAGGAAAAACACGCATTGAAACGGACACTTTACTCACCCTTTAAAAACAAACAAACAAAACTGATTAATACTATAATCTCTAGTATATAAATATATACTTTTGAGTCTTTATCTTCCAAAGATTCTTCTGCACACATGTGAACTGAACAGCACTAACACTCGGGTAAGTGCAGTGTCTATTACATCATCTAAAATTAATTCAAAGTAAAACACGAGTTGACTTTTTAAGGTAGGAGGTCATTTGGCACTCAGTGAACACCTGCATCCTCTGAAATGATGCGTACCTCTAATTCAAGTAATGAAAAATCAGGAGGAGAAAAAGGAAAGTACATCGAATTTTATAAGTTGATTAATTTATTGATTGATTATAAATTGATTTATTTTCCTATCTACAAGGCTGAGAGAAACAAAGTCTTGATTTTTAATGTTTAGCTTTAAGGGGAAAGTTCTCAACACTTCTTTGTATTTCACTAACCTTTCTTTATTCCCACATTACAAAAAAGTCAGCATTCATCTGCACTTTCTGCTAATTCCCTACCTGATGTCATCTTCTTTGTGTTATTAATATTAGTAAAGATTTCCACAGCAACCCATTGTGATAGCATAAATAGAGGATTATGACTTCATGTGGGGAATAAGCAGAGGCACAAATGATGAATTCTTAAGGAAGAAGAGATAATGTTTTCATGCAAACTTGTGCATTACTACAAAAGACAGTTGCTATACAGACAATAGGAAAAGCAGATTCAACTGAGCCTTTTTCTGCTGCATGGCAGTACAGGCTGTTTTCTAAGAACACCAGAGAGATGAAGTTTTCCCTTAGGTGTCTGGAGGCACCTCTGTGGCAGAGCTGGGAACCCCTCTGCTCTATCCAGGCACTATAACCCTCCTCTCACGCAGGGAAACACTACTCAGCTCTTCAAAAGCTGGCACATTGCAGAGACTCCAGTTACACAAGATGGAGTAAGAACAAAAGGCATTTAATCAAAGGAATGGGGGCAACTGCCAATGCAAGAACCACTCCTTGTGCTCAAGCCTTTTAAAGCTCTGCTCTGATCATAGCTTGGATACAGACCAAGGGCACAGTTACCCAAAAGAGTCTCCTTTCTATATTATCCTTAAGACGTGGTTTTGATAAGCCTCCCTTGACCACTGTCAAAACAGCTGCATTAGCAATAGCGTCCTCCAGGGAATAATTTAGGGGAAGAATAAGCAGCTCCACTCCCAACAGAAGATATTGGATGAGAGAGTCAAGAACAAGGCTGGACAATCATGTCCAAGCTTTTACTGAAAGCAGGAGGAAAAAAGAAAGATATATTGCTAAAGTCATGGCATTGCACTACTGCAGATATTCCAACCGAATCCTGACCATAAAGAAATCCCATTCAATAATGAGGCTGACTCCAAGATACCAAGGACCAGCACCAAAGTGCAGATGTGACCACTGCTCTGGGTCCTCTGGGACGAGTCTGTGAGGGGTTACACTATCAGCTGCATCACCTGCTCTGCCCTGCACCCTGACAGGCAATGCTGCTCAGCCCTGACATCTGCCATGGCCACGCTGCCTCTGTAATTAGCACACACTCCTCTCAAATGACCAACTGAAATCCCAGATGTTTCACATGCCACTCCATTATTCCAGATCTCAGAGGAAATATGCCAGACTCAGCTGACTGCAGGACTGAGCTCAGGCCATATGGTGGGATGAGTGCCCTCCCTTCCAAGATCCATCAGAGATCCCCAGGGGATTCACACCAAGGCTTTCTCTACCAGTCCTGTAGGAAGACCCTAGGGCTGCTCCTTTGGTCAATGCCTGGAATCAGAGCCTACCCAAAGGACAGACTCATTTCTCAACAGTGAGAGAACAACTTTACTAGCAGGAACTTGCTACAGATACAATCCATGCTGCCTACAAGGGAATAGTTGAGCTTATCAGAGCTGGGAACAACGTGTGCAACCCTCGGATCCTTTGGGATTTGCTACTGAGTTATCCAAAGGGTGGAGAGATGGTCTGATCAAGGACTGTGTCCACAATAATCTGCTGCTGTCCAAGTCTTCACTCATCACAAAGTGGAGGGCAGTTGTGCTCTGTATCAACCAGTACAAACAGCCATAAATGTGGCTTTTCTGGATTTGGTACAGAGCAACACAATACAGAAAGGAGTGTGCAAAAGATGCTGTGTCACAGCTCCCATTGTCACCTTGCCTAGCTTCTGCCTTTGCTGCTGGAACCTGAACTGGATTATGTCCTGGGCCAGTTCCTGCTCTTCTGCTGTCCCAGCAAGACCTCAGGGCTGTGTCCCTTGTTGGGGAAAAAGTGGTGCAGAGTGCTCACCTGCAGCCCTGCCACATCAACTCCCTACACTGGGACTGGCACTGCTGCAGCCCAAATCTGCCCTCATTGACGTTCACAGTAAAGGTCAGCAACTTAGAGTGCATGATCAGAGCCCAAATGTGACATGTTCATAGGAAATACTGGCCTCACCAAGGGACCTGAAAAATAATCCCAGGCTTCATCATCTCAACAGCCATGGCTAATGCTCAAATGTGGAATTACATGTATGGGATTATAAACAGGTTTAACTACAAGAAGGAATTAAATGCATGCTGAAAACAGCAGAGGGAAGTTAAAGTTTCAGATGTGATAGTCACCAGAGCCCCAGTATTTTCTGCACTTAATCTGTCTCTTTCTTTCACCAAGTTTCCTCAAGTGCCACTTTTCAGCTGCAGTCCAAATAAATACGCTGCACTTGCCAAAACCTGAAGAGGATTTAATGGTTAAGATGTCATTTCTGATTTATTATCTGCTTCTAGCATGTGGTCTATTATCCTAAACTCTGTGGATTCGTTTCCCAGCTCACTTGCAGTGCTTTACATTACATATACTGCACTGAACTCACCATCAATTGCACTTGGCCATATGGGAGCACCAGATGCAATTTCTTTTTCTATTTTTAAAGTATTGTAAGGATACAGAAGTTGGACCAGTAGGAACAATCAAGAAAAATATCTATTTCAAACAAGAATGTAAGCAGATAAATCCTGTTTTAAATGTAAAATATTAGCATAGCATGATGTAGCAGTGCACTAGTAACAGTTGCCTAACATGACATGTGGAAACAACTCAATTATCAGAGATGGTTAAAGACAGCTCGATCATCTTGCTTGTATGATTGCATTTCCAGTCATGAAAAATGGCAACATGAAGGAGGAGTTTAAAATAACAAGCTATTACAATAAAGGAGTGGCAGGCTGGGCTGTGCCAGGCAACAGACTGAGCAGAAGCTCAGGGGACAGCACTGCCACAGACTCTGCTGTGTAACAGGAGCACAGCTCACAGCACTGCTACAGCTCAGCTGAGCTGCTGAAATCCAAGGAGCAGCCTTTAATTCCAAGTGTCAGTGCCTCCAAGATCCTCTTGCACTTGCATTTCCACAAGACTGCAAGAAGCCAACTGAATTATTTTTGCTTTGGTGGCAAGTAAACAAATACAAATATATTGTCAAAAAGCAAGAATTCAAATGTCCAGTGAGGAGAAACACACTGAAAAGTGACAGTTGGTTTCTTTTTAAAAATTTATCCACCAACAATAAGAAACTGCTAGATTACCTTATTAATTATCATGTTCTGTTAAAAATGTATCTGCTTATTGCTTTACCTTGATTAATGCTGGTGTTTACTTGATAGTTAGTTACCAGCAGTATTTGACCAACTTACACAAAAAAAAGGTTTTGGTTACAATAGCTAACCAAATTGATGCACTGTAACATGATTAGCCAAGCTGTGCAGAAGGGTTTAATCAAACTCATGAGTTCTCAGATTAGCCCTGGCTCAAATTCAAATTGCACCACTGAGCAACCAGTATTGTAGTTGAATTTTGCCCATGTTTATAAGTACTCTTTACAAGTGCAGGGCCTCGTCCTCCTTCTTCATGACAGAACTTTTACTTCCCCTCTCTGAATTCCAAAAGACAAGTTTCCTCGTGGCAACATCTTTAGTAAATATCTCCACTGGTCTGACTGTATCTCCTTCCTCCCTTTTAACACCAAATTATCAGATTTTTAGTCTTCAAAGCTGTAAATAATAACCTGTATATTCTGTTTATTTCCTTAAGATAACTAAAGTTAAATCAACATCACCATTCTCTTGTCTGATACAGACATTCTTTATGGTTTGCACACACAGGAGACCCTAACACGAAGCTGTTTCTTCTTTCACTGATATATATATATGTATTTTAAAATTCCAGCATCCTTAAGCAGAGATTTTAAAAAGACCAGAAAGAGATATGCTGTTTAGAAAATTTTCTTCAGCACTTTACCTTCAGGGCTTTCTGTGCAGCTTCACTTGATCCGATAGCAATCAAGTTTGGTCCAGCCATGCTGCAAAAGCTCTTCAGATGCAAAGAATCATGAACAGGGACTGTGGAGACAGCATAATCCTGTATGGAAGTAAATAAGGGTGCTATAAATATTTTTAAAGTGTCCTGACTCCATAATTATATGGAGACATTCCGTAATTAATTTTACTCTCTGCAAATTATCAACCCCAGGGCAATGTCAACTGTTCAAGTATGACACACTGCTCTGGACCAGCTTGTCTTGTCTGGAGGCTGGCATAAAATCCAGAACATGTTTCAAATATTACTACTGTTGCAACCATAAAGAAATACATTCAAATGCTTAATTAAACAATAGGTGCATAAAACCTCTCCAGGAACCAGCAATAAGAACACAGGGCTGATACATGAGAACATGAAAAACGTGAGTGGTTATGTACTCTCAAAAAATAACAGCCTCCCACTATCCAACTGATTTTTATGCAGCAATCTCACATTTCACATACAACTTCAGCATCTATCACTTTACAGGATGCTCAAACCTTTTCAGCAACTTGTACCTTTGGGTTTTTTTTAATTAGGTTTTAAATAAAGTATATGAGTATGACAAACATCTTGGCCAGTACAATTGTTCAATTAGTTCAGAGAATGACAGCTTGTATGTCCTGTGGCATGAAGGGATCTACAAACCTTAAATGTGTCAGCCAGAATTTCTGCACCACGTTGATTTGTCCGCCTGGAAAGACCTACGAAAAATTCTCTGCCTGGAATGAAAAAGCAGACGAGCTTTAGAGACATTCTGAAGCAATCCTTCATGGATTTTCATGTTCTACATTTCTTTTCTCAAGCTGAGTAGTTAAACTGAAAATTCAGCATAAAAGAATGCAACCTGCAATTGTGAGCTGATAATCTAAAGCAATTAATCTTTTGCCAGGAGACATATTTAACCAGAAGCATAAATAGCTTCCTCTTCTAAATCTCTGCAGTGGTCATTGGGTCAGGAAAGACAACAGCTGGGCTGGATTAGTGCACCACTGATTGACCATTTCACTCTCCCTTTGAGATTTCCTCTGGTCTCATAGCAGATCTGCAGTCATCAGCATCCTGCAGCACCAGAGAAAATCAATGCTGGATCTGCACTGCCTTAGAAAGGCCTTCCTTCCTGGTCTGCCTCTGTAGCAGACCCTTCTTTCCCTGTGGTGCACTAAGGCAAGCAGCCAGTCTACTGTGATGCTGATCAAAACAAACAGGCTTATTCAGCACAGGCAGGGAGTGACCCTGTGTGCAGCCGATGGGTTTAATGCCTAATGGGTTTAATGACATAAAAAACTCAGGCAGTAGCTTCATCTTTGAAGTCAACCATGCTTGTAAGGCTCATGACATCTGACAGGCAACTCCACCACATCCTTGGTAAACTAAAAATGCCCTTTTTTTGCATTTAATTCATTGAACTAGTGACAATTGTCTGCATCAAGCTTTTACAAGTCCTGAAAATGAGTCTGGTGAATGTTAGCTGCTTGTGATAAGAAATATGAAACAACCCCAGACAGCTGACTACTGAAAGCATTCTTCTTATTGGCACTTTACAAGCTAAAATAAAATCTGTATGCACAGTGCTGTTCTTTGTAGTGTATGTCCTGCTAGTCCATTTATTCAGGTATTAGGCAGAACATTGAGAGTTGCACTGAGAACCCATCTCTCAGTAACCTTCTTGACATTTTGTAAACAAGCGATTCAGCAAACCACAGGAATGACATTTTATTATGCTGGTATCAGACAACATGCAGTCATTAAGGCAGTCAGAACATGTAAACAGCAAATTCACTACCATTATACCTGTAAATAAGACGTCTCCACCATCCAAGGTTGCGTTTTCATCTGCCATCTCAACTATATTAAGGTTCAGACTTTCTAGTACTCTCTTCATGGCTTCAACCTGTTTAAAAGAAAGTCATTAAGGACATATTGTACAGCTGAAAAACTTTTTAAAAACCTGCCAGAAATACATATAATTATTAAGAATTAAAGCCTTTTAATGCACCTTTAGCAAGATGGATGGCAGGGTCCTTTGTGGCCGTGCCCATCACAGTTTCCCACCCATCTTCAGAGGCCTCTGTGGTCTGGGGGGGATGGGTTGGCAAGTGGCAGAGATTAGACTCTTGTGTTTGCACAGGAGCCCTGCAGCATTCAGGAGGGACACACAAGGAGTCCAAAGCACATGTTAAGTGCAGTCCCTCTGCACAGTAATATCCTCTTGCAAACCTTGTCCCTCAGATTTGGGCCAGAAAAAGCGCCAGCAGAGGAGTGAGGTTCATTCCTTCCACTCTGCTCGCACACAAGAGGTGGTTCTGCCAGCCATGGACGTGGTAGCTCTATCTCAAGCCCCCCTTCAGACAGCAAGAAAAAAAAATCCCCTAGTTAGTAAACATTCAATTCCTTACGGCTTTTCAAATTTACAATTTTCAATTCGTGTTCTCCTTGCATGTTTGAGCTACCCTGCTCCAGAATTACAAGACATTTCATGTCTGTACATTGTGGGGCTTACTGCTTGCTGTGGAGAGCCACACACATGGCTGGAAGTCAGAGCCTGTTTCCTGCTGAAAGAAGCTTGTATTAGGAGCAGGGAATGCAGCTTCAGTAGGTTCCTTCTTTCCCAGTGAGGGCTGCTGAGGATGCCTAAAGCAGAACCTGTTTCTATAGAGGCTCATATCACTTGCCATCCAGAATAGGAGCCAACATTGGCTATGTTAAAACAACATCACTGTGGTGCCTTGTAAGCCAAAAGAAGGGCCTACACACAACCAACCACTCACCAAAAGCATAAACCTACAACTTGCAGAATGTCAATAAAAATAAGAGCTCATCCACAGAAACCTGTGAACTTGATTCCATACAGCAGCATCTTCATGTTCACTGAAACTTCCTCACTATGGTTAACTAGGGGTGTCCAGAAAGCACTAATAAACATGGAGAACACAGTGAACTCCTTTTATATCTTGTCCCACAGGTCACTCATCTATTTAAACTGCTAAATTAAGCATTTTTAGAAAAAAACACTGAAAGCTAAACCAGGTGACACTATACTAGTCTTACAGTACTATACAACCAACAGAAGCAATTCTAGCAGCCCTACTCCTGGGCTCTGCCAAGCTACACCTGCCATAGCAGAGGAAGGACATACAATGGTGACAGGTCCTTCCTTTTACAATTAACACTTCTTTTTTGCTCCTCTTTCACCTGATGCTAAAATGACTTCAGGCAAAACCCTGGTACTTCAGGCAAAAACCTGGCACTCAAGAATCTCCAGGCTTAGTAGAAAGGCTTCATCTTTCTTAGTCTTGTTGTTTTACCTCCAGCATTCTTTAAAATTAGGTTTATAATGTGGATTGGGCCCATGTGGTGTTTTAAAAATAAACGGGGAACAGCTGAGGTAATATTGGAAAACCGCTGTTGTATGAACATGACAACATTTCATAACATCCGTATGCTGATAGCAGAATGATTTCTTTTGTCTGTGAAGCCCAGTGGGTTTTACTGTGCAGGTGCTACATGAATAAGAGTCAATAGACCCCAAAGAAGAAAACAATTGTTTAATATGGAGTAATGGAGATGCAGCATGATAAAAGCAGGGTTCCATTCCAAGAACACCCAGATTCACTCTTTCGTGCTGACATGAGGGAGACAGGCAAACTCCCAACTGGGACACCAGTCACGGGCAGTTAGAATAAATAAATAAAACCATCAGATTGGATTATTTAAGGCAGAAGGCCAAATGACAAGAAATAACAACTTCACCCAGCCTGTTGCATGGTCACCTATCTCCAATTAATCTACAACCTCCAGCAGCCTCCATAGCCAAAACAGCAAGAAGCAAAAGCCCTTTCAGGAGATGTGCTGCTGAGCAGGCGCTCCCAGCAGAAGCTGTCTGGGCTTGCAGAGGAAATCAAGGCAGTGGCTGCCCCTGCCACGCACCCACTCCCCACACCACTCCTGCCCTCCTCCCTGACCATGTCTCCAGAAGCAGAAGCAGGTGCATCAGCAAATGCAGAGAGCAAAGAGGTGTAAAACCTGGGCAGCCTGCAGACACTACATGAAGGTGCCTCATGTAGTGAAGGCTCAAGGAAGGCTCAAGCCTCAAGGCTTCCTGAAGACCTAATGGGACCAGGAATGTGCAAGAGTTGTGATGAGAGTGCATCCAGGGATGGGCAGGGCAGCAGTTGCTGTGATGAGAGAAACACACAGCAGTCACCAATGTGGGTGTGAGCTCCCTTCAGCAGGTGGGAACCTGCTTTCACCTGAGCATTGCAAACCATGCTCAGGGCTGAGAAGAGACCACTGCAGCAAGCAAGGGCAGCACGGAGCTCCCCAGGGAGGCAGCAGCACTCCACATCCCTGGCCCACAGGGCCAACTAACAACCCTTGCACTAGAGTACCAATTTACTGAAGTGCCTAGCTAATGAGGCTAGTGGAATGTAAATGCTGACTTTGGATTTGTGATTTGAGTCATATGGATGTTTTAATCACCAGCTGCTGATTACCATTTAACTACCAGGCTACATCGGAGATGTCTTGAATTGTTTCTTTATTTAATTTACAGGGGTTGATGCAGCGTAGCATAGACATTAAGGAAAGTTATCACAACTAAAAATTGTCCAAAGTCACAGAAAACTAGTTTAACTTGTTTCATGGTGTCCAAGACTTTAAAGATATTTGTAGCATCCTCACATTGTTTTCCTCCAACACTGGGTTCATTTTAGCTTATAAAACCAAATTTAAATAAATAAAATAACTGCCATATAAATAGCTGGATCACTTTTCCATTTGGGTGTTAATGGATTCAAGCTATGGAACACTGTTTTGTAAGGACTTCAAGCAACCAGTAGAAATTCTTAAGACTTTTGATTGGGAAGTGCTGTTCACATGTCTGCTGACACATGCATGCTAGGAGTATCTTTCAATATCCCTTGCTTGTGTAAAATAGAAGTCTCAAGTTATTATTTTTGTTTTTCCTACAGGCAACACCAGAAACTTCAATCAGCTCAAACAGAAATGAAAAAAAGCACAAGCTGAGATGAAGAAGACTGGAGGGAAAACTTGACATTATTAAAAAGGCAACTGAAAAAAAAAAAAACCAAACATAAAGAAGCACGCTTGTAAATAAAGGATTCCAGAAAAACAAACTAGGACTGAATAGCCCATGTGCTGAATTTCCTGTAGAGGGAACAGCACAGACTCACATGGTCCCCACCATACCATCTCTAAAGCCATCCTGCAGCACTCCTGAGCTGGGTCTCCAACACAGCATGTCCATGGAATGTGTTTGACATAGTACCACCTTGGAAACAGCACATGCAGCACTCAGAGCTGGGTTAGCATGCAATAAAGTCCACACAAGTAGCTTGAATCTTCATCTCATCACTGCAAAAGAGAATCTAAAGCTTGGCTCCATCCTTAAACCTTCCCACATCATGAAGGATTGTGCTACTTTCTAACAGAGCTCCTACAGAGAGGGAACAAGATACCATCTTCAGCTAAGGATGGACAGGTGATTGTTATCCTCAAGTAAGATATTTTTAAAAGGAACGTAGGAAAGGGGGTTGATTTTACAAAGCCCTCTATTCTGCTCATACTTGACTCTCTCCAAATAACTGAGAGCCATTTTCTGAAGTGTGGTGTCTTAAAACATATGGCGACATTTTCATTCATTATGAATGAAAGACTAATTCACAGAGCTAACTTTGATAATATGAACAAATAACCACCTCTTGCTTTTTTTCCAGGAAAGAACTAAAAAACAGTGAATAGAAAAGTCTACTGTGAAACCGCAGTTACCCAGGAGACACCAGTGAAATACACAAAATATTTGGACACTACCTGATTACAAGCATTGTCACCATGAAGAAGACTTACACTGCTTGCTTTTTTAGAAGCAGCCAAGAGGAAAAGTCACCTTCCCTCACTTTATCTCCTTTATTTGAAAACTAAAATCCCAGGTAGTCAGAATTGTTGCACACAAAGAGAGCACTCATCTGTATCCTTTCAGATTTCTGTATCTTATTATCTCAGGTCAGTTTAAGGTTTGTAACGTGATATTGGGTTTCATTGTACATGTATCCATTAGTACATGGGTTGAGTGTTAAAGCTTGTATGCTTTGTGCAGTGATATTTTTCTAATAAGCACATTCCTGGTGTGAGACGAGATGTGTCTAATCCATAGCAAAGCTGATTGAGAGACAATGGGCTCCAGCCAGCTCAGCTCTGTTTCAAGGAAGGAGGACAATAACTGCGTTTGACATTTATAAAAATCTAATTTCCTCGTGCTTTAAAAATGGAGCTCATTACCCTTCGGACTGGTGCCTTCCACCAATTACTGTAACTGATGTGCAGGGACTTTTTCCTTCTCTATATTAGTACTTGATGCACTCTAAACATAGGCTGCTTCCTAAATTATTTACTGTCTCCTGTGCACTAACCATATTATGGGATTTATGTTATTGACAGTAAGAAGGAAATTATCTTTTTGAAAGACAGTGGAAACACAGAAATGATTTTGCAAGCCACCATCTCACACCTGCCAAGAGCAGGGCAGCCTTCCCCTGGGTGTTGGGGCCATGGGTGAGGCGCCACTCAGGCTCCCAAAATGCCCCACGGGCAGGGGCACAGCTGGGGCTTGGCAGAAGTTGTAGGTGGTATCAAATCAGGCATCTTCTAATGACTGCAATGACCAATCTCTCTTTGTCTCCAAGCTCTTGGTGAAAGGGGGAAGGTGCCCCCAGCCCTGCCTTAAAGGAAAGGATGCAGAGAGATTCGGAGGGCAGAAGACCGTCCCACGCCCCAGAGATGAAATGAGGTTTCTAAGCTGGCAGAGCTCAGCTCCATGTGCTCACAGCTCAACTCTCCAGAGACCAACCACAGCTCTAACAAAAAGGGCTCTCAGTCCAAGACACACTACTGCACTGTCTCCTGAAAGTTTACATCCACCACCCATTTCTCCAGCTTGTTAAATCACAAATACTGTATTTCAGACTTTACTTCATTGTGTTTTAAACAGGCATTCATAGCTGTGCAAAGCAAATGTCAGACCTAACATATGCAAAAGTTAGAGTATAATAATCTCAAAGGTTATTATTTCTGGAGCCATTAGCTCTGAGTTCATAAAGTGCCACTGTCAATATAATACATTTTTCAGCAAGGTTCTGAGTAAAGGCTATACACAGAGATTGATAAATCTAGGGCCAGGGAAGGGTAGACTTCAGTTTTGCAAAACCACATACCAGTGTTGGTCACAATCCATGTTCTTGCCTGCCTGAATCTGTTCTGTTTGGACATGAGGGGAGTCTGTCTCCTTTTGATGGTAAGCACTGCCTTTCTGGACTTGCACAGGCTTCAAAGAAAATAAAGCAGTGCTGGAATAGTTTTGACGGTTTTTGAGAAGAAAAACCCAGTCCTGGTTGTCTTCTTACTTTAAGTAGGTCCGATGCACACCCTTGTGCATATTGATCTCAGAAATTTGTGGGATGTGGGTTGTGCAAGAGTTTCCAACTCATGCTCCCAGTGTTGATACCAGAAAGGGCCCTGGCTCTTGAAAGGTGATCAGGAAAAGAGCATAAGGACAAGATGCTCCAGAGCTGCTATCCAATGAAGGTCATGCAGTAAGACTGTGTTAGGAGCAACACAAAAAAGGTTAGCTCCGTCCTACGAACAGACACCAGCACACCCTGGCAAGGAGATTCTGTACCTGCCATTCCCACTTCTGCCAGCTGACAGATTTGCTTTGGCAATCAATCCCCCTTTTCACCCACGCAGGGCCTTTGTGCCCATCCCACTGCCTCTGTTGAGAAGGAGAGGAAAGGTAAAGGCCAGCAGCAGCCTGGTTCCAAAGTGGATCAGCAGCTGCCCAGCAGCACGCTCCTGGATGACACGGGCGGATATGCTGCTCCCAGACACCCACACAAATCACATCTGGACTGCTCAGTTCTGAGTGATCTGAGCATGACCTCACTAAACTGGGCTGAACATCACAACACCCAGAAAAAGTCTTTTTGGCATTTCAGCTGAGGATAGCCTGCCACTGTGCTGACACAGAGGTCCAAGGCCAGGCCCTCACCCAGGTGGCAGGGTGGTTACATGGTACCATCCATCAGCCTCCAGGGGCTCAGTGGCTGTGCCAGAACACCAACCAGCACACGGACAGCACTGCTCGTCCTCAGGCCTCAGCCACTTTCCATCAAACAAGGCCACAGGAGGAACAAGAAGGAATACTAAAGGACTGCTGAAATGTCTTCTCAAGGAGGAGACATCCTGTTACTTTCTCCTGATACACACATCCCATGCTAATGCTTCTAGACTGCAGCTCTAAGGCAGTTTCATGCTTAACCAAAGCTTACACTAAGCAGGTGCAGTTTCTGGCAGAGTTTTGGGGTTTATGAACCATGGAGCTCAGAAAGGGCCACAGAGATAATGATCCCATTTCCTGCCCACACACTGTCAATTATGGATCCAAACCCACTTACTGCCCTATTACTGACACAGTGTCAAGGGATGTGCTGATGCACCTGGTGCAGAGTGGCCATGGCCCCAAGAGAGTGACCTGGGTGAGCACAGTACCGTACCAGGGATTAACAAGGAAGGGGAAACATGGAAAAAGCTGCACCAGGGCAGGCACAGAGAGGGACTGGCACATGCAGGAAAACCAGAATAAGGGGTGGCCTCTAGGGCTTCTTGTCCTAGGAAAGCTTCTTGATCAAGCAAGAGTGGAGCTCCAATCTGACTGATCTCAGGAATTCAAACAGCAACCTCCTCTTACAGGTACATACAGTTAAAACCACAATTAACCTGGCTGCCCTTTGAACATGTTGTGTTTTAATATCTAAGCAGAACTGAAGCGCATAAGAACAACTTTACACAGCCCACCAGGAGTAAAACATGCCTGAGTTTCTCCCTCCTCTCTTTCACCATTTAGCTTTTAAAAAGCAAGGACACTATTTCCCATAAAGCAGCAGCCAGCAACCAGCTCACTTGCTACAAAGAGTTGGGCTGAAATTTCAACCCACAGCAAGTGGAAATAATTTCAGTCAGGTTTAAAAAATTCACAGGGAAAAAAAGGGATGTTAAAAAGATGGAGATTTAAAGTCACTAGAAGAATAGACTCTCTTAAGATCCACTAAGCATAAAATCAGGTTAGTGGAAAAATTTAAGCAGCATGAATGCATTGTTACAGAAAAACAGAGAAGATTTTGCTGGATAAAGATGATGACATGAAATTTAAGTCATACACAGGCATGCTGAGAAAATAATGTTCTAAATACTTTCTGCTTACAATTACAAAATGATCAATTGTTAAATGTTGGACAGAGAAATATATTCCATTCTGTCTGGACATGCACAGCAGGCCAAGAATGCACCTGGATAAGCCAAGCATTCATTATCTCCCAGACACTCAATATCCCATAATACCCTCAGTGGCTGCCAGCTCCTTGTCCATCGTTGACCAAACGCCATGTGCCCCATTTTACAGCTGAAAAGTATTTAAAATTCATGAAGCCTGTTGAAAGCTCAACTGTCACATTCTGCTCATTCCACAGGGTATGGGAAAACCGTGCAGAAGGGACATTTCAACCAGGGCTATTATGGCTCTTGAATAACCAATATTCCATTAAATTGCTAATAAACCCACTTGAAGATAAGTTGATCACAATCGAACCATACAGTAGCATTCCTTTCCTTTAACACCAAGTTGTCAGGTTTCACTCTGTACTGTACTACTGTTTCTGTGCCATTTGTTTGTGCCTTGACACAGAGCATTCAAGACACTCACTTTGTCCCCAGTAATCTAAATGCCCTATTCTAAAGAGGCTGAAAGATCTTTGGCAAGGATACTCTGCTTATTTTAAGGTAGGGAAGTCTTTTCAAAGGAAACATTAAAAATAATTAAATACCCTCAAAAGGGAAATGTGGAGCTTTGCAGCTTCTTGAGCAAGGTGCCCACAATTTGAGCACAGTAAATGGTATGAGCACCTCCCAGCTTCCCTAGCGCTCAGCCAAGCTTGGTCTGGTATGAATTTTCATTTGAGTTTGCAGTTCAGCAACTCATTTCATCCTTCCTTCACTAAATATTAGTTTTATCAATCAAATACAAAAAAAAAAAAAACTTCTAGAAAAAACTTCAAGAGTATTTGTTTTGCATTAAAATGGATTTTGTTAGATTCCTCACAGTTAGCTGTCAAGTTGCTGGCACGTCTGCCATTGTCTGCTGATCTGCTGTGTGCACATGTCCTTGTACCAAGAAGGCTCCAAGTTTTGTAATTTTTAACACTGAAAAGCATATCAGTGTCTTTCTCAGAGGGTATTTAAAAGCTTTAATTTTATATTGATTAACCCAGCACTGCTGAAAAGCAGCTCCCACCCAGCTCCATCTCAGAAGGGAAGCATCATCACCACCCAGCTCTGGCTCTTCCCATCATCCCTCTGAGGCATGTGGGAACCAACCTGCAGATTTCAGCTGCACAAATGGCCAAGAATCATCATCACAAACATCTGACCCCATTTAGTCTCTCTGGTGGGAAGCTCCAGACAAGACCCAATGGTTGCCACCACATCTCCACTGCCACATACCAAGGATGGACAGGAAGAAGGAATTGCTCCAGAGGGCACCTGCTAGTCCTGGCTCCCTCTGGAGCCAATTCAGCTCAAGCAGCAATGGCCATCGTCAGAGGCAACAAAGAATATTTTTCTTCACATTGAATTCAATCAATAAATAGCCTTTCACAGAGGAGCATCCGGTTGCTCCCGTGTTATTTTATAACAAGGGCCCCACGGGCAGAGGTTATACTAACCCAGCATTTTTTTTCCCTCTAATAATAGGTTTCATTCATGCTTTCACAGAAGTTGACCTGTCTGCAGTATTTTAGCTATGCTAACACATCCTGCAAGAGTGCCCTGAGGTGTCTAGACATATATAACAACAATAATGGCAGAAAATTTAAATTCTGACTATTTTCCATCTCCCAGCTAGTTCTGGTAAGGTTTCCACTGGCAGGGAGGAAAAGTGTCATGCCAGCAGGCGTGTGGAAGCTTGCTGGGAGTCATGAAATGGAGGTACATCCTTGAAGACACACCAATGGTTTTTAACAGTCAATAATACATCTCAATATAAATAAGCAAACAGAGAATCATCTAATGATCAAATTTGCCATCACAGGGCTCGGTGGGACATTTCAACCTGAAAATAAGCTGAACCAGTCTAATACTACACCGACAAGTTTTAATAAATTCTTAAAGAAAACTAAGCAGTAAGTAATGTGGCTGCTGTTCCTTGAACTCACAGCGACAATGGAAAAGAGCCAGTTTTCCAAGTCCTGCTTTGGTACCAACTTTCAGTCATAAGAAGGGAACAAGGATAAAACAGCAAGCAGTGAAACATGAAGAGCACATACAAGGTACAGCAGTTGGTGCAGTCTCTTTTAAGAGATGGAAACTTTTATCAGTGCATTGCCCTGCATTTCCTTGCAGACTCACCACATGTTCAGCCCAGTCTACAGCAGTGGGCTGAGAACAGCCTCTGTCCCCAGAAGCTTCCTATGCACCCTGCAGATGCAGAGCGGGATAATGGCACTGCTTGGGCTTTCCAGGACATCCCTCACCCTCCTGTGCCTCTCAAGACAGAAGGTCTGCAGTAAATGCTTTCTCCTTACCATCTGCATTTTTAAGCTGTAAAACTACAGACAATAATTCATTTAAAAACATCAACAACTGTATGTAGACTACTGTCACTGCAATGTACATGTTAATTGCATTAACACAGCACTAACAAAACTGAGCTCCTGCTTTTAGCCAGCCTGCTCAAACCCTGCCTCCCCTTTTCTTCCCCCACTCATGGCTCAGGGGAACTGCAACACTGCTGCTCAGAAAAATTACAAGACCAGAGAGTTACAGAACAGGGAGTTCATGGTGATTAAACCTCCTACGTGACAACATTCAGTCCTCCTGCCCAAGAGAGGACAACAACCTACAAGATGCTGAACCATAGCCTCAGCCCTGAGGAGGGAGCACGGGAGCCTTTCCAGAGCCACTCCAAAACCTTTCCACTAAAAGTGCTGTGAAAGGCATGTGTTTGACCTGAAAATCACTTTGGATGTAAGTGATACACCAGCAGCAGTCCTGAAAAACTGTGGATTTCTTATTTATGACAAACATCTAAATCCTTGGAAAATGCACACAGCTACCAGCTTTTCACAAAGTGATGTTTCACCCAGCCAAAAAGAGACACACATACAAACTAATCTACACAGCTCTGAGCTGTGCAACAAATATTAATGAAGTACAAACCAAAGGAATTCCTTCAAGGCCTCCATGCATTTAAATACCTTTAAGTCTACATGAGTTTCAATGCACTGACATTTAAACAATTTGCCCAAACAATTTCTGCAATATAGGCACATGGGTAGAGAATTTGAAACTTTTTTTTGAAGATGCAGCACACATCCTTTTAATACTCAGTGATGGGTATGTACTAATCAAGTTTCAACTCAAAATCTAGATTAGAATACTACACCTTTTTGCTTTTTCAAAAAGAAATTGCTTAGGTGCTTATTCTAAGTTCAAGTCAGTGTCATTTCAACTCTCAGAGGACACTGTTGCTTTGATGACCTGCATTAATGATGCTTGCAATTCCACACAGATTTGTCAGGTGAACATTTAGTTGCAGGTGGGAATTAGGAGGGCCAAACCTGAACACAGGACCTGAGCTCTAGGCCGGCAGAAGAGGATGAATTCCCCCCACTCAAGATGTCCCTTTACATTTTAGACAATAAGTGCAGAATGCAAATGTCTGCATGTCTGTAAGGAAAGCACTTTCAGAGCACTAACAGGTGCAATGGGGTTGTTTTGCTCCTTTCCCTGCCAAACAAGCTGCTGCACACTTTTACAGATCCTGAGACCACATTCTTTCAATAGAGCTAAATATGACATTCAGCTACCACGTACAGAGAAATCGGGGGTGGAAACAGCGTTACATTTTAACAAACTACATTTCCGTGCCATGTTTGCAACTCAGTCTGCACTTTGCTTCTGCAGAAACATCTTCCAGTGTTCATGCATAAAATACAAGTGGATTTAAACAAAGGGAAGCTTGTAATGCAGAGAGACAGAAAAAAAACAACCCAAAGAAAAGTAATTAAAGCTCTTCTAGTAGAAACACTTGAGATGTGAGACTCCTAACTCAATCATGCTCCTTTAAAAAGGTGTGCTTCTGCCAAGTGAGCCCTCTCTCCTTCACTCACTCACCAATCCCACTCCTAGGGCACTGTGGACACAGCTTCAGTATCTGCCTACTTCAATTTGTAAAGTTATTTTGGGAGGGAAGTATCTCTCTGCAGGCTTTTAAGCGCATCCGACAAACGATGGTTTCACTTAGAGCATTCTTCAGTAAGAGCTACCCTGAGAAGGAAGTAAATACAGCAAGAACTCTTCCCAGCTACACTGCACTGGGCTAATTGCTTTTGATGACCCAGATGTCCTAATTACACCTCCTCTGACTGAGGCAGAACATGGCCATGTTCCGCTGCACCCAGGTCGGTGCCCTTTGCTGAGCAGCAGCAATGATCCCAAGGGATTACACCCTGGAGCGTCCCAGCTCTGCCCTCCTGCCAGCTCTGCTTTGGGGGACACGCTGATGCCACGATCCTTTTCACAGGTCCCACGTCTGGAGTGATCCCTGCCATCCAGGAGCTCAGCACAACCCACATGGCACAGCAGCAGCACCATGACTGACGGACCCAGCGCAGTATCAGCCCATTCCCAGACTCACGAGGGAATAGGGAGCACATCTGCTGGAACGAGAGCCAAGAGCTGACGGTACATTAGACTCCAGTATTACTTTATAGTCCGTCTAATGGCTTTTCCTTTCTCCACACAGCCCCACACAACTTCACCACCAGAAATAAAGAGGAACACTGAAATTTATATATTTGTAACCAAATGGAAACTATTACCTAAGCAGATGCTATCAACACCACCAGAGGCTGGAAGAAACCTGACAGCTTGTAACTGTAGCATTCCCAGGCAAGGAGGATGCCAGAGCCTGGAAGCCACCTGCTGCATACAGAAGGTGGGTCTGGGGCTGGAGTGACAGCCACTCATGAAAAAGTTACATGAAAACCACTGAATGCACTCCTGCCACGAGGAGCACCTGGCAGCTCCTTCTGGTTTCGACTACTGGGGACTCCTTGCCCTGCTGGGGAAGCCATCACTGCTGTACAAGGTGGCTGAGCCTCCTTGAGGACCACAGCCCCAGCCAGGCAAGCCCCAGCCCTCCACCAAAGGGACTCAGTTGTGTACCTGCCCTGTCACCCAGCCTAGGAGGAGGGAAACAATGCCTGCACTATGTTGAAAGCATGGGGGACATTAACACAAGCACCTGGTCCATGGACAGCTGCCTTTGACTATGGCATTGAGCACTCAGTGCATTTCCTGCAAGCATCCTGGAGAAGAACAAATATTTTTTAAAAATAGCTTTAAAACTTGCTATTTATGCAGCCCCAAGTAAAGAAGACAGCTCAGGAGCTCCTCATTCCCTCCTCACACTCACTGAGTTACACTTCAGAGACCAGAGACAAGCATATGCTGTACAGCAGGTTTTTTTAGCATCTTCAGTAAGAAGGGTCTTCTGCTGACCAGTGTGACTCCACACTGTGCACTCTCACAGGTCTGGGGGTCAAGCAATGAGGTGGAAACCTGGGAAAATAAAGACTGCTATACTCTTTGTAGATGCCAGCACTACCTATTGTCACTATCTACTGCTGAATGCTTTTCATGTCCTGCAAGTCATGAGAGCTCAAGGCAAATACAGAAATCTTGTTTTCCTACCTGTTTTGGCTGGCGAAAAGTTATAACTGTAGGTATGCAACAGTGAAGAGAAGCTGAGGAAAAAAATGCAATCTGTGAGGTCAGAGCGAAAAGAACATGGTGTTTTGTTTGGCCTGCTTCACATCCAGCTTCCACTTCAGCAGGTAACAGGCTGACAGAAAGGGCAAAGGTAGGAAGCAAGCCTCCAACACACTGGAACACATCAAGACTTCTCAATACTCCCTTGGCTTTCATGGAAGACATTCAGCTGCTCCCTCAGAAAACACTTGTTACAATGACCAGAAAGATGATGCTCCTGAAAAATCTAACCCACAGCTAGAGGGTAGCATGTTATAAAGGCATGATAATTTGTTCAGAATACAGATGACACTCTGTGCTCTTTCTGTTTCAGGCCAAGTGATGAAGTGGAAAACGCACCAAACAAGTAACAGATTTAACAGACAAAATGGAGTTCCTAGTAAGTAAAAGCAGCTACATAACACAGACTTAACACACAGACTTAAACATTTTCAAAAGCCTTATTTTCACAAAGCTGAAAGTTGAGCTAAATCATGAAGCAGCTAATCTGCATGCTAAAAATATGTGATGCCTGAGAGCAGTTTTAAGAAAATGTCATTAAATGTCCAGAAAACCCACTCTCACATGTGAAAAATAATGCTGTGTTAGATGAAGGATCAGAGATAAAGTCTAAGTTAACTGGTATAGAGATGAAATTAAAGCAGATATAAACCCCAGAACAATTACGGCAAGTTTTAGTGCAATGTATCAGAAATTACGAGAATTTGTGCAAGCAAAGTACCTAGCAAAAACCTCTGGATATCAAAATCAATAGGCATGAGAACCTTTTTTCCCCCCTCTTTAATTTCACTACCTTAGGAACAACAGGAAGAGCAAGAGTAGTGCTGATTTATTACTACCTGGAAATTATTATTCACCTGGAAAAGGTGAAACTTGCAAAATTCACACCAAAAAGGAAAATATTTCTGCTTTGCATAGGTAAAAAGCCAGTTAAATATTCAGAGTATTACAAAGAGTAATTTTCATGCTATTCCTTCCAGAACACAGGAAGACATTACACAGTAGTTATTAACAAGCACTTTTAAAACAGCAACTCAGGATGCTTTCTACCTTTCCAAGAGTTCTGTAGCATTCATCATCCTTAGAGCCTAATGGGGATGCTAGAACAATCTGCAAAAATGACTGATAGAGGAGTTATAAGGAAAAGAAGGAAAAAATAATTACTACCAATTGTCATGAGTTTATAACAAGTCACTCTCATCTAGTTTAGAAGAGCTTTGGATGGAACACTGACCATAAGTAGCAGTGATAGCACTGATGTAGCAGGTTAAGCTGGATACAAGTGGCCCTGCTGCTGGTGTGCAAGCAGAATGTTTCCACACATCTCAAGACCTGATGAGAATGAAAATCATTGCTGAATAGGTGCGTTCCAAACAGAAGCCCCTCACTGCAAGGTCAGTCAGGCTTCACAGAAACAGCCTGAGGGCACATAATCATCACTGGCCAGCCCCCAAGGAAGGGTTAAACCCTGAGCAAACCAGGTCAGGGGCAGGGACAGCACAGGAGGTACAAGTGACCAACCCACACTGCCATATGGCCACTGCAAGGCTGCCTGGCTGGCCCAGGGCCTGAGGCCACAGCCTGGTATGGGCCATCTGCTCAGTTTTGTAAGCCAAGCCACCACAGAGGATCACTGTCTGCATGTGGGCTTCAGCCACTGCCCTACAACTTAAGAGACCTCTCTGGACAGGCAAGCAGGGCAACACTGTAGGGACAGATCCACCGTGTCACCGTGGGCCACTGCCACAGCCGCTCCCCAGCCCACGGAGAACACCCGACAGTCACAAGCAGCTTGGACAGGAGCACCAGGAAGAATGCATCATTTCCAAAATCCCTATCAAACAGCACTCACAGAGCTCAATCTGTTTCAAAGATGATCAAAGAGAGGATTATAAAGGCCTTCAGTCATGTCTATGAAGACCTACACAAGGAAGCAAAATTCAGTAACAAGCTCTGACAAAATACAGCAACTTGAAGCACTGTATAAGCAAACCGTTAGCCATGGTTGATGCAGGAATAGTGTTGTTATTTAAAAGGAAGATAATTTATCATTCAGATAACTAAGCAAGGATTGTGTTTAACTCTTTCCCTTCTTTAGAGCCCAAGCAGAGGGCCACCCATGGGCAGCAAGCAGCCCAACCCCAATATGACAGCACAGATGTGGGAGGTGATGCGTGCAACGCTGAACCTGGGAGCTCGGTGCTGGTCTGGGTACCAGAAAAGACTGGCAGACACCACAACTTCATGACTTTTTCTTGTTCAGTGAAGGGGTAGAAGATACAGAGCCTGGTGAGAAACCAAGGCACTTTTTGAACGTGGCTAACATCAGTGCAAATTATGTAATTTTAGGAACAGATGAGTCTAAAAATCTTAACTAAAGAACTTTTTTCATTTACTTTTGTTTTTTTTTAATTGCTACCACACATCCTCACACAGGCAAGAGTATGTTCACAGAAACAGATGATGTGCTCTGCTTACTGCCAAAAAATGGATCCCTTTTCTCCCTGTGGGTAGTAGAAGGTCTTCTGCAAAAGCTTGTGGGGCAATTTAGCCTATTTAGGACAGACAAGGTGGTTAAAGATATCATACAGTACCACTTACCACTTCTGCTGGTGTACTTAGAAACAGGAATATTAAAGTACACTCCTGCAATACGTATTGCAACACATCCAAGCGATGGGATAACTGGGGAGGAGCAGTGTGAGTGGGGAGTTCACTTGGGAGGGGGCGGGGGGCAAGGCAGCTTGGGAAACACTGACGTATTGTCTTTCCATTACTAAAAATTACACTTTGTGAAAAAGCATTAGATCATTTTAAGAGGTTTATATAAGGACACTGAAAAACAAGTTCTTTTGCAAATTCTATTTTTTTAATGTCTCCCTCCCCTTTCTATTTCCACTATGCATCAGGTTGTGAAAATCCAACATGCAATAAGTCTAGTGCTCCCAGACAGAGAGATCAACCTCAACACAAGTTAAATCTTCCAGCTGTTCCCAGCTCCTTCTCTCCATCAGACAGGCTCATAGCAGTGTCTTAATTACTTGTTTAGGAAGGATGTGACATGCTCCAATTTAATACATTTAGCCCTTCTTAGAGCAAATGTAGAATTAAGCCTCAGTATGCACTTGACAGATCTCTTAGCAACTAGAGTGCAATCAGCCAACAATGGATGATTCACAGTTTTAGCAAGAGTGTGCAGAACTGCCTGCCAAAAGTCTGAATAAACTCACATTGCTAGACACTATGGTAAAATGTACCCTGATCTCTTTTAAACGATTATATCATAGAGGAAAGTTGAACTGCATGCATTCCAGCAGCTTGCCCGAGTCTGGAAATACAATTGAACTTCAACATCTTGATTTTAAGATAATTGAGACTTTTTGGTGGTTATTTTCACTTAATTAGGAGAATTGTACCTTTCAAGAATAACTGTTCAAATCCATCAGTTTGTGTAAATAAGGGAGGATTTCTGTTTCCGCTGCTCTGAAAGAGGAAGAGTCTGGAGGATGCTAGTGGGGGTTGTCTGTCCAGAGTCACACTGATTAAAACATGGGCTTCATCTCACGCCTACTGCTGCAGGGGCCAATGGCATGTAAAGTATTTAGAGATCTCTGTGCAATCCCTGAGTCAGAGGGGAATAGCAGGAAGGACCTCGACAGAGTGCAAACATCTACCCTGACTCATTGCCATCCTCTCTTTATCGCCCTCCAAAGCCCAGTTGAGGCTCAGGCTGCCACAGCAGAGACAAGATTGCTTGTACTTCTACAGCCAAATTTCTGCCTTCTTGGACCAGTTTTCACTCCAAAGTTCAGATTTTCCTCTGGAAGAGTTTCCTCTATGGTCTTCATGTGGCTATCTTCCTACACAAAACCAGACTCAAGCAAATCCTTTACGAAATACTATTGAAAAAATAAACAAAACCAAAAAAGCTCTGCTGGGATTAGGCCCACACAGACAGGCACAGAGTGATAAGTCACTGACTCTTCCCTTTCAGCTACAAGCATGAATCATGAGCAGAGCTTTTCCTGTGGCACAGACACCAAAGTGAAACCCCTTGTGAGTGACAGTGCCTGGTCCCAGGAGATGGGGACACCTCCCCCAGCATCCCAGTCTCGTCTTAATGCCATTACAGCAAAGGGTCCTTTGGATCTCTGGCACGAACTTCAGCTCTGGTGACCTGAAAAGCTTTTCAATCTATTTTATGGTGATTTAGCCATTGCATCTCCTCATATCTCATCTTTTGGACTCTTATTTTTCATCATCCCTTCCTGGAGACATCAGTACTGACAGCAGAAGAGAGCTGACACTTATCTTCCTACTTTAACTGCCTCAAGCTGCCACTCTCTTGGCACCCACCAAACAAAACCCCATTTCAAAGCACAGACTTCTTAGCCACTTTTCTCTGCCATTTTTTTTCAGTAGGCCATGTTCTATGGTTCTCTCTTGAGGCAGGGGACAGCCTGGTGCTGTTCAGTGGGAGCCCCACCTGCACCATCCCAGGCACACGAGTGCTGTGACCCCACGTCGCTCCCAGGACAGAATGCCCCTGTCCCTCACAGACCAGGCACAAGCCCAAGCCAGTGAAATGCTGCCAGGTGCTAAATCTGTTCACCACTTCACCGCTGGCCCTGGCAGCCCAGTGGTGCCCCAGCCACCAGCAGAGCGGGGATCTGCTCCGGAGGAGGCAGCAGCAGCCTTGCTCCAGCAGCCTCCAGCAGCCCTTTTCCAGGTACAGCAGATATGCTTGGCTAAGGAAGTCGCTTTCTTTGGCACAGCAGAGCGTGTCGCCCAAGTTGGCTGGCAGAATTCACCTCTAAAATGAGGACTGTGGTTAGGGAAAAGAATTTGAACACATTGAGCTCCATGCTGTCTTTAATACTAGGATATTCACAGGTTTTTGCTCATATGGGCTGACAATCCTTTAAAGCAAAATGAAGGCAGCAGGGGAGGTACTGTAAGCTTTGGGAAGACAAATCAAGTGCAAAAATACCATAGCTGAGAGTTTCTATAGATGCACAAACACAAAAATAATGCAGGTAAGGAGAGAAGCAGGTACAAAGTAGAAGGTGCTTATCCACTTACTGCTTTTTCTAAAGAGAAGTTCCTACTGACAACACTCACTAGACAAAACAGCTTAGGAGATTTTTCCATCTATTTCCATAAGGATTAGATCAAAGGGCTGAAACGAATGTGAGCAACAGGGCCAGGGGGAGCTGGGGCACAGGCACCTTGGTCAGGGAGTCAGAAGTGGCATTTTGACTTCAGTGGAGCAGCAGCGCGCGGTCTGTGCCGTGTACTACCAGCATCACCACGTCCTGTCAGCTAGAAAAAGTGCTGCTATAGCTAGAAACAAAATACACCAGGGACTGATTCTGCCTCTGCTACAAGCAGACTTTCATCCTTTGCCTGGATGGAGGCAGATGGGATATCATTTCTTCCACGCCTGAGTTGCTCTGCTGCAGCTCTTTTGGGAGCTCTGCTACCACCTTGGCCACAGTGTGTATGAGGGTATTTGTGCTTTGGGGAACTTGATGTTACTCAATGGCTGACGTAAATCCTGCGCTGTACGAGGCAGCAGAGCAGAATTCCCTCACTCCCTGTTTTACCCTATAAGGCATTCGATGATGGCGCTGTAAACCTGCACCTCCGCACAGATTTTCTGCAGCTGCTGCAGCACAGCAAAGCCAAGCCCAAGTTTGGATTCTTGTGTGTTGTGATAATCAGCTGGGGTTCGGAAAATCCTTCAAAAAAATTTCTAATGTTCTGGCAACTTAACAAGGCTTCTGAAAAAAATAGCAGTTTAACATCTGGAACAAAAATACTCTGAGGAAGTCCAAGACCAACACAGCACAGAACATTTTCCCCCATAACTGTTACTGTACAGCACTTTCTTGTCCCCAGTTCAGTGAAACTGGAATGTTTGCATCAAGATGCTGAAACATTTTATTGGAAGTAATGCTGGAAGGTGGAAAGATAAAGAGCTATTCATACACTTGAACATTTTTTCAATTTTCTGAGTTTTGCTTATTTTTACTCCTGAGCCATGAATTTCCTCAGTCTTTTAATGCATCTTAATCTTCATCAATATTTAACTCTGCAGCAGAAATACTGCATACTTTGTTTTCCCATTTAAATTGAGAGTAGAGGGGTAAAAAAACATCTATGGAAAGAAGAAAAACAGCCAGTTCTAACGGAAACAACTTTTCCTTTTTCCACAAGATGTCCTGGAACAGAGTCAAGGAGAAGGATGAAAGAGAAAGGTGGGCAGAAAGAACACCATGCTATTTCTGAGAATTAGCTACAGTCATCATTTAGCACACTCCTCTTCCTACCTTTGAGTCCTAGGTTTAAGACCTGCCTAAGTCCAAGAGCAAAAATATTTCTCAAAGACAGGCTTAATTCTCAGCAGACATTGAGAACTTGCAGGTATGAGCAACACATAACTGTTCATGCTGTCTTGGGGCAGCAGATGGATCTACAACTTAGCATGTATGGATGCTCCAGTGGCACCACTGCCCTATCCAGGGAAGTTGTATGAAGCATTTCCCCAGTGCAGAGCCCACCACCACCAAGCATCCCATCCCAAAATGCTTTCAGTGTTTGTGGAAGTGTTTGTGCTGAACAGCTAGTTGACAAACCATTCTTCTCCCCATTCACAAACACAGTTGTGATACAGGGACAAAAACTAAGCCAAGGGGTTGGTGTACAACCAGTGCTGCTGTCACAAATGCAGAGTATCATTTCATGGATTTCCACTGTCCATTTTCTGGCTTGCAAACCATAGAGGCTTTGCAAAAGGCTGCTGGAGTCCATCCTCTTTCTTCTGCCTACAATAAAACTTCTTAGAAAGCAGCAGACAGAGAGAGGTCCACCCTTTATGCACAGGCAGGGAAAGTACTTCCCATAATTGCACACCTAACCCTCTCTCCAGGGCCCTGGACACACACAGTGACACTTCACTATCCCTCCCATTCTGCCCCAGCTTCAAACCTGCATCCTGCCGCATCTCAATCCCACAACTTCCTACCCTATCTTAGCTACAGTTAATCCCTCCTTTTTGGCAGCTAGCTGCCCAGAGGACAATTCTGTATTTCACTGTTACACTACACCCAATGTAATGAATCTTTAATTAAATGGGCTTGATGAGGAAAGTCATTCAAATTAGGCTTCATCAGCAAGACAAAACGCCAGCTGTCTTTCTTGAAGGATATAATGAAGCACAGTTTCAGCTACCTGGAATCCAATTTTAGCACTGCAGAACAACAGTTCATAAACCCAGCATTTGTTAGGCAAGCAGGGAAGGGCTGACAGTGTTTAAGATCTTGGACACATCTACCAGGCACACTTTAAGCCATGCAGTTTTTATGGCAATTCCTTCATAAACCAGGAGGTTCTAACAATCTAACAGGCTTAATGCAACCACAGGCAAGAGTGCAACTGTTTTCACAGGGGTTGTCATTTGATCATTCAGTAAATTACAGAAAAATGGTGCAAGCACCCTGGAAAAGGCACCTCTGGGAAGCTCATTATAGCTTCACGGAAATGGAGTAAATAAAGCACGCATCATCAGCACATCCTCAATGTGCTTCTCATCCCTTTAGCATGAAAGCAACACTGGGAGCTTCTCTTGTTTGATTTGCACGAAAGGATTCACGTGCTTGGTGCTGAATGACTCTTCACATTGACTTCAGTGCAAATAAGCTACCCTGGATTTCAGAACAAAAAAAGCACTAACAGAAAGTTAATGAGGTACAAACCAGGTTATGAATGGACCAAAGAAAAAATTCTCCTAAAGCTATTTCCTGCCCTGCTGTGATCGAACACATCCCTTTTAAGGGCTCACCTTACCCACCCTCCCGCCTTTCTTTAAGCAATGCTTTATTCTATCCCAAGACTTTCTTCACTTTTCTAATCAGTTTCCATTATGTTCTTTTTCTTTAAAGTCTCCCACTGTTATAGCTCCACCAGGAGCAGTAATGCTGAAATCGGCAGCACAGACTGGCTACAGTCTTTTAAATAGTCTTGAAATGGAGCCAAGGTGGAATAATTCTGCTGGTCAGGGGGTTGAAACTCTGGGACTCTCACTGCAGTGCCTGCATCCCTGCTCCTGCCAAGGCAGCTCTGCACACAACAACATGGAAAGTTTTAGAGCAGAGTCTAGCCTAGGATAAGAAAAAATTCCTGACCTGCAAGTTTTAAGAAGGAAGTTATGAACCAGAGGGCTGGATTTGGCCCCCTTCAACCAGAGAGAGACCCAAAGGCAGAGCACAGAGGCAGACCAGTTTGGGCAGAGAAGCACTCAACCCATACAGGAGTTTTCCTTATTTCCTCCTCCACTGAAAGAAGGAGGGTGATGCAAGTTTGCTTCATGTATTCACTTCTTGTTTTTCTGCTGAAAACCACCATCATGCTTCACACACATACTGTACTATCACTTCCAATGAACCATTTTACCTACCTTCAAATATTTATCTCAACCGTATTCCCACCTCACCAACTCACACTCACAACCAACAAGGCTCAGAACTGGCTGGCAATCTGATGAGACAGGCTCTCACAAGAATTTCCTGCTTCTGGTTCAGCCAGACATACTGCAACAACAGACACTCTCGCAGTATTTTGGCACCTCTACTCCTTGTTCAGGCCAAGACCCAGGAATGCAAGTGAAAAAAACACTTTTTAATTTTTTGAATTTTAAAATAGCTCTTCCCTCTGCTGCTGTGGGTGTCTGGTTGGCTTCCATGCTCAAAGACTGCTTCCACTGAGATTAACTGAATTTGGAAACTACAGTGCTGAAGGTATGACCAAAAAATTTGCTTCCCAGAAAAGAGCTTGGGACACCACCACAGTAGGGCGGGGGAGCAGTTTGCTCCAGAGAAGCAAATACAATGGAAAGAACAAATGACTGCCCCTCCAAGTACACTGAATTAGGCTTTCCACAAGTCCTGGGATACTTCCAGTAAGCATTTCAATAAAGATGACCTAGCTGGGGAAAACTGCATAGGAGCCTCAGGCAAGACCTACAGATCTGTCATGCATGTTCCTCAAAGTGCTACTCATGATGAACTAGGGCAGCCAGAGTTTCCACATTTTCTGGTCTCTTCCATTGAACTGCCATGCAAGCCTGCACTACAGCTGGACAAGGCCATTCCTCAGTGTGACTCATGTCTCACACTAAATACTTCAGACACTTGTAGGCTGCTACAGCTCACACCTGTACTTCAGAGAACGTTTTTCAATGTTCATCACTGCTGGACCAATATAATTCCCACTGACAGATCAGCCTGGGGAAAAAGCCTTGCTGAAAATTCAGAATTTGGGTCACATACAGATGCACTCAAACAAATACCTTCTTCTCATCCCAGGTCTCACCTTGTAGTAGATGTGTGGATGTGTGCCCATGCCACTGGCATGGAGTAAAAACCGCAATGGAAACTGTGGAAGGTCCTGGCACCTTTCAAGAGGGGTGATCCTCAGACATTCTTCTGGTTTTTCACTGAAAATGCAGCTTCCTACAGACTGTGCTGATACAAGCAGCAGTCAAGATACTGTCAAACACCTTTCCAACCTCCAGCATGTGATTGCATGCTCCTCTGCCTCATGCTTAGCTTTCCTACAGTAGCAAAAACAGGGGAAGTGGGGGCAAGAGCACTTTTTTTGAAAAATGAAAATGCCACTCCTAGCATATAGGAAGCTCACAATTTTAGGATGAGTTTAGAACCAGAAGCCCAGACTTGCCAAAATGAGATTTTATATCTGGTTTGGGCTCCTAAATCCTGCACTGGGCTCAGGAGGAAAGACTCATCTCTGCCTTTCAGAGGTGCTGAGCCTGTACTCACCATTCAGGGCTCTGGCCATGGGTCAGAGGACACGTACCACGGAGTGAGCTGTTATTCAGGCATGTTAAAACACTTTAAAACCATTGTGTTGATGATCTCATTGACAGGAATTATCATTTATGCCTGTGTCTGTTACTGCCTTGCACCAGACAGGGTATGCAAGACAAGGAAAGCTGATTTTGACAGCAGGCACCTCCTCATCTTCTCTGGGAGGACCTTCCCAAAAAGCTAAATGAGTGCATCCATTTTCTACCAGGTATAAAGGGGCAAACCTACAGAAAATCTCATTACTAGAGCAGTCAATGCATACAGGAGACATGTCAGATGCTTTATGTATCAACAACTTTCCCCACCCTGGAGAGAATGCAAAAAGCAAGGGGCAAAGATTATGCCTTCTTTCAAGACCTACACTCCAAGTAGATTTAGCTTGTTCTTAAAGCTAATTGCAGGATATATTTCATATTGCTACATGCTTTATTTAAGATTACTGTGGATGTGAGTTCTATTGTGCTATTAACCACACACTTTCACAGGCACCACACTACAGCCCAAAATAAGAAACACTTTAAAGCTACAGCCACATCTCAAACATTACACTACCTCAGACTTTCCACTAGTGAAAAACATGACCCTGAGACCAGCTTAGAGAGATAGTAAGTGAGCAGACACAAGGGAGGAAGGAGCTTAAGTGCTTTAAACTAGTAAGACTGATTACAAGCTCTACATTAAGCACTGGCACCTTACAGGATTGAGCCCCATCTACTTACACACCTGCGTCACAAGCACAAGCCTTACAGCTGAAAGAAAAAGCCCCTTCTCTTGAAACCTAACATAACATCTAGAATACACACCAACTGCCTGTTCTTATTCTTTCACTCCTTCTAGTCTGAAAGCATTTGCTAAATCTACATCCAGCTGCCCCATACTCCTTCCTACTCCAGATCAGGCAATCAGTGTTTGCACTTCTCTGATGACTCCTCTCTAGGACGATTCCCACACCCTATGCCTCCTACCAGTACCACAGCTCCAGCTCATTGCAAGTGTTATCATATTTAACATGACTGTCCATGTGCATTTTGTAGGACTAATAAAATTAAAATGGGTTTTCAGTACTTTTCATACAACTCCTGAGAAGTCCAGTTTGTGACCAGCATAGCACTTTGTGGCATATGTAGGTTTGTGGTGAATCTGCTTTCAAGAATGCAAAACAGTACACTATTTTTAGACACAGTTTCAGGGTATATCTGAATAAGACCTTGCACACTGTATTATTAGCAGCCCTTGGTCTCCATTCCATTCAGAAAAATACAAACCTGTCTCTTAAGAGATTTTAGGACTACTGCTGCATGTTGGAGGACTGGCAGACCTTTAGAAGCTCCCATCAGGCTTCTGGTTTGTGTGCAGTGATCTTGTATAGAGGGTAAGGAAACTAAGCAAAGTGGAAACTAGGTTAAATTCAGAGGAGCCTGGTGCAGAATTATAAGCAGTGCCTTTAGTCCTTAAGATGAAGCGTGGACAGAGCACATTTTTACTGCACAAAAGCTTTTGGCAGTTTCTGGTGGCTGTTGACATCTGTGCAAGCATTAAAATACCAGCAGTTCTAGTCTAAAATTTTTTGTGATTGGGTTATCTGTGAAGCCAGAGCATAAGGTCAGAAAAGAGTGACACCTTTTACAAATGGCTCCTTGCACTCAGAAAATTAATACCTATTTCCTATTACCAATGCTGGTGTTTTCACTTAATCTATAACATGCTACTCAGGAAAAACCTGTTGATAATTTCCACAGCACAAACAGGCAGATTATCAGCTGCCCCACAACAAAACAGACCTCAAAGTCCACAGGAGACTGTTCTCCCCTGGCAGCTTTCTGTAAAGGCTCTTCTAGGACACTCTCTTCCATAACATTAAGCCTTTAAGCCTGACTTTCAATATATTAAACCTCTATTTGCCAAGCATTCACTGCTAGACCTTTCTAAGAATCATTCTGCAAAGCTTGGATGGAAGTATGTTTTCACAGCTGATGTGGAAAAGCTAGAAACAACATTTCCCAATGAGAAATCTCTGCTTTACAAAGTGTGCACTGTTTCTTTGGGTTAATCTGACTTGCTAAGGGAGGGGAGGGTGGGGGGGCTGCAGAATTCTTTTATACCTCTGACTGTCTTCATGGTGGAATCATTCCCTTTCCTACTATCTGCTCTAGGATGGATATCCTGAGGCAGGGAAGAAAAAATAGATCAACATCTGACCACAAATCACCTATTGGCAGTGCTAGTGATGGCCCACCTCATGCCACTGGACACCCTGATTAAGGCTGAACACAAGTTTTCCCTTCCAGGTGGGAGGAAAACACCAGCAAGATCTGTGCAAGGTTAAGACAGGGCATCTGCCTCCCTAACAGCCAGAGCTTGGAACAACTCGTGACCTTCAGGATCACAGCAAGGGACTCATTATGAGTCTGCTAAACAGCTATCAGTATTTCAGCTTATTCATAATACATGAACAGCTAAAGTGGGTCACAGAGACCTGTATACCCCAGCAGCCTGACTCCAACAGCGGCCGGCACTGCCAGCTTAAGGGAACAATAACAGAGAACAAGCACAGAGTGCTGCTGTCTCCAGTATATCTACCCCAGCTTATTGTAAGAGGCAGTGCACCTATTTCCAAAGCCAGCTATTGCATCTGGATCAAAGAGTTAAAACAGCTATTGGTGGATCTCTCTTTCATAGTTGACATCCAGCTGTACTTTTGCCCCCCCACCCCTTCCAACCCTGCAACATCCTGGCAATGACTCTGACAGCTCAGTTGTGCACTGTGTGACAAAGTAATTTGCTGGAATTTGCTGCCTGGGCATTTCTCTGGATGTCATTCACTCTGTACCATTTCAGATATTGTAGAACTCTCCTATTTCTTCCCTCTCCTACCCAAAATACCTTTGAGCTGAAGGCATTTATCTAATTAGTGTTGCTTCATCCAAGAACAGTCCTACACTGCAGCAAGGTCTTCTTATCCATCCAAACACCTTTTCTGCTTATCCTACATTTCCAAAATGGGTAACCAGAACCTCACACAGCATTTGAGGTCCAGATGAATAATCAGTTTGAGCCAAGTCAAGAAAATGGCCTTTCAGCAATACTGGAGGTATACAGTGCTCATCTAGAAGGGACTGGCCTAAGGCAGAGCTCTGTGGTCAAGGCAGGCTGGTTGGTTTATTGTGTGACAATAAGATCACATTCCAGAATAAGACGAAGTTTAACAGAAATATTTGCTTTAAGGGTCATAAAAATAAGAGATTTCTGTATGGCAGTGCAGAAGCTCCATTTTGTATGGATTAGATTTTCACAGTTGGACATGTCAGCATCAGTGAAGATGTGGCATCCTGTATGATACATGAAGTGCTGACCAGGGCTCTCCTCCATGGAGACAGTCAGGTCACTCCCCACCCCCTTCTGTGACAGCCTGTCTCTCCTACACTGACTTCTGCCTTGACTTCTCCTGCATTAGTGGTGGTGGGGCTACCTTTCAGTTTCCTTCCTTGCAACCAGTTCAGATGAAAGAGATCGAGAATTATAGGACAAATATCAGTAAGACCAACACCAGAGTAGTGTCTGCCTGATTTCTTTGGGAAACCTGCACTAAAACCAGCTTTCTCTGCACACATTTCAAGCTGCTGCAGCCAGAAGGAATATGGAAAAGGGTTATGACAACCCTGTGCCTTCCTCTTGTCTAACACCTTCTACTCCAAGAAAGCACCATAGTTAGATGTTGCTGAATACATGTGGCTACAGGAGCCACCCAAAACCACCTTGCAAAAAACCCTGGCAAACTTTGCAAAAGATCTCACAGAGACCTTTCTACTGGAAAATACATGCATTCCATTCATACCATCCTCCATCACTGTCTGTTGTTTCTATCAGTTCATTTTTGCCTCTCAAGAGCACTGCTCACTTCAGCTCTTGCTAGCACAGGCACAAGTATTTCCATTAGAGGCTTTTAGCAGATTCAAAGACATAAACAAGTGTATTAAACTTCAGTGAATAGCTAATGACTAGCAATAGCCACACCACCTCTCCTCTGTAAAATGTCAGAAGAACGTGAGATTCATCACTTTTACTATTTTAAGCACAGTGATGACAGGCACTCAGTACTTTGGTAGTGAAATGCTCCAAAGTGTTTTACTGTTTGCAAAATTAACTCCTATAGGGCTGCTAAATATCTCTGCTTCTACATAGAGGCATGGCCTGCAGTTTACCACTAAACATTAAATTATTTTTAAAACCATAGCTTGCTGTTTCTGGAGAGCAGGCCAAAAACTAGCTCTATCTCTAAAACAGTTGTCTTTCTAGTCCAAGTTTGCATGGAGATGACCCTCTCCATGGCTGCTGGCCTGCACCTCAAAGGACATGAACCACACTGAAATGCAGAGACATCTGCACAAGCAGGATTCTTATCCTGCAAGATCACCCTTTCTGAGATACAGGATTCAGCTTCCTGACAGTTCTTACATTAAAAGCCTCAGAAAAAGCAAAGAGAAATGCAAAATCTATCACAACACTGTCAGCAGTGTCCAATTATGTAGCAGTTTTGTTTTGGTTGCTTCAGTGGCCAGCTGGGACCGAGCTGAGATAGATGATTTCATCTTGCCAGAGAACTTCAGTTGGCATCCGGAGACAGGCATGGATAGCCAGATCCTTTACTATTAACATACATAATGAACCCTCCAGAAACAAATTATCACAGTCGTTTTTTAAAGATGATGCCAAATATTGAATCTCTACTGACAAGAAAATGAGTTCTGCAAGTCTTGAACGAGCTGATTTTTATCTACTTGTGTGGTTTTAGTATTGACTCCAAGACAGAAAAACAGCACATTAGAGTGGTATGTGATCACTGGCCTTGGATGAATACAAGACCTGACTCAGGTACATCTCAGCCATAAAACATTTCACTTTTTTTTTTCCTGGAAGACAAACTCCTAATACTGCTATAAAAGGGGCAGCAATAAAAGATACTGTCATCTGATGCTGTGGGTACATCATTTATCTTCACTCTACAAGTGTGACCGACCAGATCTGACCCCAAGAGTGAAGCTCTCTTACACCATAAACTTGATTAGGGATATGCTTCTATAATAAACACAAAAAAAGCAGGATGGTTTATTTTTCCAAAGGGAAAGGCATCAGTAATTACTGACAGTAATTTATTTCTTGGTAGGAACATATTTTATGTAGTCACAACTTCTGGTTGGTGTGTGTACTGGTGTATCTTATGATTAATGAAGACTGTTTTGTATACAAAACTTTTGTTTCAGGTCAGCATTTAATGACCAGATGTACATTTTTGATCCAGCGCTATTTACCAGGAAACTTTTGACAAAGACAAGAAATTCTCTGAAAACTGATCAACACAAGCATAGACACTGCTTTCCCAGACTGAGCTGCTAAGCTCATTAAATATTCAGCATGAATGGACTATTCCAAGTTAAAACTTGCTGTGCAGTCACTTCTCACAGCATCCTCAGCAGAGTCACGCTGAACCTGCAGCAGAGGCAGAGTACCTGCTCCAGAATCACTTCAAAAGAACCAGTAACAGTGGCAGAAATTAAAGTCTGCAAGTGTTTATTTTAATGAAAATTATCAGTGCTAAATCAGCCAGGCTTGCTGAAGAGTTGCACACCCCAGTTACCTCACCAAGAAGGATGATGGGAGACGAGAAGTTTAAGTGCACAACCAATCAGGCAGACTACACTGGGGATATTATGAACCCACCTTTGAATTTTAAAACCAAAATTCCAGAAGAGACTGTGGTAAACTAGTTTTTGCAATGCTTTTAAGTAAGGCAGCTACAAAAAAAAAAAAAAAAAAAAAAAGAAGAAAACTAAAAAACCGAATGAAAACTAAAATACACAAACAAAAAACTACAAAACATCAACTATTTAGGTTCAATCTGAAAGTCCAAGCAGAAAGTTCTTGGGGGAGGAAGAGGGCAGCTCCAAGCCATATGTATAAGTCAGAGCAGCAGCAAAGGATCTTTTTACTTGGTGGAAATGCTCATGGTTATTTGGAACCTTTAACCACTTAACATTTGCACTGAACCATAAGCTCACCAAGGGCTATTTATCACAGCTAAAGGAACAGTGATTAACAAAGTACAGAAGCTGACATCGGGCTTGCACAATAATCAAGTGTCCACAAGAGATTAAAAAACAGGCATTTAATTTGGGTTCTGCCTTTTTTTAATCTTCTGGTCAGCAACTGGGATATTTCTGAGAATCCTGACATCATGATTCAATAACAAGGTCTAAATATGGCTTCTACTAGAAAAGCATGAAACTCAAGCTGCTCCTAGACTGTCCTTAAAGATTATTTTACAGTTCTATAGATAGAAAGCAATTACAATGAATACAGTCCACTTATATTGATCTGACTAGAAGCTACTTCCTAACATTTTCATTAAATCAGGGATCACAGAAGCAAAATTGAAAATGAAAAAATACAGTTCTTGGCATAGCCAGTTCATCCAAAGAGTTAGCCTTATTAAGGCAGGGTCAGAGCTAAAACAGCAATGAACTGTAAGACCAAAGAACCATCTGCCCAAACCAAAAGCCATGACTTAAACTGTGAAGAAGATGATTTTTGAAATAGTCTCCTTTAGGAGGCTAAAACACCCATTCTTCTGTGTACTGATAATTACATTGGTTCCCAGTAAAGGTCGACCTGATGTTGCCCAAATGATTGAGTTTCTTTAAACTTCTCAGTACTGTTTAAGAAACTTTTCTCCTCTACTGCATGCTTTTCAATTAGTTTATATACTAATAGAGAATACACTGAAAATTAAAGCTACTGATATGATAAAAGAAAACACTGAAGCAGATTCTGATATGAGTTACTTCACTGCCTTCTGTAACCCATCATGGGCATCACCCATCATCCTGGAGAGTGTCTCCCAAGTGTCACTAACTTTGTAGAAGACCATTATGTTTGGGTTTGCCAATTATAGGCCCAAAGAACAACTAAATCCCACATTAAAACTCATGTATACATCTTATCCAAAGTCTGGCTGGTATTTCTCAACTTGTTTTCAGAACGACAGAAAATAAAATGCTGACAGTATCTTGCACACTTTCACTCTAATGGTGAGGTTAGACAGAGACCATGATGAAAAAGACAGGCTAAAGGAGTATGTATATATGGCTCAGTATAGAATGGGAAAGATATTTAAAAACCCAATCTAACAAGAAGGTGGAAGGGTACCTAGTGCCATCCCTAATTTTTGTCAGCCTTCATGTAAAGTGTTTGCCCATGTTTACTTACCTGCTGTTTTAACTACTAAGCAATTACACTGTGGTAATCTCTGTGCTTTTTATCATAAGTTTTCTAGGTGGAACACCAAGGGTCTGGGTCATCAAGGGTAAAGCACAACAAGGATGTGCAAAGGGCTCAGTGAAAACATAAAGAACTGCCACAATTTGTGTGACAGTTTAAAGAACCATGAATTACTTAAAATGGTACTAAAACATTTAATCTCTTGTTTCTCTAGTGACCAGCCAGTGCTAATCCTCCATGGAAAGGAGACAGATTGCTGACAGTGCCAGCTCAAGCAGGCAGCAGTGGTACCCACCAGCAGAAAGCCCCAGCCCTGCTAAGCTCTGCACACACATGACTCCAGAGCTGCCCAGACAGAGCTTTTGGGGAGCACACTGTCACCTGAGCTGGGCTGCAGGGACTGCCCTGCTCCTCCCCAGTGCTGGCCAGCAGCACTGAGCAGCCCTGTGGCAGTCCTGCCCAGGCACAGGAGCTCCTCTGCTTGGTTCATCCAGCTTGCAGGTGTTGCTGAGGTTTAGTCAGCTTGTGCCCAGCATCAAAACCACGCCCATGAAGAAAGAGAAGACAGGTCACTGACATGACAGAGGAGACTCCCTTCTGAAGGGAGCAGAAGGTCCCCCATGCAGACCAGACCCACTTGTTAGGGAAGCCTGCTGCACCCCTGGGGTCCTGGTTAAAGATAGAAGAGAAAGCTTCCTCCCCTGATACAGCCCTCAGATTATTATCCACTACTGATTTTTCAGGTGTGCAGCAATGAAGTCCCAACAAGAAGTCTGAGGGCAACCAACAGACCTCAGAGCCTTGGGACAACTGGTTAAGGGATCAGGAGCACAAGTAGTATTCCCCTCTAGCTTTGTAACTGCAGGGAGTGATGAGTGAAGAAATGAAGGAGCCAGCAGATCAATACCTGGCTCTGAGCCTGGTGTCACCAGCAGAATTTTTGGGTTTTGATAATGGCTAGGTTTACACAGCAGCAGGCCTGCTGGAGACACTTGTCTCTCTCCTTGCAGAGTAGTTAGCAGGGCTCATTGAATGAGCTTTAAACTAGATTTGAAGAGAAAAAGATAAAACCCAGGCTAGCTAGAGATAAGCCTGGGGACAGCACACCACGTTTGAGGGATGGTGTGCTGGTGAGGCTGCTGTGGAAGCAGGGGATGCAGATCCAGGCTGCAAAGGGTTACTGATGTGTTAGGTCCCTCTGGACACAGTGATTATGAACAGAGGAGGACTGGTGAGTGATCTGGTGGCTGAAGGCCACCCTAGGCGCAGTAGTCATGAAATAATTTTTGATTACTGAAGAAATTTGCCTGTTTAAGGGACTGGTTGATAGAGTCCCTTAGGAAGCATTACTGGACTGCCTGTGGCTAGGAGGGCTCTCTAGAAGGATCTGGACAGGCTGGATCAATGAGCCAAAGCCACTTCTATGGGGTTCACCAATACCAAGTGCTGGATCCTGCATTTGGGTCACAACAACCCCACGCAGCACAAAGCCTTGGGACAGAGTGGCTGCAAAGCTGCCCAAGCCACTTCTATGGGGTTCACCAATACCAAGTGCTGGATCCTGCATTTGGGTCACAACAACCCCACGCAGCACAAAGCCTTGGGACAGAGTGGCTGCAAAGCTGCCCAGTGGAGAAGGACCTGGGGATGCTGGTTGACAGCAGCTGAACATAAATGTCAGCCAGCTGTGCCCAGGTGGCCAAGAAGGCCAGTGGACTCCTGGCCTGTACCAGGAATAGTGTAGCAGCAGGACCAGGGCAGTGATTGCCTCCCTGTGCTCAGCACTGATGGGGCCACACCTCAAGTGCTGTGTCCAGTTCTGGGCCTCTGACTACAAGACATTGAGGTGCTGGAGTGAGCCCAGAGAAGGAGCTGGGGAAGGGTCTGGAGCACAGGTTCTGTGAGGAGAAGCTGAGGGAGCTGGGGGACTTAGTCTGAAGGAAAGGAGGCTCAGAGGAGACCTCATCACTTTACTAATACCTGAAAGGGGGTGGTAGTGAGGTGGGAATTAGTCTCATCTCCCAGATCAGAAGCAACAGAACACAGGGGAAGGCCCCCAGCTTGCACCAGTGGAGGTTTAGATGGGTATATTAGGGAAAATTTCTTCACTGAAAGGGTTGTCAAGCTTTGGGTTGCCCAGGGAAGTAGTGGAATAACCATCCCAGGAGGTATTTGAAGGATGCATAGACAGGACACTTAGGGACATGGTTTAGTGCTGGACTCAGCAGTGCTGGCTGAACAGTTGGACTCTTCAATCTTAAAGGTCTTCTCAAACCTAAAAGATTCTATGATTCTAAATACAGGCTCCCTTGTACTGGTATATGCTGTAAACCAAACCCCACACAACCTAATTAAGTTCAGGAGCCAGCAGAGCCTTAAATCTCATTCTCCTGAGCCTAGCTTTTCTATTACTTTGAAACAGACATCATTAACCTGCAGGACCACCTATATCTACAGAGACAGTGGAGAAAGTGTTTTGCATTCAGCAGCAGCTACGCTATATTACCTCAGGGTATACAATACATAAATAACTTAGTAAACTCTTTATGCCTTCTGGTGTTTTTTTTTTTGTTGTTGTTGTTGTTTGTTTTTTTTTTTTTAAAGAAACCTCTACCTCCTGGTCTGAGAACCATCCCTGCAAGGAGTAAGCTGCAGCTGGGACAACAGGCCAGAGTAGGCTGCAAGCTATGGCTCATACACAGCTACACAGCCTTGCAGAAGCTGTACAGGGCAGGAGGGGGTGCCAGCTGAGGGTGCTCAGCACTCAGGAGCAGGTTACCTGGCCCAGCACAGCCTCCACGGGCTGTGGACAAAATCCTGCCACACAGCAAGTAGATTTGGGCGGAGATACCAAGAGGTGTTGAAAAGCAATTAGGTGGTTTCCAATTAGGTGGTTTCCCCAACTCTTGTTGAGAGGATGGGATTTGACAAACACAGTCCTTCCCTGCTCATTCTGTCCCTCACTGCTGAAGGACCAGCTATCCTACACCACATAAATGCAGCCACAAGTGTTCCCAGTGGGTCCTGGGCATGTAGCGAATAAGAAAAGTCCTGGGTAGAAGTTTCCTCTTAACCAAGGAAGGAAATAGACTGAGCCCTTCTGCAGCAGCTCCCGTAGTTTTCCCAGCACCAACTAATTCTGCATTCCCTATCTGGCAGCTGAGAAGAGGCCAGGTCACTGTGGGTGCATTTTGCTGAGCTTTTGGGTTTCCATCTGTCTGCATAAGCACAGAAATTGTGGAAATGCTGTTTTGTGCTATCCCAAGCACATTAAGACAACTTAGGCAGCAAGAGCAATGTGCTGATGAGGGCTCTTCACAGCAACTAACCCTGCTGTATGCAGAAGGTGACGTTGAGAGTTTATACTAGAGGAATGAACAATTGAGAACATACTGCTGGAACAAAAGGCGCTGGAACTGGCAATCTGATCAGTGGTCACAACATTTCCACTGGACTTGCTCAACTTAGGCATCAAGTGCCCTGGTGACTGCACACAGCTAAGCAAAACACCAGCTCAGACATATTAGCAATCTACCTTTGGCTTACTTCAAAAGCCTTTACCTTTCTGCCAAATCAAAACTCCACAGAAACTGTGAATTTTAAAGTAAGTTCAGAAGCTTATAACACAGAAACATAATGCCTTGAAATGAGTCTGACTTGCAAACAAATCATTAAACACATGACTAATTTTTCTGCTTTACTAAAATAATACTGGGCTCTTTCCCAGCACTGCCTGAACATGACCAAATTTAATTCAATTCTTTCTTTTCTCCTTACAATAACCTGGAGCAAGAACAGACATAACCCTAGATTTTATTTTGTTTTGTTCCAGGCAGACAATCAGTAAGGAATCCAACGTTGCTGGGGGGATAAGCAATAATATCTATAAAGCCTGAAAGCTCAATCAATGCTATTACAAACTACTGCAGAAATTTGTCTACTGCATAGTGCCACTGTAATTGGTGACAAGCCTTCTTAATAAGGAGTCTAGTCAGTGAAAGAAAAAGCTGTATCCTTCTTAAATACTGCATTATAGGTTTTCAGTAGCATGAAACAGAGGAGATGAAGACAGTAGTGCTCAGTTCATGCATCTGGCAGACAGTTTATCAGAAGGCACAACACACCTGAAACAGCACTGCTCCAGCTGTGTATGCAACCAGGCTGTTGTGTTTGGGATGCACTCAGCAATCCCCTGTGCTCTTCAATTTTCACTGGTCTGATCAGGCTTCAGAGCTCAACCTACCACATGCCTCTTTGGCAGATTTCCCAGACACAAACCCTCCCTCTATTAATTATTTGTAGAAATGGTGCTCTATGACCCTGTTTCCCTCATCCTTTCCTTCCTCCTCTGCCCCTGCCTGCTCTGGACACAAATACATCCAACAGTTAAGAGACCAGTAAGACAAGTCCAGCTGAGTCCAGCCTTATAGGGAGGCTCAGGTCAGGAGTGCATGATCAGGAGTTGGGCTTTACTGGGTTAAGCCAAGCATACGCCAACTGTACTGCTAAAATATTCATGGGTTTGCACTTATGTTACATAAAAAGAATAAGAGATTGCAGTTTGAGAAACCAGTGCTTACGTAGACTGCATCCACCCTCTTTCCCTGTCACCCAGTACAAGTGACAGTGCACTACAACAGCCTTGGCTCACTTTCATAACAGGCTGACCAAGCCAACTGGTGTAGGATCCTTCCTTTCCTGGGGCAGCACTTTGCATTTGTCCCTGTTCAACCACAAGGTCGCATGGGTCAGCCCCTTTCTTCAGCCTGGTAAGGACCCTCTGCACAGCCTAGACCTCAGTGGTACCACTTCTCAGCCTTGCCCCACTTTGGGGCCACTCACAGCTCAGTAAAGAGGCCTCAATCTCCTCCAAGTCACCAATAAAGGCAGATTTGACAGGGCAGGTGGTAGGACAGACCCTGCAGCAACAACACTTGCCACCAGACTCCAGCAACTATCTCAATGGGGAATTCAGAGACTGAACATAAACCTCAGAAAAATCCCTTGGGAGGCTGCTAACAGACACAGTGGGATTAGCAGGAGGGTCAGGAGCAGGTGCTGGGCTCCCTCAGCACAGGGTGCCCCCACACCTCAGTGCCTGGACTTCCCGAGCACCTGTGGTTGGCACCCTCAGAACCAAAGCTGGAGGCAATAAGAGCAGAGGAGCTTTGGGTACACCAGGGAATAGCCTCTCATGCAGCTAGGACATGCAGCTCTTTCTGGGGGGCTCTATGAAATGACGTTATCACAGATGTTTGCCAAGATGTCCAAGGCACACACCAAGCCCTCTGCCACGGCACACAGAGCTCTGGGTAGGCATATGTGCATTCCTGCTTTCTAAAGCCTTTGTGATTTCACTGTTTTCAGTATGACATCCTGGTCACTAACTACTCAACACAGACACTCCAGCTAAACAAAACTGACAGTAACCACGCTGGGAAGAGGAGGATGCCTTGGAGAGGAGAGGGATCAGGAACAGGAAGGTAGCATCCTGCAGAAATGAGCACTTTCTCTCCCTTTCCACAAGACACTGCTGTAATGATGTTACCAGGAGGAAGAATTACTGTAAATAAGAGTTAAATGTTCAAACAAGCACTGCAGTGTCATGCATTGTTATAACTTCAAAAGGATACTTGTTCAATTATTTTTTTCGTTTTTACTTCACAGAAGACTCAAGGGAGGGATTGCTCCATCATTCAAGAACACTAATAATGTTCAAATTATGCCTGAAAGCTCTTTCTCTCTCTTGTTTATGGCTCTGCTTGGACAAGTCACTCATGGAAAGAAGTAAATCCCTACTCCTAAAGGGGAAATTGTACAAATGGCAGCAGGACTCACGTATCTGTGTGCCATGGGAAGGACCAGTGAAAACTCTCTTTGATTCTGGCTAAGAAACAGCTGCTTCTGAGAGCAGCATGTGGTAAACACTTTACTCTGGTGTCGTCACCTTAAAGAGCATTCAGGGGTGTTACAAAGAGTGAATACACATGGTTATGCACAAGAAGTGCATGTGTACAAGTTGTATGCAGTGTCTCAGATGTTACACCGTTGAGGAGAATTTAAGAAAACTTTGCAATTGATAAGGGAAAGGCACTATGTAAAAAAGCACCAAAACCAAGAGGAGCTATTGCTGTACTAGAGCTAGTGGCCTGTCCCACAGCACAGGCCTGTGGATCTCACAATGCACTATGGCACCAAAGAAGGGAACTGAAAGAGACATGAGGAGGGCGATGTTAAAGATGCTTACAGGAAGGCAAGCTGCTGTCACTGCTCATTGAGAAGATACTTCAGTGGCACTTCAATGCATGCACTGCCTGATGAACTAGTTTATGAATGAGCTGAAGACATTAAGAGAGTCCTAAGAAGACCTAAAGTAAGGCTCCTGTGGGTGTGCGTCCACACCTCTCTCCAATGAAATGGCCCGTGTCCCCCATACATGCCTGCAATGGTTGCACAGGGAAGGCAACATCAGGTTCAAGGCCATTAAGACTAACACCGAGCACACCAAAACACACGCCAGCTCTTGTGCACAGGCTAGTACATACAGTAATCGCAGGCACCAATGATGCACTGCCTGGGGCTGAGCTCGGGTTCAATGTGTACTGAATATGGGGTCTGCGCACTGGGCTGCACCGTGGACACAAACTCGCACAATCCCCCAGCTCCATCCCGCCGGACGGACCGGGCAAGCTGACACGGAGCGAAAGCCCGCACGCCCGAGAATGGATGAGTCACAGTTTACACTGCCCATCCACTTGTCTCCAGGAGCGGAGCATCGCTCCCCGGTGAGCCCGGCACAGCGAGCTCCGCTGCGGGCTGCGGGCTGCCGGGCTGGAGCCGCTGCGCGGGGCCGCTCCCGCCGGGCAGGGCGGCAGCTCCGAGCGCGGTCCCGCCGGGGGCTGGGGCGGGCCCGAGGACACGCCCGACGGCGCGGCCGCCCCGAGCTCACCTGCGGGGCATCGCTCCCCGCTCCGCTCCGCTCCTCACCTCCTTCCGGCGGCTGGGCGCGCCCGGGCGGGTCAGCAGCGCCGTCTCCTCGCACACCACGGCCACATCCTCCACGAAGACGCAGTCGGGGAGGCTCTCGTCGGCCGGCAGCTCCAGCACCTGCAGCCCCAGCTTGCCCCGCAGCACACCCACGTACAGCTCGTGCTCCCTCTCCGCGCGGGCGAAGTCCACCTCGGGGCCCGCCACGCTGCGCA
>VWZP01005025.1:1865466-1902237 GCA_013396995.1 Dicaeum eximium
CGGCCGCCGCCGGCGCTGGCAGCGGAGAAAGCGCCGCCCGCGGCCCGGCCGCGCCCCATTGGCTCCCCACCAGGCACATTTCCATGGGGCCGCCGCCGCCGCGCTCCCATTGGCTGACGGCGGCGGCCGGGCCGCGCCATTGGCCGCCCCCCGCGCGGCGCCGCTTACCTGTGCGGGCGGGCCCGGGCGGCCCCGCCTGTGGCCTGAGGGCGGCGGGGCGGCCCAGCCCAGGTCCGGTGCTGCTGTGCAGAGGCGCAGCTGTGCTGAGAGCGGTCTGACCCCCGCGTCCGGCACATTCCCACAGCCATTCCAGCTGGGTGGGCAGGGGGAAGGTTAACGACCCTCCTGCTCGAGGGTGCCTTGGCTTGGTGACGTGATATGCTCTGCCGCTGCCTTCTCCTTTCCTGGTGGCACAGCTGCAGACCAGGCGGTTCATGTGGGTGACCAAAGGAAGAGTATCCCATGACAAGGGCAGTTCCAAATACAAATCCTAAGGAAATTAGCCCAGCCGACTCTCCTGTCATGGCTTTCTACAGCGCACTCACCAGCGCAGCGTGTTCACCTGCTCCCACTCCTTTATACCATTAAGGTTTCCACCTCTGTGGAGTAGGAGAGACATCGGTGTTGTGCTGCATCTCTGCCTCGGAGTCTGAAACAATGAGGATTTCATACACTTTTCCCTAAACAAACGCTTCCCTCGGTTTCATTTTTCCCAGTTTGACCCTGATGGGAGGTTATCCTGGAGGAGGGCCAGCCCTCGCCAGGGCACATCTCTGTCTCCCGGGCAGCAGGCAAGTGAGTCTTTGTGCCAGACCTGGCGCCATGGGCAGCATCCACAGCATCAGTCCTCAGCTGCACTGCTCCTGCTCCCAAGCCACCCAGGTCTGTCCTCAATGGAGCAGACGAGAAAAAAGAAGGAATATGAATTTTCCTTCCAGCTCTGCCTTTACTGGCAAGGGTTTTGCAAGTGTCCCTCTGGTCATGGGGGAGACCCCACTAGCACACAGCTCTGTGTTCCCCCTTCAGCGCTCAGACAAAGCCCAGGCAGCTGCCTTGGCCATGCTGTCACAGATATCTGCAGATGTTCAGCATTTGGGAATATGGCTAATGAATAGCATGACGAACATACCAAAGTGTGTTTCTAAAATGGCAGCTCATTCGATTTTCATCTGCATTTTCCACACGTTCTCCAAATATTCTGTAAAGGCTGCTTTTACTTAATGTGCATAGGTGCAGTTATTTGAATAACAGTCATTCGCTGAATAATGTGCAAATATTACTTTGTTCAAACAAATGGACAGGTAATTGAGTTGCTATCATGTAGGACATTTCAAATTCTTGAAAAACCACTACAAGTAGTATCATACGGTATCTAGCATAACATGTAATCCTTCCACCATTGTTAAAGCCTATTTGGACTTATTACATATTTGGGATATAGCCATTGGTACAGTTTGGTTTTCTTTTAGTTAGCATTACTTTTAGCCAGAAGAAGAAGATGTGCTATTATGCAGTAATTTTAAAACTTGCCAGGGTTCCTATCAGAAAAGGTATTAAAAATAGCTTTCCTGCAGCCAATGGATTGGAAAGTTATAGTCAATACAGATGTTTTTGACATCCGCAATCACTTTATGAATTTGTAAGTGAGGACAATTTTTAGATTTCACTGAAATTACAGGACATGAGGTGATGCTACACTGTGATCACACACACACACGTGATATGCTCTCTAGGACAGTGAGGCTTGCCTCAGAGGCACAGTCACCAGTCCAGCCCAGGTGGCCACAGCTGCTCCCTGGGAGCTGGTCAGGTATTCTGACAGCTTCTCAATACCTTTATGGGAGACAAGGCTGGAGCATCTTTTGTGAGACACAGTGCTATGAGACTGCGTGCTAGGCACACAATTGTGTGTTGGAAATACATATTGTAGCTGTTAAAACAAGGTTTTGAAACTAATTACTACAGTAAACAAGTCATCTGTATTCCCGTAAATGTATAAAACTGTGCAGTTTAAATACAAATTAAGATCTGTTTTCTGATTGTGATTATTGTTCTATTATTTATGGTGAGTAGAAAGGCATCATTAACAATCTAGGAACAGATGCACCCAAAGCAATATTGTGCGTATTTATAATAAGATTATCAAAATATCAGTTTACTCGCAAATTAACATTACAAAATAGAATGTGTTCACGTAGTCTTATGGGAGTGTTGTTAAAATTCATCATATGCAGTAATGCTATGATGGTGCAGCTACAGGCACCAACATAGTATGTAAATATTGTCTACCTTGTTGAATATCCAGTATTTTCCTGTAACTATGTCCTGCAGAAGACACTAGTACAAAAGAACAAAGCTGCCCCCCAGCAAAGCAAAAAGCTGTGTCACGCTGTGGAAGTAATGCAGGACAATGAAAACTATGCTCCTAATGGAATATGGACTGCAGACTGCTTAAGCATTTTCACAGAAAGCTGCATTTGGAAAGGAAAAAATGCTTCATACAGAGGAGGATGCAAATCCAGGTGTTTTGTGACTGCACTGCACAAGTCATCTGCTGGCAGTGACAGGAAGAAGAAAATGGCTTTGCAAAATGTACTTGAGGGTGCATTTGTGAATAGTGCATTCACTTTCAGAGAAAGGAATAGATACTGAAACAGGAGACATGGTTTAAAAGTTATGAGAGAAAAGTGTTGATACCCAGAGTGAAATTTTATTTATTTGACAAAAAAAAAAAAAAAAGATAGCAGCATATCAATAAGATTTTTTTTTCATAGCCACAACTTGAGAACAGTCTGCAGCTATGTAAAAAAAATTACCACAAAGATGAAGAGAGCAATTTCCACAAGGCGGAAGGCAAGCAACAAGCTTAAATTGTATCAAGGAAAAATACAGAAAACTTTCTAACAATAAAGAGCAGAAAAAAATTGTCTGGTAAAAATGTGCAGCCTCTATACCAGGTGTTTTTAAGAAGAAGAAACATCTGCCAGGAGCAGAAAGCCAGAGATGAGGAAAAAGGATGGATAAGGAGAGGTCCCTTCCAGTCCTGTGATTCAATTATTATTTTTACACTGGATACTATTGTTTTAGTGAAAACAGCTATACAATGATGAGTCTAACGTGCCCAGTAGCAAATACATAACCTTTACCTGGGTCACTGAAAGTCAGACATGGCCACTGCTGTTGAACAGTTTGTGTGACCATGACAAAGGAGAATCTGGATCACTGCTGAATACAAATACATACCACACAGGCAATTGCTCAGGCATGATAGGCAGCTGCAAAGTTGGAAAACATTTCCCATTGCTTGGAAATGCTGGAACGTCACCAGTCTCCCTAAAACCTTAATGGACATCTCTCACACTATTAATGAAATGCTACTTGAAACTCCAGAGACTGAAAAGCCAGGACAAGACAGCAACTGAACTATTCAGCCACCAGCACATCCCACTGTAACAAAGGGAATCTGCAACAGAAAGATGGAGAGACACTGAATTTCACTTTGAAAAGGAAGACAAGTTTAAGTAATCTCTTCAGCTCGATAGAAAACTGTGTAACCACTGCACAGCCAAACACCATTATTAACACTGATCTGCTGGAAAAGCTCCCACTATGATCAATGGATCATTCTCTTAGAAGAAGTACGTGACCAGGTCTTACTCACAGCCATAGAATAGAAAAATGTTACTTTAATCATGCCTTAGATACACAAACAGTGGCTCAAAGGGGTTTTCACCCAGGTAGTTGTCAGAAGTTTTCTCTTTCTGCTCTTCTACTGTAAAAAACCACAATGACTCAGTGAGTCGTTATTTCTACTAAATAATTAAGTGTCTGGGCTCCTCATTTAGAGAAGCTGAAGACACTGGGCAGGCAACAAGGCACTTCACCCCACTGCATGGACAAGCTCCCAAGCACTTTTACATTTTCCAAATGCTGAACAGATTTGCTTGCCATCTATTCTTTACATAACAGATACTTCTGGAAGAAGAGACCAGAAGAAGAGATCGTTTAAGAGAACTTCTGGATGGCATCAATCAAGAGTGCATCTGCCAGCCTGTAGAGAAAACCTTTTGGGGAGCAGCATTTTCCCTTGCCTGAGTTGAACCCATGCCATCTCAGTGTCTTACCAGGGTCAGATAAATTCTATATATAGCTGGTTCGGGGGAAACTCAGTATTTGTTTTGTCTGCTATGAGATAATGATCTGGGTGTTTCCTCAGCTGGCATTTTGCATCCTGCAGAGAAGGAGGAATTCCCATGAACTGACAGCCACACAGTTGTTGGGAGACAAAGCTGTCAGAGGGTGATTCTTTGCGAGTCAGCTTTGGCAGCATTGTTGCCATGACACACTGCACCAAGCAGCCTGGACAACGTGCAGAGGCACAGGGCATTCCTCACATTTGTAGTCTTCCCACGTGTTGTGTTACAATGGATTGCAGTTATTGTCTACAACCAGAATCAACTTCTGGATTTTCTTGGCTGAGCAAACAGATGACCAAGGCAAGGGCTGCAGGACTCTGACTGTTTTCCTTCTGTGCTCCTATCTTCTCATCTTCACCATGCCTTATAACCACTTTTACCCTTCTTTCTATGCAAGAGAAAAGTCACTCCTTGAATTAAAAAAAAAAAAAAAAGCATGGGTTAGGTACCACAGGTATGAGATGAAAAAATGAGATTAGTAGTCTGTGGAAATTTATACTGAATTACAGAAAATGATAGAAACGCACCATTTGTGTCCCTGATGAACAGACTTCCCAGAAATATGCCAGAAATGCTATTCCAGCTAAAAGAGGGAGGAGACAGAGTTAGGATAAGTGCCTTGCAAATGGTTACATCGTGACTGCAGCATAACAATAAAACTATTTCTGCTATCAACAGCATTTTTAATAAAGTCTGCTACTTTATAATCTTGGCAAGAAAGCATCAGCTCTAGCAGTAGAAGGGAAAATGGTTCATGCCATTCATACTTATGCAGCTACTGTTCAATGGGTCTCATGAATCCAAAACCAGCTGCTGTGAAGTGCTGTAGGTGCCCTCTGTGGGGCTTCCTGAGGGAAGAGTGGGATAAAGCCTTTGCTAAATCACAGCTGCTAAACTGGGCTGCACTGATACAAGAGGAAAAATGCATATGCTGTGTTCTTGCCTTCCCTTCATATCTACCATCAAAACTATGTCTTGATTGCCTAAAAAAGCAAACACTTAAAAATGCTGATGGATGCAAGTTAATATTTTTGAAAGGACACAAGCCCTATGCAATGAGTTAAGCTTCAGTTACCTTTTAATGTTTATCCTAAGGCTCCACTTCCCTGTTGCAGAGCCAGCTGACCAGCTGGCAGCACCCTGCAGGTGTGGCAGGCTGTCCTTCCCTTGCTTTGCCCTGAAAAGCCCTCGCAAGCTCAGCAGTAAGAGGCAGTGACATTTGGCTGTAGCGTTTTTTGCTTTTCATGGTTTGCATTTCTCATGCCTTCTAGCAGCCAGCTGCCTGAGAATTAATTCACAGCCCTTCTTTTCAATTAGGCATCTTTTGCCTTGATTTATAAAAGCTTTGTACATTTTTTGTGTTGACTTGGTCAATAACTTGCAAATGCAACTATGAAGCTTTATATTTCCATGAAACTTATTAAAGTGGAATTAGCTTTTATATCTGCATGAAACAGAATGTATGTGTGCATATATATAGATATACACATTTCTGTATCTATGTGTATGCACACAAACCAACAACTTTTTGAGTTTCTTTGGGTTCCTGCAAAGGGCAAGGAGTTCTTTTGCCAGCTTCCTCAGCACTGAGATTAGTGCTAGAGACAAACAAGCAGATAAATATGTCGCAAATCAAGCTAAGAAAGATTTTCAATAGGCTTTTCTACCAAGTTTATTAATATGCTGTCCTAAGTGTCAGAGTTAAGAAGTTATAAAACAATGAAGGATACATGGATCAGCTATAACGTTAGTGTATCCAGGTGGCAATAACTCTTGCTGTAATTCGTCACCGAACAGGCTTGAAATGATCTTGTCTTCTTCAAAGGGGAATGTTTAACAACTGTCTGCCCCACCTCAGGGGCCCAATGGTAGGTGCTTCCATAGGAGGCAGACAGTATGCAGCAAGTGACACCTAGCCTAGCTAGAGGCTAGCTCTCCAAATCTCTTTCCATGCCACATGTTTCAGATCCCTAATTATGATGGTAGTCTCCTGCAGGGCAATCACCAGTTTCTCAATGTCTTTTCATGGGGCAGCTCCAGACCAGAGACAGTATTCCAGATATGGCCTCACCAGTATCAAGTAGATCAAGGATTAACAGATTCTCTCAGTTTACTGGCCATGATCATCCTGGTGCAGCCCACTACACTATTTGCATATTTGCAGACTTTGAACCTGGAGCCCACAGTAACCCTCAGATCTTTTTCTGCAGGGCTCCTGGTTAGTTCCTATTGTGTACAGATCTACCCATTTGCAAACCTTTGCGGTTCTCCTTGCTGACCTTCATGAAGTTGCTGTTAGCCCAGTGCTCAGTTTTCACAGGGTCCATCTGAATTCTCCCACCAATCAGCACAACTCAAAATGAAGATTTCCACCTCAAGCATATTCAAACCACAAAGAGGAAAAGGTAGATTACACTGATTAACTGCTGTTTAAATCAACAGTAACCTTCTATACATAATACTAACCCTCTTATCTTTTCACTTGGTTAGGGAGAATTCCAGCCAAAATCAGCTCCTTCCTCTTAGTTTAATGGAAATACACCTGTATTCAGCTCCAGGGACCTATATCTAGTTATACCAATAAAATATCGCAATCAGCTTTTCTTGTCTTGAAACTGATGGCTATGAGTCTTTTTTCCTCCTGAAATCCTGAGGACTTGTGATGACCTGTAAATTACTGTTTGCTATGTGCTGCAGGTGTTCTGCACCAATGCTTACACTTCTGTTTGATATGTTGATATTTAGATTTATCTGTCCTTCTACATTTGATAGCAACTGAATATTTTGTGGAAATCCAACTACTTTAATTTTAGTTACACACACAAACACTGCTAACCACGTTATTGGAAAGGAATGAGTGTTGTCTTAGTAAAGGGCTAGGAGAAGTCGGTTCACACAGTGAATATGTCGGCCAGTAACTTTACTGACCACGTAAATTCAGTTCTGTTTGAAATGTAATTGTGAAATCAAATGCAGAGGACCAGTTATGCCTTTTACAATCTAACTGCAAAGACAAAATCAGCACTGAAAGCAAAGACTTCTCTCTGATTTCTCTGAAAGCTGTAACAGAAAATTTCATGCATTTTGGCAGTTCTACTCCTTACTGCTATAAATACATATAGACTAGTGCCTCAAAATTCTCATATTCTTATTCCTTTCAGGATCAAGGAAGAAATACCATCTGGTAATAAGTACAGTAAGTGGGGATGGAAGAAATTAAATTGTGCATCTATATAAAATATAATTATTTAATGATTATGATCATAGTTTTAGAGTATGGATAGATAGATCTAAAGTATAATTATCTGCTCACTTTAACAGATGCATTAACAGCAGGGATGGAACTATATACTTACTTATTCTTTTCAGTTACAAATAGTATAAAACAGCTTTTTAATAGCACAGGGGAAAGCATTCTTTCATTTATTTTTCACAGGAGAAAGACACATTTTTAGAGATAATTAATGGTTTCAGGTGATTCCAATTCTGACTAGTCTTCTTTTAAGAGCTGAAAGTCAAAGGCTTGGGGAAGCACCTTACAGAAAGCAACATCTGAAGTACCCTAAGTAGGACATACCACACCATGAATCATTTCTCAGATTCTCCCCAGAAACAGTGAAGATGGTAAGACAGTGTCATGTGGGAAGCATTTTGCAACCAACGGTAGAACTACTGTGAATAAAATGAGACTATAACCCAACCCTGATTAGTGAAGGGGATATATCAATAACTGTTGTATTTTAACAGCGGTGCCAGATGATTTGTGCTGAGTATATTGTCATATTCTGCTTAGAAAGGGAGATATATACATACACACAAAAGTAACATTGTGATTCTAAAATATTCTAATATGCAAGACATAATTCAAGATCAACCAACTGAAAATACGTGATTTTCTTATTTTAAATTTGGCAAATATGAATCTAAACCCCACCATTTTAATCTCTATTCTCTTGTCCACAAATAAGGCTTTCTTTCCACTGCAGGCTACTTTAATGGGATTAGTTACTAAATTCAGCTCTTTCCAATAGGGCCTATTTGAATTTGATTCTTTTTTCCCCTACACATCAAGTTAAATCTTTCTTAAAGAAAGGAAAAATATATCAAGACATGGCTAGTCAATAACTATATTAATCTATGTTAGACATTTCACAGATTCATAGAAAGGGACCTAGAAGGTCCTTGGCTGAAAAGGACCTTAAAAATCCTCTAGTTCCAACTCCCCTGCCATGGGTAGGGGCACGTGCTCAAAGCCCCACCCAACTTGACAAGGATGGGGCACCTACAACTTCTCTGCATGACCTCTTCCAGGGACTCGCCATCCTTCAGTAAAGAATTTCTTCCAAACATCTAATCTAAATTTCTCTAGTTTTAGCTTAAAACTATTCTTTCTTGCCTCCTATCCTGCCTATGTAAAAGGTTGCTCTGTCTCTTTTTTTGTAAGCCCCCTTTAAGTACTGGAAGGCCATAGTGAGGTCTCCCTGGGGCCTTCTGCTGGCTGAACAACCTCAGTTCTCTTCATAGGAAAGGTGCTGTTTCCTGGTAAATCAGAAAAGGCTGTGCACACATCTACCCTGCATGGGCACACCAATCTCCATTACATGCACAGTGTTAGATTGAGTAGCTGTATAAATAAGTTGGTGCCTAATGATGCTATTTGCATATTGTAAACTGCAGCAAGTGTGGGTTTTTTGATCGCTCTGCAAAAATAATTTTACCTCCTCTCTCTCCTCAACCTTTTCTTCCAAAATACTCCATTTTTTTTTCCTAGTGACATTACTACATAATACTACATAATAGTTTTCTCTTTGTTTCTTTCTTTCAAGATCATGACCTGCACCAGATACATGCCCCTGGAACAAATAAACTGTCAAGGACAGGAAAAAAATGTGGCATTTAGCCCATGAAATGTGGAAGTCTCCCCCAAAAATGATGGTGTTGACTATGGACATCTGTGTCTTCAAAGTGAAATGCAAAATCCACTTCTTTGATCCAATCCTCTGCTCAGTAACACCACATTTATAAACAAACATGCATCATATAAAATCAACATTAACTTTCTCCTGTTGAGCAGGGAAAGAAGAAGGCTCTTTCTGTGCCCGATTTATTTTTGGGACACAACTGGACATTACAGCAAAGAGACACTTTATATAAGGACCTAGATAGGTGGAGATTTTCAAAACTAACAGCATACTGAGCACTGCCAGTGTGGTAAGTGAGTCAGTTTTTACCATTAACGCCTTGCAATTCTAACCACATATTCAGCTGAAATCCCACCTGAAATCTGCCTATGAAAGCAGCTTTAGCTTGATCACAGCAGTGACAGGGAATGAAGATACACATCAGGCTGATGAGCGCTAAAAAGTAAATTGTTTGTCCAGATGGAAACCAATAGCTCTCTTCACACTCTTCGTTCTTTGGCAAGATCAGGAGCTTTGGATGGCAATTAAAGCCTACCCAGCTGCCAAGTGTCCTAATTATACACACAAGAAATCCCACATGTCGCCTTCTACCTGAAACATCCCTTGTGCTACATTCATTAAGCTCATTACAGTCAGACCTGCTGTTGCTAGCACTGATATATTTTAACACAAAACTCCCAAAGAAATCCTTGCTTGCACCCAGCCCCACCAGTGAGGAATCCTCCTGAAGCACTACAGATGCTCTGTGGTGGTCACCAGCCTCTGTGCCACACAGAAATTTTCAGAAGGCCCTTCTGGGCAGTGTTTTCCCTCATCCACCCCATTTTCAGTGTTTTTCACCTCCCATTGAATTTTTCAGCCCACCCTCCCTTGCTCAGGGCACTTCCCATTCATCACTGCCCTCCTGACAACTCGTTCATGGGCCATTAGTTTCTTCTGCTCACACTGAGCTTGCCCACATCCTCTCCAGCCATCGCCCTGACCGTGCAGGATCCTGATGATGAACATTTTATTATGAATTATATTGGGAAAACCCATTTAGTATCCATGGATTCAAGAGCAAGAGGCCTAAAAAGCTCCAAAAAACCAAAGGTAATATACCATTCTAGTCAGCCCAACAGCTCCAGACCACATTGCCCAAAACATTCTGTTGCATAAATCATTTTGTTTATGCATAAAATGGTTAGATTATATTAAATAAGACTAGCTGAACAGGATTCAACAATATTCACCAAGTGGCAACTAATCTATGGGAAACATCAAGGGAGAAAAGAAGGAGCCAGAGAGAACCCATCAGTCCCTGTGAGCCATCCATAACCTTTTAATTTACATCTAAGGAAGAGGAAGGTTAAAAAGAGTATTGTGAACATTATAAAGTATTTGCCTGTGTACACCTTTTTTTGGTCACTTTAATAGCATTTTGGTTGCAATTTATTCTCAGCCTCTGGTGCACTGCTCTGGAAGGGCAGAGAGGCCTTAAAGGCAGGCATAAACAAATTTATACTGCCAGTGAGGCACAGGGGCACCTTAGAGCTAATGAAAATGGTCTTCACTATCAGAGAAAAGAAAAATATTGAACAGCTGGTACAACTGTTGATGCAAAAAGTAGATTAAAATTTTACTTCATCTCAATGTGTTACAGTTCACCAATAAATGCCATACTAATTCTCTTTTAATACAAGTAATTCACATGCACATAAACCATTGCAAATAAAGCCTGAGGGGAATCCTCCTTGAAGGAGAAAAAGACCAGCTGTCCTGCATCAGTTAGGCACCAAAGGGATGCCTTGTAATTTCATAAAAGCTCCCAGTCAGTTCTAGGTGTGGGATCATCTATCACAGTAGGCAATGTGCCATCTCTCACACTGGTGGAGTGCTGTGTAATTTGCAGTGCTGTGAATATGGTTTGTAGTTATATTTGATAGGGCCACAGGACATAAATTACATAGTTTTTACATTTAGCTGCTACTCCAAATTCTTAAATGACATTAGCTCCTAGGGATCTTCCAGCAGTGATGAGGAAGAAAAGGGGGGAAAATACATGTTCTGAACTTTTTCGGAGACTTTATTTTTAGAAACAGAGATTTAGGGAAAAGAATTAATAATGTCTATATAAGAATGTTTTGTTATTACTATTTTTGTTTTGTTGCCAGTTCAGCTGGACAACATCCCAATAGGACTAGTGTGCCAAAAGACACAATTTTACATTTTTTTTCTTTTTTTAAGGTCGAAGTCTGGCAATATCTGTCAAGATATATCACAGCAAGACCAGTTTTCTTCTCCTATTTGCAATGATTTGTAAGTGCTGCTGTGAGGCAATATTTGGGTCTGGAAACCAGCTCCATAAAAAATGATAGCTTATAACCTCTTATGAACATGTTGGGTGCAATATTGATCATACTCGCTGACTATTGTGACAGACACTCTCCAGGACACGAAGCAAGAAGGCCCTTCCTGCTGAGACCTTCACAATGGAATTTGGGGAGAGAGACCCTATCACAGTGCAAGAGTACATACTCTGAGATTCCCTGGGGTTTACTGTCATTAAGGAACCGGAGGCTGAAATGTCGGCACGCCAATGCCGTCCTCAAACCCTGATCCCAGGGAAATGCTGAATGATTGAAGATTAGCAACTACTTAATCCATTTTGGCCTGGAAAGAATTTAAGAAGAATGAGAAGCTTGAATTAAAACTTGAGTAAGCCCGAAGCTATCTTGAAATGTTTGTGAAATAAATTCCCTCCTGACACTTTTCTATTATTTCAGTTCTTGGATCATCATTCTTTGCATGCTGGGACCAACAATGCCTTTTATTGTAGCCTGCCCAATTTTCCTCTTGCATACAAAGGGAAAGCTCCCTTGGTGAATGCCAGAGGCAAATACTGCTTTCTCAAAAAGTTACATGGGAGAAGTATGCTTTGGCTTTTGTTTGCGTACTGTAAGCTTCAGCCACACTGAGAACAGGCTGAGTCATTCATAAATATGGCCTTTGGACTTTAAAGGTCAGCTGTGCTTTTCATAATAAAAACCTGTTAACACAGAATCATCCTGGCAAACACAAACAGCAGTTTTAAGTGAGGTATCACAAAAGACCCACCAGGATGAACACCCCACCCATAAACTGTTGCTCTGCAGTCTACAACAAGCAGTACCAAAACAAGAAAAAGTTTGCCAGTGAAGGTGGTCTTGGAAGGTCTAGGAAAACCTATATTTTTCACATACCATAGGGAAGAAGAAGTTACAGAAATGCCTGACACAGCTAAATTTGAGAATATGTAGACATCTGTATACAGGTGGCCAGCTTAGGAAAGAAGTGGCATGCAAAGGACCAGCTCATGGATGAGAAGACTTGCAGAGAAATGACAAGGGCTGGTTGCAAATAGGAGAATAACATTTGAGCCCTGGAAAAGAAGCACAAGCTATTTTCCAAACATAATGAAAAACTAAAACTCTTTCAGGGGCTTAAGGGTATTTAAATGCAAATGAACTTCCTTCACTCAACCCAGAATCAAGACCTGCTTAGAAATTGTTGCATTATTTTCTGTTGAGTAATCATAACATTTGAGCATCCAGCATAGTTTGGGAAAGAGCTGTGAGCATGGTAGCTGGGTGTGCATGGGATTATCTCCTGTTGAATAGCACAGATGTCTGCTCTAAATGCCATAGCACCTTCACAGCTGGCTTCTGTGTACATTTGTTTAGTGGAGACCAACTCCCTTACACATGTGCCTGAATGCCAGTACTCACTGGAAACCTGCTATTTTTATGAAAATTAGTTAGAAATATGTAGAAAGAGTAGCATGGAGTTACTTTTATACAAGAGCCATAATATATTTTAAAATTTATGACTGGGATTGGGGTTGATGAAAGGCTGTGGGATGACAGACACAAAAGCCCTCCAAGCTCATGCAAGCAGTACTGGGGAGCAGCTGTGCCTTGTACTGCACTCTGGCTCACCTGCCTCCTGAGCCCCTTCTTCCTTTCCATTCCTGCCAGCAGTCTCACCACCTCCCTCCCATTCAAGCTCTCTGATTCGGGCAACTTCCACTTCTTCTTACTCTTTCTGTCCTCCCAAAATGTGTCTAGGCTCCAATATTTCTCTACAACTCTACTGAGAAGTCTGGGCTGACCTGGTTGTGACTGCAGCATGGCACCCCTTCTGCCACCCTTGCTCTGGGCCACCTCACTGGCTTGTAGTGTTTCTTTTCAAACTGCCCAACTCTGGGATCCCTCAAAGCCACAGCTCCTCATGATTTGTCCCACCTTCATCAGGTTTGGGCTTCTCAGAGTAAGCCTGAGGTCAGCAGGAGCTGCCCTAGGTCCCTGTGACCTCAGTATAAATGCCTTACCATCTTCAGATCTACTTCTTGCTTCTCTTTTGAATATCCAGCCCTGGCTTCACCAGATTCTAATACCATCCCTGATATGCACACACCCCTGGTGTTTCTTCCAGGCTCACCCAGATTGATGTTCTCTTCTCTTTCTTCTGTGCCACCTCTCGATACAGAAATGTTTTGCTAATTCTGCTCAGTTTATCACATCTTGTCTTTTAAATCCCTCCTCAAACTCCCTCTCAGCAGCCTGCTCACAATGCAAACACAGTAATGCCCATTTATTTGCTTCAGCTTTATGTCACATTGCAATATGACTTAACTCTTTCCCTGGGTGCTTGCCTGGTGGGGTGCCAAAGGAGCAATCTAGGGGGACAGAACAGGTTCCTGAACACAGGGGAAGGCTGAGAAGGAACCAAACACTTCTCCCAGATGCCCATATCACTTAGTGCCACCAGAGTCCCCATCCCCAGGTTCTTCATCCTCTCTTCTGTCAGCTCTTGGTCATACTTAAATTTGCAGTATTAGGCTCTCTGGCCAGGAAACTTGTACCATCTCAAATAAGAGAATTTCTCTGAAAACACCTAGCAAATTTCTGGGCACTGCCAATTTACCAAAGGCAAGGCTGTTTCTATTTCCAAATAATATGAAAATTAATTTATTTGGAAACATTTGTTTATAGTGTCTGATAAATGTTTACTGATGCTGATTAGGAGTGATGCTATTCCTATGCTGTTTATTTGTGTGTGATTAGAATTATGTATAATTTCAGCTGACTGCCTCTCAGACCAATTTAAAAATCCAGTACTGAAAGCCTTCAAGTGAGCATGTGAAGGTGGAAAATGAAACAAGAATATTTTAGAATATTTGGGCTACTGGATTTCTATTGCAGATATCTAAACGCTGAAATCCCTCACAACATATTTGTTGGATTTAGCTCTTTTCTGATCCAGCGATGGGGTAACTGAGAGGCATTTTAAAAACTTTTTATTCTATTTTTAGTTTCATATGAAGGGTGAGACAATATAGATGTTACAATAAAACACCTCTCAGTTACCCCATCTCTGGATCAGAAGAGAGCTAAATCAAACATGTATTGTTCCCCTGCTCTACACCCAAAAAGACATCAGAGCTATTGTCGTAGTTTCTACATTTGAACTTGTTAAGATTTGATCTGTAACCTCTGCAGATTATGAAAAGTCTACCCCTAGTGAAATATGTATTTAATTTGTATTTGATGTAATTTTTTTGAAACTAGACCCAGCTTTATTTTCTACAGAAGCCCTATGGGTGACATTTTCTTAAGCTTCAAATTGTACTCCAATGAGTAAGATCTTATTTTAACTTGCTTATATGGATTTACCTTGGCAAGTGCCTGCAATGTGCTATTTTATTTGTAGTTAAAGTCCTGAAAATTAAGGCATCACAGACATGTTTTCTTCTCTGCTATTAGAGTAGTAGGGAGGAGATGTGGCAGTGATGCCTGAGTGAATTTATGAGACAAGCTGTCATGAAGATGGAAAACAAGGGAAGCAGCGGCTGTGGATGGATGAGTGAGCCCATGCAGGAAGAGTCCACACAGGACACACCATGGGGTAGCTGGGACCTGCATATTGAGAGACATTTATTGCCTCAGTAATGAAGAGCAAGATGAGTGTCCCAACCAGGCAGCAAATGGGCTGAAAATGAATAGCAACAACTGGATACAAATAAAATTTATAAAAGCCTGCTCTAACGCGAAGCAGAGAGATACTGGTATCATTTAGAGTCCCAGCCTATGCAAGTGATCCAGACTAGAAACTCCCCTGAAAGCATAGGTCTCTCTCTGTATTTTAATACACAAAAGTAAAATTCTGATTTAGGCAATCACCCAAGTGTATATGCTTGTATCTTCAAGCAATATTTTAAATATTCACAAAACAAGGGTGATAGCCCAAGGATATATCATTTCCCACAGAGAAAACTGAGCTTAGGAAGAGCAGGTCACCTTTGTGCCTTGAGCCTAGACATACTGGTGCTGACTCAAGGGAGATTTTCCTAGGAAAAACTGACAAGGAGGATGAGAATAAAATAACAGGCAGAAGAAAAACTATGGAGACAGGATGGGTGTGTCCTGGTTGCTGTTAGGAGAAGCAGGTTAGGGATGGGCATCTTCTCAAGTGTCAATATCTCGGCAAGAATCTGACCTGAAACACAGAGCTCAGCATTGCAGTTACGCATTTTCTGTGTCTGGATCCAGGGAGGAAAGAAGTCAAATCCGTTTCTGCAACAGAGCTGGAGGTTTTAGCTGGGACAATTCTCCCACCCCTCCTGCCCAATACCCAGGCAGTCACCTCAGAGCTCACCACACACAGCTACGTGGAACTTGTTTTTAAAAGTCAGATGTCAAAAGGACACCTTTTTCCTCTCAGAATGGAGAGCTTGTTGTACTAGAATCAAATAATTGAAAAGTTGCTGAAACAAAGAGTAACAGTTAATCCTGCCCAAAGGGTAGATCTAAATTCTCCCTGGAAAGGCTACTGCATTTGAGATTATATATAGTGGTTAACCAAATATTCAAGGGACATTAGTAATTACCATAACATCCCACCACTTACTCTGTCAAATGCACAATTTATGCAACAAACCCATAACTTCAAAAGGAATTTGTTTACCTTAAAAATAGTTGGAAATACATTTCCAACCCACAATTTTTCCCCCAATGCCTTCCTGTCCCCACCTCAAAAATGTGTGAAAGGCTTCTAGGTGTTTTGTGCAAACACCTTTCCCAGGGAATTTTCCCTCAGTGCCATTAATTTCTAATGCATGCCATGCCAGGGCACAGAGCTCCTTTCCTTTCCCTGCTGTCCTGGCAGAGGTGTCTGCTGGCTGCCAGCAGGAGATGGCTGCTCCTGCTGCTGGCCCCAAGGTCCAGAGCCCTCCTGCTGCCCCATGCATCCACTATGGGGAAAGCCAGCTGCCTTTCAAGCTCAATGCAGCAGGGAAGAGGATCACAAAAAAGGTTGCTGAATAGAAATCAAACTTTATGCTGCCATTTCTAAAAATCTAAGATTTATGAAAAATACACATATGGAAGGAGAAATAGATCAGGGAGTTGCAGAGGGGTGTCAGGAGCCAACAGTTCCCACCCTTCTGCAAAACCAGCACCAGCAATCCAAGCACCAGAGGTGTACTGGGATGCAGGAAAGTTCATGCTTCTCTTAGCTGCTTTACTCTGAACTGCAAGCAAGCTGCAGCCCTGGCTGGACAGCCCCTGCCCACGGGGAGCAGCTCCTCTCCATGGGGAACAGCCAGCTCTTCCACCAGGAACCTGCAGCTGTCAGTGCCAAACCAACCAGCCCCTACTGTTCAAGGCTACACTGACTCAGGACCCTAAAAATAAGAGCAGCTGATGCCAACCCCTGTGCTCTTGGACCTCATAGTGCTGATGCTGAGCTGACCCACCACTCCTTGACCTCTTTGCCAGCCAGGCACTGGCCTGCCCAGACTTTTTGCAACCCATAGCTCTGCCATTTCAGTGAGGTGTCACACTGCTAACTGAGCACTTGCTCTTTAAGTCTGATGGATGTTTGGTAACTTGCTTTTTACCTACACACATCTGAGAACAACAGATGCTTTTAGGGATGAGGGATCAGGATTGGTCCCTAATAATGCCATGTTTTTATAGAAGCACTTCCATTTATGATAGCATTTATTTAAGACTGTGGAATATTTATAGACAAATGGAACAGAGCAGTGGAATAAAAATACACTTTGTAACTTAAGTTTATGCTGTTAACTGACAGTACTGGTAACCAAGAAAGAAGTAGTGCTGGGTTATATAATTTTCCTCAGTCGGTCCAGCTTGACATGTTAGGCTGAACTTAACTGGTCCCCTGAGCTTGTGCCCACTGCCTTCACCAGGGCCTAGGACAAGGTTCCCAGTCTGTCCCTTCCCTCAGCACAGGCACAGAGCTGCTGCTCCTTGCAGCATGGCACGCTGGCCAGAGAGCCTCGGCCGCACGGGAGGCAGCTCCCACACTGGGCACAGCTTGTGTCCATCTGTCCCCCTGCCCTGGGCACAGCATCACCTGCAGAGCTCTCCTGACCACCCTTCTCCTGCCCTGCCTTCTGCTCAGCTCTGCCTCTGCCCTCGATGGCTTTGTAGCTCAGCCTGCGTTGGCAGAGGCTCATTACTAAAATAACTCTGCAAGGCTTAAAGAAAAGATCTTGCAAAGATATGGGAACTGAAAGCCCCGCTTTGTTCATATTTGTCTTCCCTTGGCAGTGGGCATGCCACAGGGCTATCATCTTGCTTCCAGGCTGAAATAGAAATTCAGTAATGCATACTTGGGAAGTTCTGTCACTGCAGTAATCATTTAATAGTGACAAATAAGACAGGGAATAAAACAAACAGATGGAAAATGGTCATCCCCATCCATGAACACCTGCTGTGGGATGCAGTCTGTAATGATCTATGTACACGTTAGAGACAAAATTACTTTACCACCTGTTGGGGAGATTCTGTTCAGATCTGGGAACCAACAGTCTAAAAAGTACCTAGTTGTAGTTTTGAAAAGAACAGATTATCTCATTCACAAAAAAAACTCTTGGACTAGGAAACAAAACAAGAATAAAAATTTTCCTTAAAGAAAACCAGTATGAGGCCCGCATTATTTGCCCCCCCAAGACAAGTCACCAACATAAATTTCCAGTACTTTTTCAGATGTGTGTTATTGAACCTGATTTTGTTCAAAAAAGGCATTCTTCTGACTACAAACAAGGTGGAGCCTTTCATACATTTCGTTTCCAGGTTCTACGGCATTTTAGCAGAAGTCAAGAATTTTAAAGATTTTTAAGACTTTGAAGCCCATATTGAATTTGGGAAACCTACATACTCAGTACTTCTGAAAGGCAAAGCCAACCCAATGGTATGGATAAGCAAGAGTCTAGGAGCATAATAATACTGGCAGGCATCCCAGTCTGAGTACAGTTTACATTAAAAAAAAACCTTTGCAAGAAGACCTTATATCTGCTCCCCCAGAAAAATTAGCTGTGTTTATTAGGTTTTTCTAGGGAAGTGGAGAAATGAAGCAAAGAAAACATGCCTTGATTCAACAGCATCCTTCCAGCAAAAGCTTCCAGTCTCCATCCTTCTGCTGGAATGTATTTTCATTCCTGCATTCTGACAGTATCTCAAAATGCAGATGGACAGAATGCTCTTATGTAAAACTAGTGTGGCTTTGTGCTATGAAGTCACTGTCCAGTAAAATTTCAGCTGTTTCATGTGGGTTTTAAGACTGGGATTTCTTGTCTTTATTTGTAAGAACGACAGATTTAGGTTTCCACAAACTGAGCAGAAAGAATTTTCTTTCCCCACTCTACCCTCCCTTCTAGTGTTTATGGAAGAAGCAGAATAAGTCCTGAACATGCACTGATTCATTCTCTTGTCTTTTTAAGTCCATATAAACACATTAAAGCAGCTCACTAGCTTTCCCCCCAAACAAAAAGCCCAGGTAGATGGCATCATATGACAATTAATTGACTAAAGCAGCAATAGTTGTGCACAAACAGAACAGACATAATTGCAGCCCTGGACTTTGAACTCTTGAACTTCCACATCTCACCTTAGATGCTAACAAAAACACACTTTCTATACCTTAAACTTCCACAGAACTGAATCCTAGATGTCCAACAATATGTTTGAAAAAACTTAATAATGGGAAGAAAAGAAAAGCAGATGTAAACATGGGAAGAAAATTGAAAGCAAGTGGGTTGAATTTCAGTGGTGATTATATAAACCAAGTGTGAGCACAGAGAATATATATAAGCGCCTTACTGTACACATCAATATCCATTATAAACCATCATTCCAAAAATAACTTTCCCGGCAAAAAAAAACATATCCACAGGAGGAACAGAAGACTGTTATGTAAAGGGATCCAGGGTCAAAAAGGAAGGTCCAAGAACAGTGATCTATTCACAAACTCTGAGTTACTTCACCTCTTTGATGGAAAAATACAGGGCAAGCATAAGGCTTTCTCGCTTCATGTGGTTAAAACTATAAATACATTCTCTGCTGACCTGCAGGTACTCACTGATGCCAGGCAGACTAAAAGGGAATTCTTGCCAGCCTTTCACTCCTTTTTTTTTTGATAACAGGTACATGTTCTCAGTCCTTAGCCACAGCATGGTGCCAAAATTACTTTAGGACTTTTACCAGTAATGGTGGCTATTTTTACAGTCCTCTTGCCTAGATCTGTGGGATTTTCCCCATTAGATAATTGCTATTTTAAGAGTAAGTTGTCAGCCAACATGAGAAAGATGAGATCCAAACTGTTTGTGTCACCATCTTGAGTCAGTAATTGGTAATGCTGTAAAACAAATCAGTTTAGGCATCTGAGGCACAGAAACAACCTTTGACCAAACTAGGCACTGTGAGTAGACCTGGCCCCAGCAGAAAACCATTCAGCATGTTTCAGATGCTGCCTACTGCTTTCTGGCAGAGAAAACTAATTAACCCTGTATCAGGATGCAGCCAATATTGATTCTAGCTCCTGCATCAGCCACAGGGTCATGGAGAGCCTGTCAGGGTCCCACTGGATTTACCTTTCCTTGCAAAGGGCATCCCTACAGGCACATGTCCTGCTGTTGGCCAGTGTCAAGCTTAGAGCAACGCAGATTATGAAAGACTTCAGCTGTATGGGAAAGAAATTGTTATTTTTCTTCCTGCACAGAAAGGAATGGATTCAGCATGTGCCAGATTTGCCTCTTTTTTTTCCCCCTTGACAACTTGCAGACCATTGTTTATCAAATGGCATCCTGAATCTTCTGCGTCACATTTGCTTCGACTAAAATACATCACTTTAACTAACACAATGTGTATGATGGCAACAAAAATTTTTAAAAAGCAGGACTTCTCTGGAAACAAAGCTTACTATTTCCCACACAGATTAGATGCTAATTTTCCTAATGAAATAAAATATTTGCATATAACTCTGCTGCTCTCTATTCCAGATGAACCCAGAGTCTCATGCTGGCTCTTTTCAGTGTGACACCTGATTACACACATGATGTAATCACGTCACCTTCTTGCTTTCTGACCTTTTCTGTTTCCTCTAACTGAAAAGAGACTGTTCCAAAACCCACCTGTGTCATCCTCTGCACCAGGGATTTTTGGGACAGTCCAGAACAGATGATCTGTGTCTCTGGCCCACACTGGGGTGATGCTCTACTGCATGTGATCCTGTGCCATTACCAAGCAGAGAACCTGCCAGCAGCTCAGTGGACACAAGAAGATTTTGGCTGGACCCCAGTGCACTCCAGGATGACAACTGCTACAATTTGTTAATAGCTTGAAAAATTTAGAGCAGTCTTAGCACTGCTCCAAATCCTCTGAGGCTGCTTAACCTCCCTGCTGCACTGTTGTGGTCATCAGAATCCACCCCTTCAGTCCTCTCCAGTGAAACCATTTTAATTTTTGCCTTCAAACAGGCAAACTAAGAAATTCCGCATGCAGTTCATGAAGACAGCTGGAGTCACCTGCAAGGGCCTGCCAAAGACAGGCAGCTCCACAATGCCCTGCTGGCACCACTGCCTTCTGTGCATCCTTCTCATCCAACCTCCACTCATCCTCATTTGCAATAAAAAAATTTTACAAATCTCACTCCTTAAAGTCCCTGCCTGTGAACTATCAGACGATCCTGTGAGGTTCCAGGTGGCTACAGCCCTTCTAGGCTAATAGCTTTGCTGTAAAGGACTAATGCATCAAAGATTCAAACATTTATGATCCTGAATCAAGACCAGGAGATCTGCAAAGGGTACTTGTACCATAACACTCATTTAGCATTTTTAAATGGTACCATCTTCTCCTAAAGACAATATTCATGTTTGGGGTTTTTTAAAAACAGACAAGCAATATTGTTTTGAACTTAGTTAAAATTTTCTTTGGAGATTTTTTTCTTCAAGCAGCCACATGATCTGCACCTACTTACAGAAGGTCTGCAGTGCTTTTGCTTTGGGGTTTTTTTAAGCAAGCTATACTTGTAAATAAGGCCTCTGATGACTAAAATGGCATGGGATCAACGTGTGAAGCTTTTTCAGGCTGTTATTAGAACATCTAAGAAAACTTGGTTCATTTTTTCCTCTGCACAGGCAAGTTTCCTCTGCCTCTGTGTACAGCAACTAAGGAGAGAAAAACACTGGGAAGATGTTGGAAAATATGATAGTAAAACTGCAAACACTGACAGGTGGGCTCAGAGGAGGTAAATCTCTCCATCATTTTGTTTTTAATGGACTAGATTTGATAGTGAAGTACTGCCTTCCCCTCCTGTTTAGGAAGGAGCCTATTTACAGAGGAAGACTGAAAGGTCACAGAGCTGGAGCATCAGAGGATGGCATTAGAATTTCGCTTGAATTCCTTAGCTCTGCAGAGCCACTCCAGTTGCCTTTGCCCTCCTGTCTCTCAAACCCTCCCAGGGACCCCTCCTGCAAGCAGGGGTGAGCTGGCTCAGCCTAGGTTGTGCATGGGTTCATCCCCAGGAGCAGCTCCCACGCCCTGTCCAGATGCTTTGTTTCTGGCCATGAGCCGCTGGCTGCCGGCTCCAGCCGGGCACAGCACTCAGAGCAGCAGGCGAGGACAGCTCGGGCAGGGCAAAGAGGGCACTCCTGGCACCTCCCCAGGCATAACCTACCTTTTGGGGATGCTGTGTTTGTGATGGCTGGCAGCCCCCTGTGCCCAAGGCAGGGCTGTACCCACAGCCTTGCTGTGTGCCCACGCTGCTGGCAGCTGTGTGGGACCATGGGCAAAATGAGCAGCACAGTTTCTTGTTAGGAACATTTGAAAGCAGTTTTAGAGAAATGTATCACATTTGGAAAACTCTGTGTCACAGACCAGTTGTGTTTCTGGAGGGGGAGACAGGAAGTAGAAGTGCAGCTTTACACAAGCAGGAGGAAAAAGTTTGGCAGTGCTTTAAGCTCCACAATATCTGAGCTGCTGTTAGGATGGATGGAACAGTGGCTGCCCAAGTGTTCAGGTAATTTTTCCCAAGCAATACTCCTGAAGGGCTATGTTTTTCTCTTTTTTTGCCACACAGCATCTCCCAGGCCCTGTGCTACTACCTCCTATCACTCTTCTGAGGGCAGCAGGACTGAGTGGCAAGAAATGTCCAACAGGAGCCCAACCCCAAGAGGCAGTACCACCATCCACAGCCCCCCTGCCCCTCTTCCCTGCCGAGCTCTGCTGACTCTATTCCCATTGTGGATGCTCACCCTCCCAAGGTGACCTTAACATCCCCCACAGTTTCTCTGCATCACAAATGAGCTGCAAAACTGCCAGCAAGGGAAGAGGAAAGGACAGCTTTGAACTCCCGCCCCAGTCTCTCTTCTCTGGCAGCCAAAAGCAGGCAGAGCCTTCCCTCAAACTGCAGCACCAAAGTCTCACCCAGGGGTGCTGGAAGGCATTGGGGGTGGGTCCAGCCACGTCTCCATGCCCTGGCAGCACGGCCAAACAAACCAGCTGGAGTGCGGAGGAACAAGGGCTGCTCCGCGGTTTGAAAAGGGGAAATTATTTTTCTGTCAGACCATCCCAAGCTTCCAGCACTCGCCACACCATCTGACCATGGGCTACATTTAAAACATGCTTTCTGGCTCTTTCTTGCCAGGGAAAGGATATGAATAACAAGCTGGTACAGCCTTCTTATAATGCCACATTTTTCTGGTTAGTAAAATCTCTGGCAAAAACATGAAGAACCGGATGTTTGCTATGTGCCAGCATACCAGATGCAGGCTGGATGCCTGTGTGATGATGGACAGCTCAACATCACCTTCTCTAGGAGCACTCTGCCTGTGAAACACCCTGACCCTGGGGAGGTGGAAAGGTAGGGTGACTCAGAGAAGATGTGTGCCCATTTTCCAGTAGCCCTTCTACCAAACCAAACACTTGGAAGCACTGGTGGAGGCATGAGCAAATTGTGGGCAGTAGAACTAATGAGACTTCCTTTCCTATGGATTTGTGTCTTGCGGTTGGACTTTCCAGTGCCTGAAGACCATATGAGCACCGAGGAGATTCTGTGGTGAGGGTGTTCACAGCCTCCCCCTCTGCATTCCCACCTCGGATTCCTCCTCCAGCCTCTAACTGAAGCTGGGCTCAGGCCATCTGCTCTCCCAGGGCATTGGCAACACCCTCTTCCCCCAGCTCCTCACCTTCCCTTCCTGGGCTCTGCCTCTGGCTTAATCTTTCGGAAACAAATACTTTCATTGTGTGGTTGGCTGAAATAGACCCAGTGGACCCAAAATAGAGGGCAAACCAGCAGGCAGAAGTGACTAACAAAAATGCCTATAGTAAGAAAGCCAGCATAACAGCCTTACATAAACATTAAATATAAAGCAGGAGCAGCCCACATCCTTGAGACTAGAAGCCACAAATGAAAACTTTCTCAGGGCCAGGAGATGCTGGACATGTACCACACACCCCTGAGCACTCAAGGCAGCAAGGGAGAGGGAGGGAGTTGTGATGATGGCTCCCAGTTACCTCCTTGGACATTAGCACTGTTAGCTTCCCAAGCTCCCCCTGCATCCCCGGAAAGCTCAGCAGTGCAGCCCCTGCTGCTTCACCTCCTGCTGTGGGCGTGAGGACCAGCGAGCATCCCAACCACTGCACAGTCCTGCCACAGGTCACCCAGCACAGCAACACAGGGGTGAGTGGAGAAAGGCTGGTAAATCCATCTGTTTGGTACACAGCTGGGCAGGGGCACGCTGCATTTCCCACATTAAAAGTGGATCTGTTTTGCATATGGTGCTTACCCTCAGTGAAACTAATTATGTAGTGCCACCAAGGAAACACTGAGCTTTGCTGACCTGCACGTGGTTCAGTGCCACAGAGTGACTGTTGCTGCACTAAACACTGCCTCACATTCATCTCTTGCAAAGACACACAGACTAATGTTTCACCGTGAAGATACATGACAAAATAAACTGAACAGATCAGATGCAGAAACGAAAGGTTATGCAGCTCTATTTACAATGTTGGAGGTGTCATATGCCCAAAGCTATATAGTTTTTAAAATAGACATAAAATGAGGTCAGGCACGTTCTAGTGAGCATGGGGTTTGCTGTCAAAGACAGCGGCAGGAGCACGGTGCAGGCACAGCAGAGCGCCACGGTGCCCGCTGGGGGGGACCAGCGATCCCCTGCACGCGGCTGCAGCAGGAGGGAGCAGGGATGCAGGAGGGAGCAGGGATGCAGGAGGGAGCAGGGGTGCAGCACGGCTCCTGCATGTACACAGGGCAGGAGCCAGCAGCAAACGCGGCTGGGCTGAGGGAAGGGTGCTTGTCGCCATGGAGAAGCAGAGGCCCCCCAGAGCAGCCCTGGCACCTCTGGAGTGTTATCCATAAGGCAGAGCCAGACTGATTGCAGTGGTGCACACAAGAGAGACACTAGGCCTAAACAGGAATGAGAGAGGCTCAGACTGGCTTTGGAATTCCAGCCTGAATTATCCAGTGGTCTTCTATTTTCCCTATGGCTTGGCTTCCCACGTGTAAAATGCAGAGGCACATACAGATACATTTTCCCACTGACAGTGGGACACACAAGACTGTACGGCACCAGAGACCACAGAGGTTTAAAAATAAATACCTTTTTAAGACAATGAAGAATAAATACCCATCACATGAACAAGTGCAAAATTAGCTGGGACTGTGTTGTCTATGGGACAGGAATTCAGTTTGCTGTCAAGCTGGTTTGTGGCAGAGCTGACTGGCCACAGGATGGGATCCAACAGCACATCCCCTGCTGCAGGAGACAACCAGGACAGCAGGACATGGCCTTGGTCTGTACTTACAGTTTACTCCGTGCATCCCACACCTTCTTTCTTTGCGTGATAATCTGCTTCCCACAATATTTTTCTTCCTAAAACTAACATGAAAATGAGGGCAGAAGAAACACAGCCTCAAACTGCTGTTTGAACAGCACTGGGTTACTAAAAAGTAAAGTAAAAAAAAAAAAAAAAAAAGGCAAGCTGAAGGTGCTATCATCTGGAGTAGAAGAGGCTAGACTGAGAGTCAGCAAGAGATGTCAAGACAAGCTGAGGGAAAGATGGCTCTCCTTCATATCAACAGTAAAATGTCCCTCAGCAAGTGAATCAGGTCCCCTCTGCACTGGAAATCAGCTTTCAGACAGGGCCAGCCACTCTTTTATATCGACTGCCTGTGCCACAGTGATACTGCCACTAACACCTAATTTATTTTTGTCCATTTAGGAGACATCTAGTTATCTCAATTATTTAACAATGTGTAAAATTACAAACATATTAAACTACAATATGTTCCTCTTGCGTAAAGCTCTCCTCTTGGCCACATACATAATGAAAACCCTGTTGAGTCAGTAATAAAATCCAGAAAGCTTTCAAGTCTCAGAACTGAATGTTCAAATTTTGTGGCTCACTTCCTTTTCTAACCAGACAGCAGGGCTGCCAAGAGAATTTCTGGGCGTTCAGCCCCTTTTGATATACATACACACACAAATATATATATATATATAGCACTCTGCTGGGATAGGCAGAGCGCAGGCACTAATTGTTTTAAAGGCAGTTATGAACAAATGCACTTCAAAAATAAATCAGAATACTACTTGTTTTCATCTGACAGAACAGACATCTCAGACTTGGACAGGGAAAACGATCAGCTACAGCTCTGTCAATAAATAAATATTTGCACTTCACTCCAGGAGAGGAAAAATGCAGCACTAATTTTGGGAACAAACCTCAAAAATTCCTGTGTGGAAATACCGTGGCTCTTTATGCAAATAGAGTGGCTGCACATGCAAAGGCATGATTAAGGTACTGTGTGCAGGTATAGGTCAGATGTGATCTAGCACACCACAGGTTTGGAGGCCAAGCCCTGCTCCCTTGAAGAGCAGAGCATCCTGACCGTGCACTGGAGCCAAATAGTAGTGAGAGAACTGAACCAGTCACAACTGGGAAGATTTTGATCGCTAAATATAAGAGCTTTAAGGTTATAATACACAGAACACTTGTGGATCCTGCCCAAAAAGACTAAATAGCTTCTAAATTCTTTGCACTATTTATAACAACAACCACCACCACCACAATTACATTTATTTCTCTTCAGAAGCACTGCCTGCTTTTGTATTTATAGTGTAAGCAGCATATTAAAAAGAGCACCAAATAGATTTCACATATGTCGGTGCAATCCAAGAGCAGCAGCCATGGGAAGGGACGGCAAATACTCAATGAGTTTCATATGGCATGGAAATACAAAGCAAAGTTCAAGTCTGAGAGTTTTCCCACACTTTGGCTAAGTACATTACCAACAGGCACCGTGCAGGAGCAGAGGAGCCAGGGCATGGGGCAGCCTCCCCAAACAGCCAGAGGTGCTCACACTGCTGTGGGAACAAAGGACCACGGAATGAGAGATACCCTGGCAAACAGGCATTGGTTGAGGAATTAGACTCTGTGGCTCTTCACGTGACAGGCAGAGCAAGGTCATCCTAACCTACCCTGCACTCTAAACTGGGAGATTTTTACATCACTTTCATGATGGAATTTTTCCACTGTCAGTGGGCAGTGAGTCAGAAGGGAGAGGGACGCTGTTTACTGAAAAGCTCTTGGCTCTAGAGAGAGTAAAAGGGAAATATATAGTAGGAGAGGCTAAGGATGGGTTCCAAGAAGAACATAAGAAGAACATAAGAATAAGAAAAATAAAACACAGACAAAATATGGAAGTGAGGGTGGAGGTGGAAGCAGAAATACCAAAGAGAGGGCAAAAGGGAAGACACATCTAGAGGAACCCAGACAGAAAACTGGATACAGGCGAAGAATAGCAGAAGGATATAAACAGCAAACAGAGAGATGAGAAATAGGGGGATAAAAGGTAAAAGGTGGTGGGTTCCCAAATTGTGTCCTATTGAAGTACATATGCCCTTTTTAAAAATAAATCCATAACAAGATGACCTTGATTATATCAGGATACCATTGACCCTATCAGGACAGCCAGCTTGCTCTGGTAGAGGGTACAAAATAAATGTGCCTGACTAGTAAAAATCATGACATCGACTAAAATGATTGAAATCAAAGGGAAGGCCCATTGCTCTTCACAAAAATACCATTCCTCTTCTTGAGAGGGGTCAACCTGTGCATTGTAGCTGCTCTGCATATGCTCCTATCATTGACAAGCACCCATCATATTGTCACTTCTGCTTCAGGTACCTCGTCCTTAGCACACCCTCCTGATCCCCAGGGGTCAGGCAATAACATTTATCTCCTGTCTACAGAGAGACATCGAAGCACAGTGAAATGAATGATTTGCCCAAGACCATGCTGGCAGACTTTGGAAAGCCAGTGCTTGAACCCAGCTCTCCCAAGTTCCAGGTCAGAGCTGCAACTGCTAATGAGAACCAAGAAAATCTAAAACATGCAAACGAACCATCTTGAAAGTTTTATAAGTGAAAGTCCTGCTGCAGGCATGAATGGAGAAAGTGCAGACTCCAACAGGCAAATTCTTTGCCATCCCATCTCCTGAGTCCCAGAAATCCTGTTGATCTGGGCTAATAAATTTCCCTGAGCCCTAGACATTCTCTTGGCCCTCATCCCAAGCTCACATAAGAAGCTATTTCATAGACGAAGTTCTTACTTACAGTTACTCAACTCCCATAATATTTTATCTGAGGTGGCATTTTTAACACTCCCCTCCCCAATACTGGATGAACTGTCTCTTTCTTTGCTTTATAGGTTTGTAACTAATCTAGTTAAAATCCCATAAATATTGGGATGTTTCTGTGCTCCCCATTCAGACAGGAGGCTGGCTGAGGAAAAAGTCCATTCGCATTAAAATGGTGGTGACATCCAGACTGGAGCTGACAATTAGTTCATTTTCTAAGGCTACTGTCACCGTGCCAGCTGCCCTTCAGGAGCTGACTGTGCATCAACTGTGCAGCCTCCTAAATGTGTGATACTTGGGCAAGAGTGTCTGTAAAACCACTGAGAGTCACCATTCCTTGCCAGGTCTCACAGAGGGTTAATGTGCTGTTTGTTACCCCTGGGGGGCCCGGGCAGGGGCCTTTGCTTTACTGCAGCCACTCCAGCATCAAGGGATGTGGGGGGTCATAAATGCAGGGAATGTGGCTCCAGGGAGCAGCCAGCAGGCTGCCTCAGCCAGCAGGATTGCTGGAATCAGCAAGTCTCAGTTTGGGTCCAGGATGGCTGGGTTCACTAGAGTCAGTGCTCACATCTGATGCACAGCAAAGAGGTGTGAGAGGGCCATAAATGAAACATGGGCTGTGGTTCAGCTGGCAAAGAAAAGATGGTGCTACTCTGCCCCTTCTCCTGGATGTGCAATGGCCCTGAGTGCTGCTGTGGCAGTGCCAGTCCCTGGCCTAGGACCCCCCTTCTCTTGGCACCCTCCTTTCCTGCTGCTCCCTGGGCAATGGGGTGGCCTGTGCATCGTTGTCCCAAAGGGAGCTGCAGCCAGGGCTCGAAGGGAAAGGCAGCCCCTCAGCCCTGTGCTGGAAGGCCCCAGGAAGGAGAGGTGCTGAGCTGCTTTCACCACGATGATGCTGTCCTGCACTGAACTGCTCCAGGTACCCCTGGGACAGCCCCAGCCCCATGTGTCACCAGGATGGCAGGTCACCTGCAGTCAGGAAAGATGTCCTTGGCAGGTGAAGCTGGGGAGAAAGCAAAACCATCTCACCAGGACTCCTGCTTTTCTCACACACTTGAGATGACTGTTAAATTTTTTTATACATACTTAATATATTTAATCATAAAGTGCTCAGCTAGCCCTAAGACAGGCTTCCGCTTCCTAACTCTACTTTTTCTTCAACAGAAAACTTTTACAAGAAGTTAATCAGCCCAAGATCTCCTTTTAAAAGTTTAGGGGTTTTTTTCTTCAAAAGCTGCCAACTATTTAATCAGATTAATGAAATAAACTCACTTCTCAACCAAGAATAACTTCTGAGGAAATCAGAGAGAGGCAGATGCAGCCACCCATTCCTTGGGAACTTTCCAAAACCCAAATGTCAGTTCTTCCAGTTAATCAATATGTGCTAATCAATTGATGCCATTAATTTTGACCAGATATATCAGCCTTAATGTCAGTGTAATGGAAGAGAAGCTAGTCCTCAGAAAAGACCCCAACCAACGTCAAAACTAACATATAAAAAAAAATCTTCTTGAACATGGAAGTGGATTCCCAACCATTCCTGTCAGCATCTCATGTGTGTGGGAGGTGTGTCCAACCCATTGGGTGGGGAGGGCTCTGCACATTTTGCTTTCCCCACAGCATCTGGTTCCTCTCACCTTTTAGAAAGGTGCCTTCTGATAAACATCCAGGATCACAGCTGTGGTCCTGAGCACCAGCTCCTTGTCCATGGAAAACCACAAGCACTGCATTCCAGCCTGCACCCCCACCTACCCAGGCTTCCCCATGTACAGGGTGTGCTGCCCTGCTCTGCTCACTCCTGAACCCTTTGTTGCACACCCCACCTTCATCAGGGGCATTTCAGCAACAAACACTTCTCCTGCCAGAAGAACTGCCCCTGACTGTCCCTTTCCCTGGCTACATAAGAGAGGAAACACTTCTCACTGCACATCCCTACCATCCAGCTCTCTATTTTTGAAGTATGTAAGGCCTGAAATGTAGAATTTGGGATTTTACACCATCTAATATTAATAGAAACAGTCTCAGGACTTTTTCCCCCCCAATGTAAATGGAACACTTTTACTTTTTTAAGCATGTCCCTGCAGAGCTCACAGGCCAAACACTGCAGCATTGTACCTGCCTGGGGAGCACGCTATAAACACATCTGTCTAGCTGCTCTGTCAGGCCCACTGAGCTCTCTATAAACCAGGAAAAGTAAACCTGTACATTAAATATTTACTGTTTTCAGTGTGTATAATCTAGAAGTGTTTTTAGCAGCACAAGCAAGGCACAATTTTAATCAATGATTTTTATTTTGACATGGCACTGTTAAAGGCTGCATAGGTACATCCTTGAAACCAGAGGCTCTCCTCTCACAACCAGTTACAAACATTATCATGTTATCACACACTGCTCACCTGAAAGACCCATCCTATCCAGAATTTTTCTGCTCTGATCCTAAATTATCCTGTAAGTCTCAGATCTGAGCTCATGGCAGGGGATACAGAAGCAGACTCCACGTTAGGCAGTGAGAGAGGACAGTGGCAAACTCGTGGTTGACTGTGTACAAAAGAATAGAGATGGTTGCAAAGCATAAAAAAATTAAAATACAAAACCAAACTTACCTGAAAGGATAAATAGCTGGTGAGCATGGCTAATTTTCATTTACAATTAGTGTATCAGCTAGCTTTTAATGCTTGCTCCATGCAGAAGAGCTTCTGCTTTCATCTCAACACTGACACTAGGAGCCATAACTTATGTACAACAACAGGAAAAGTGACGTTAATGCGATCATAAAAAAGTCTCCGCACCAAAGTAGTCTGCTGATAGCCTCAGCTAACCTTTACTTCTGAGAACATTGGTGGCTAGGAAAGCAGTGGGCAGCAGGCAGGCTTCCTGGCTGGCTCAAAGAGGTGTCCTTCTCCCTGGGGCCCTGGATGGAGCCCATGTGTGCACCTTTCCTCAGAGCAGCCCACCAGCTCTCACCAGCTGCCTTCCTCCCATGTTATTTTGGCCCCCAGCAGAGAGAAGGTAAAGAAAGATTCCATTCATGTAGTTTCTTCATTGCTTACCTAGAAAAATCACCCCAACCAGTTCCACATAACAAATCTTTCATGTTTGTATGCTAATCAAGTCTAGAGATGGTTTAGCACTTCTTCCCCATCATAGGCATGTAACACTGGAATGGGCAGCTATCTGCACATTCTTGGATCATAACTCCATCTCCACAAGCATTCTTAAGGCACATACATGATCTGCTGTCTGCCTGCAAGTTCCCCCTATCTGCAAGGATGACATCGTGTCTAATTATTTGTCTGCTGTTGATTTTTCCACTGCACTATCACAGACTGGAAGCAAGAGGCAGAAGCAACTAATTTCCAGCAGTGGAGTATCCCTGGAGGAGGTGGTGGCTGGCTTCCTTGCAACACTTAGCTCACAAAATAAGCACGCCCAAGAGAAGAACACAGCTAGCTGCCACTGCAAGGTGCTCACATAACATACTGGGAGGCAAAGGGTAAGAGTGCAGATGGAGCAGAATAGAAATGAACAGTAATGCAGCAAAGACAGCTAAGGTCTCACTGTGTTTTAGAAACAGAAAATGAGTACATAGCAGAGAATGAGTAATGATTTTGGACAAAGGCAACGGGCACCTTAGGGGATTCTGAAATTAATCCTGTGACATTTCCAGCAGCTAGCCTGGAGAGCACAGTGACAGAAAGCACAATGTGGCAGAGCATGTTCAGCATCCTTCCAGAGCAGACCTCTCCTCCATTTGTGTGCAAAGAAAAAAAAAATTAATCAATACTCTCTTATTGTTTCAAGAAAACAGCTACAAAAACTTGTTAATAAAATCAAAGGCTAGGCAACTCCTTTGAATGTCCACAAATCAGTGACAGAAAACTATTCTGTCAGGTCATAAACAGCAGGGAGAGAGGGAGGGAAAGCATCAGCATGAAGGCAGAGGGTTCCTGTACCCTTAACACAGACTAACCTTAAGGAAATGTAGTTAATGTAACCTTAAGGAAATGTAGTTGTGATTATTAGTTATAATGAAAGAAAGCACCTTCGGGAAGAGTTTGTAATGTATTTAAAATGTAGAAAAGGAAAACAAACAAACCTGAGCCTACCAAAGAGTGGGCATTCTGGGCAGACAGTCCCACAATGCAGACACAAGCAGGAGCTGGTCTTCTCCAAGGTGCAGTTAAGCTGTAGACTAAGGCAGACTGCAGCTGACAACAATTATCAATCCCAGCCTGGAAGTGTGCTTTGACCAAGGATTTGCAGGGCACAGCCCAAACGACTGCCAGGGTATCAGGGGTATTTCTCCAGGCAGCAACTGATAGAACAAGAGGACACAGTCTCAAGCTGCATCAAAGGAAATATAGGCTGGACATTAGGATGAAATTTTTCACAGAAAGAGTGATGAAGTACTGGAATGGTCTGCCCAGGGAGGTGGTGGAGTCACCATCCCTGGATGTGTTTAAAAGAAGATTGGATGTGGCACTCAGTGCCATGATCTAGTTGAGGTGTTAGGGCTGGGTTGGACTTGGTGATCTTGAAGGTCTCTTCCAACCTAGACATTCTGTGATTCTGTAATCTCAGGTTCAGCTGGCTCCAGTAACTCCTTGTGATCATGAGCAACTTTCTTCTGAGCTTGGTTATTTTGTCTTAGCAGATCAGTGCACATGCATTGCTCCACTGGGAAATCCTGCACTCTGAAGACCAAAGTTTAAAGTTAAGATGTTTCCACTGAGGTCACTTGGGATGATTAATTCTCTGCAGTGAGATCTCTGTCTGAGACCTTTGTCTCAGCAGATGATGGGAAAGAACTTGTGTATGCCCCTGACATCTCAGCCTCCTTCATGTCAGTCATGAGACACAGCTGTGAATTCTTTTCTGGAATTTATAAAGAGATTATGAGCTATATTGCTACCTTCTGCAAGCTTCATGACTGCATGGGATGAAAACAATAGGCATAACTAAGAAACACATGTGTAGCTAGGACCACCTGGTGATTTTTTTTTTTGGTGGCATGGAGAGACATAGACCACAATAGCCTTAGCATTGCAGACTTCAGCTTTAGGGAAGTGCCTGATGCAAACTGCATCTTCTGGATGTAGCCTAGTGAAGTACACCTGCATGAGAGTAGGTGAACATGTGTAAGTAATTCACTCAGCTCTCTCAGGTAATGCTAGTCACTAGTGCTGAAATAAAGTTAATGTCAGATCCTTGAATGGCCATGACAAAGGCATTTTGAGTCTCTGGCTGGGAGGAGCTAAGCAGGAGCTGACTGTAACTGGTCCACGTTTCTGCAGCCAGCTCGGTGTGAGGAAGCCGTGCAGTACAGACACACAGCCCAACAGGGGCTCTACAGGGAGCATGCCAGCCCTGACTGTAGCAGGGATGCTTCCTGCCACTGTCACATTGCTGTGTCCCTTATGTCCATATGAGTTGCAGGTATCCTTGTATGCATGTAAGCTGCAAGTAGAGCCATGCAGTTCACACACCAAAGCAGAAATAAGCACAACTGAATATGACATCAGATTTTCCTTCTCTGTTTCCCTGCTGGATGAGGAGGCTCACAAGTCCCCCTTGCACTTCCACACAATGGGAACTTCCACGACACCTTGACAGCAGCCAGAGGAAAACGCAGCACACTTACAAAGCACAGTGTCTCTCACTGCACAAATACTGCAAAGCAAACCCCCCACATATTAGAAACCACAAGCAAGGCACAGACTGTACAAAAACTGACAGGCGTGAGCATAGCTGAAGGGAGGGCAGTAGGGAAGAGGAAGAAAACAAATAGGAAATGCCATACTCAAAAGAATTCAGCATAAACTCAGAGCAAATCAAAGCAAAGAAAAACTTCTGAACCCAGTTGAATTTTAGCTGCCGAAGCCTCCTGGCTACTTGGCTGCTCTGCCTGTGCATTGCTACGCTTAATTTGCCCCACTGGATTTGCACCTCCTGTGAGTGACTGAGAGGAGCCATTGACTCTGGGAGGACTGATTTAGTGCAGCAGGAACCAGCGGGCTGGCAGAGGCGGCGGGAGAGGCCCAGCCCAAGGTAGGTAAACACTGCGGTGGTTTAACCCGGCAGGCAGCGGAACGCCACAGAGCCGCTCTCGGGCTGCAGTGGGCTGGGGGAGGGAGCTGCCAAACAGTACAGCCCATGGCTTTGGATACAGGCAGTTTAATAGAACAGAAAAGCATGGAATACTAATAGTAATAGTAACAGTAGTAATAAATAGGAACAGAGAAAACAAGCGATGATGCCCAATGCAATTTCCCACCATCCCCTGACCAGTGTCCAGCCAGTTCCCAAGCAGTGGCCCCTGGCCAGCCTCCCCCTAGTTTACATACTGACCATGTGTCATATGATACAGAATGTCCCTCTGGCCAGTTGGGATCAGCTGTCCCTGCTGTGTCTTCTCCCAGCTTCTTGTGCCTCCCAGCCTCATTGGTGGGGTGCGGGGAGGAGCTGAAAAGTCCTCAGCTTAGTGCAAGCACTGCTCAGCAGCAACGGCCTATCAACATTCTTCTCATCCTAAATCCAAAACACAGCAATGTACCAGCTACTAGGAAGAAAATTAACTTTATCCCAGCCAAAACCAGGATATAGCAGAAGAGGGAAGGATGTGATGAAAAGACTGGAATAGCAAAAAAGAGAAGATAGAGTAGGAGAGATGGAAGAAGCACACAGCAATGGATTGGCAAAAGAAAAAGAGAATGAGAAAGAGGAAATTAAACACAGTACAAAAAAAAAGGCTGGATGCTGGATGTAGTAAGACCTTTCTCCAGCATCCGCATGGTTGTAAACCTCTGGTGTGCTCCAGTTTGGGGCTGGATACTTACTGCCAGTGGGAGCACCAGGGAGCCTCTGTCCCACACAACCCTTCTTGCTGCTCCATGGTCTCTATGCACAGCTAGGAAGAACTGTTGATGGGTGGAGGGAAATTAAACCAGTTATTTTTTCTCGATTTCTTTCTCTGGAAAGTCCTTTCCCTGGAGAGACACAGGCCTGTGAAAAGGACAGGATATACTCAGTACATCTGTAATAACTGCTATGTAAGCCAACAGTGTCAAATTCCTGCTTTGCATTAGTCAAGATCCCAGCGATTCCCTACAGCACTAAAAGTGAGAAACCAGTAAAATACTCTTCATGACATGAAGCAGGGGCTATTTCCCAGTTTACGTAGGCCAACGAAGTTCTGGAACAGTACATTACACTGAACAAAATCTAAAAAAGGAAGATACTCCAAACTTCTTCCTGTTTCCTGATGTACATCCAGGATATGTAGGCACAGCCTGGAGTGCAAATGCTGGGTCATGGTTTGATACAGGGAAGTGTGTGCAGGGAAAGGGTCACAGTCTAACCAGAACTCCAAACAAACTCAACCTATCTCAAGTGTTGTCAACTACTTGAAATTCAGGACAGGTTTGTTAAAAGGTTCTTCAAGGCTTTCAAAGTGACCTTTCCTTGAGCAAATCTAGGTTCAGTTAGTTTCCCATCAAAGTTGTGTGAATGTGTGGTAAGACATGAAACCAAGTGAGAAAAGGCACTATTCACTGACTTTTCCTGTGGCATTTGCTGAATGTTGTGAAAGTCATAGATCAAAGTAAAATGCTCGGTGCATGTCCTTAAATTAGATGTAATTAAACAAACAAGTGTTTGCATAAATCCCTGAAAGGGAAAACTGGCCAATTTACACACACAGTAGTGTGTTAGCTTCTTTTTCAAAATTTTTCAAATTTTTGGAAAATTTTCATTAACTGTTGAATCACAAATGTTTTCCTCCTCATCAAAATGCTGCTGTGTAAAGAGTCATCCTGGGAAAAAAGTACCAGTCAGTTTCCCTATCTAAAAAAGTATTTGGGATTTTTAAAACTAAAGTACCACAGAAAAACTCATACACCTGTAAAACTACGAGGAGAGCAGCATAATGGATAGCTTGAAGTCTAGAGCCCTGCTCGTCCTTGTCACCAGGTGGGGCTCAGCTGAATCAGTAGGGATGGAAAGTCATCACTACCATTACTGGCAGCCATCAAAGCTTGCTGCTGGTCTCTGTCCAATTCTTGATGGACACATAAAATAACTTCTGTCATCAGAAATGGCACTACGTGGTACATATTGACAGTCTCCAGAGAGCTGCATATCACTAAGGACTGGTTATCCCTCTCAGCTGTTGTTTTTTCTGGCCAAATTTTGAGGCATACAAGTAATGAACAAAACCACTGCTGCTTTCTGAAGCACAAGTTATGGGCAAATAGTTCCTGGCGCTTTCATCCCAACACCTTCCCCGACCCCCAAATCACCACAAAGTAAAACGTCAAGTCAATTTACTTGAATGAAAAGAAAACCATGAAGACAAGAAATTGAGGAGGGGAAAAACCCTACAAGGGGAACTCTCTGTCAGGCCTGGCCCTGGCAGGGGCCTGTCCCGGGCCGTGAGGAGGCTCTGCAGTGCTGAGGACGTGAGTCCCTCTGCCGGGCTCGGCCAGGCCGCGGGGACATCCCTGAGGAGGAGGAGGAGGAGGAGGAGGAGGAGCAGGAGGAGCCGGGCTCCGCAGCCCGGCAGGCAGCGTCATCGCTGTCCCCCGCGGGACACCCATCGCACCGCCCCGTCCCCGGGGTCACGGCATCCCTCTGCGGGAGAGGCTGCCCCGGGCACAGCGCCCACCCCGCCC
>VWZP01005025.1:1903394-2168530 GCA_013396995.1 Dicaeum eximium
AGGTGGCCGGTCGCGGGGCGCCCCCGGCACAGCCCCGGGTGCGAACGGCCCCTCCCGCGGACACCCTGGCGCTCTGCGTGCGGGGAACGGGGCGCAGACCCCGCGTACCGGGGAGAGGCGGTGGCGCCCGCCGCCGCCTCAGACCGCGCCGGCCGCGCTCCCGCTCTGCGCTCACACGGACTCCCGCTGCACCGGCGCTGGACATGGGCTCCGCGGGCACCCGGCCCGCTCTGGCGGCCGCTCTCCTCTGCCTGGCCCGCCTGGTAAGTGCCGCGGGTCTTCCCGCGGTCCGGGAGAGAGGGAGGGCGAGGAGGCGGGTCGGGTGGCTCCGCGGGTCGGGTGGCTCCGCTCGGCTCCCGGCGCTCACCGCACGCTCCGCTCCGCTCCGCAGGCTCTGGGCTCGCCCTGCCCCGCCGTGTGCCAGTGCCCGGCGGCCACGCCGCAGTGTGCCCCGGGCGTGGGGCTGGTGCCGGACGGCTGCGGCTGCTGCAAGGTCTGCGCCAAGCAGCTGAACGAGGACTGCAGCCGATCGCAGCCCTGCGACCACACCAAGGGGCTGGAGTGCAACTTCGGGGCCAGCCCCGCCGCCCTGAAGGGCATCTGCAGAGGTAAGCGGCGACCCCGCTCCCCCGGGACGGACCCCGCGCCCCGCGGTGCCGGGGTTCGGTAATTTTGAGCCCATGTATGGTTATGCTTTGTTGTCGGTAGCTTGGCAGAAAGGCACATGACTTCAGCAGTCTGGAATGCGATTCAGTATGTCTGGGCTCCGCTAAACGCACATAAGGAAAAGTGATTCCTGACTAAGTTATTGTTCTGGCCCCGCGTCCCCGGAGGGTTGTAGGGAGCTCTGCCGTACATTGAGTTTAACAGACCAGCAAATACCTGTGCTTAAACCAGCCATTCCCGCCGCTCACTCCTTTCTTTCCCTTCCTGTTGATCTCTGCAGCACAGTCCGAGGGAAGACCGTGTGAATATAACTCCAAAATCTACCAGAACGGCGAGAGCTTCCAGCCGAACTGTAAACACCAGTGTACGTGCATAGATGGAGCTGTGGGCTGCATCCCGCTCTGCCCGCAGGAGCTCTCTCTTCCCAACCTGGGCTGCTCCAGCCCCAGGCTGGTCAAAGTCCCCGGGCAGTGCTGCGAGGAGTGGGTCTGTGACGAAAGCAAGGATGCGCTGGAGGAGCTGGAAGGCTTTTTCGGCGAAGAGTTTGGTCCGGATGATTCCGAAGGCGAATTAACCAGGAACAATGAGCTAATTGCCATTGTGAAGGGAGGCCTGAAAATGCTGCCTGGTGAGTGTGGGTTTATCTGGGTGACAGTTAAGGGGAGAAGGCCAGGGGGTGGCTGTATGACTCCTTAGACCCCAAGGGAAAGAAAGAAACCTAGTGAGAGAATATATTTAAAATAACCCCTCCTTTTCTTCTCCAGTTTTTGGATCTGAGCCACAAAGCCGAACTTTTGAGAATCCCAAATGCATCGTGCAAACAACCTCTTGGTCCCAGTGCTCCAAGACATGTGGAACTGGCATCTCCACAAGGGTGACAAACGACAATCCTGACTGCAAGCTCATCAAAGAGACCAGGATATGTGAAGTGAGGCCATGTGGTCAGCCCAGCTATGCCTCCCTAAAGGTAAATACAGACTCTTCTGGTGTTCCTTTTCTCTCTAAGCTGCTTCAGGTATGGGGTAAAGGCTGGAAAATAATCTCGTGCTAATAATGTTATTGCCTTTCCTTTGCAGAAGGGAAAGAAATGCACCAAGACGAGGAAGTCGCCCTCCCCGGTGAAGTTCACTTATGCTGGATGTTCCAGTGTGAAGAAGTACCGGCCCAAGTACTGTGGCTCCTGCGTGGATGGCAGGTGCTGCACGCCCCAGCAGACCAGGACTGTCAAGGTCAGGTTCCGCTGCGATGACGGGGAAACCTTCACCAAGAGCGTCATGATGATCCAGTCCTGCCGCTGCAACTACAACTGTCCGCACGCCAACGAGGCCTATCCCTACTACAGACTGGTCAACGACATTCATAAATTTAGGGACTAAGCTGTGTTGGGGGGGGATGCAAAACAGAATTCTGAAGTACCCAGCCACGGAGAAAGGACCTTTGATGGAAGTGGTGCCTTGCCCATTTGAGGGCAACATCGAGATGTTACAGGAGTGCACTGTGCAACTGGACACTAATGCAACAGAGATTTAAGCATACTTAAAGCTTCATAATACTGGAGCAACTTTACTGCTTCTTTTTGGAGCACCTTACCTAATTATATACTGTTTTCTGTTTGTAAGTGATCAGATTAATGTTTTGTTCCGGTTATGAAAACTTTTCTATCCTGTTCAATTTAACACTATGCTTCTTCCCCTCCCTTCAATCTTCTCCCACCCTTTCCCAACTAAGTTGGAAGTTACATTCCTTCCTGAGGTGGGCACTTGTGGGGTGTTCACAGTGGCAGCTATTATGTACCAACTGTAGTTTAATGGCAAACAGAAATCAGTTGTTTTAAAGCTGAGTATTTTATTTATCAAACTGTAGCTTTTTGTTGTTTGTTTGTTTCCTCTGAGTTTTTTTTTACCCCCTTCAGCCCCTGTAATACTGGAATAAGTTGTAAATGATTTTAATTTTATATTCAATGAATTAAAAGAATTTATTTATGGAATTAATCATTTAATAAAGAAATATTTACCTAACTACTCTTAATAGAGCATTCTAATAGGCAACAGGCTTAAATACAGCACATGCAAGAGGTTTCTGTGAAAACTTTGAATTCTGAAAAGTTTGGATTCTGTGAAAGTTAAAGCCACTTCTACTGCAGATGCAGAAATGGATTAAATACCCAAATCTAATTCTTTGGATAAATGGTATTTTGAAGGCACGTCTGCAATCTGCAACCCCATGCTCTAGAAGGTATACATAGAAAGAGCTGCTTCTTGGCACTGAATGCAAATCTTTGGTAGACTGAAATGTTAATTAGACTGTCAGATTATTCAGACTGACCTGGAATTTGCAACATAAGGTACTTCATTAGAATGCAGTGCATGCATGGTGATGTTGAACATTGGGGTGAAAATGGTCATCAGGTCTCACGTTTTTGGTGGCTGCATTTTGCAAATTAATACATTTCTACAGCAGAGGAATGCTTCCTACAGGCTGCAGGAGGTAGTTTGCTTTCACTAAATTCAAATTAAATGAGTTTGAAGCAATGACTTTGGTTAATCCTAATAACACAGTGATGAAAAGTAAACATACTGTTAACAAGAGAAGAATGTGAGGAATTTCAAGTACTTATCCCATAGAGTAGAAGGGAGCTACTCTTTTCCTCATTCCCCTTCCCACTTTTTAAATATGCAATTACACTTTACGTTGTGGGACACAAATGACATTTGGCTAAGCAAGGGAGCTTGCTGGCATGCAGTAAAAAAAAAGACATTTTAAAAAATTAACTAGAGCAGGATCTGAGAAAGCATCCACCATTGTACACTTCTGGTTAGCCTAAAGCTGTGCTACAGATAAGCATGACAGGAAACCTGCAACAGGGTATTATTTTGTCCTCCTTGTGTGGGTATTTCTCTGTACAAATATTTTCCTACAATCTTTAGTAAGAAAGATACTGCTCATAAAAATCAGACTGATCCTGAGGTTTTAGAATTGTGAAAGGGTGCCATCCAGTGTCATTAGTTACAAGCAGAATTGGTTAAGGGTCAATTTTTTATTAATGAGACATAAATATCTCCATAAAATAAACAGCCAGATATATCAAAAGCTCATCTGTGGCAGCTAATGCTTTGAGAAATTACAGCCTTCCCTCTTTTCTGCTCAGTCAAGTTTTCTCCCTGAAGGCATTCAAAAGTTGAGCTGTTTTGGAATTCACCACCTGGCCAGCAGTCTCAGCTGTACCTAAACTTGTCTGTACAGTATTTGTTGACAGCAGAAGGGTGAAACGCAAGGAAACACTTTTGTTTGGCTTCTGTGTAGATCTAGCACTGAACAGTTCACTGCATCAGCTGCTCGCTGAGAAACCACCAGGTTTGCACACTGGGGTATTGTCGGGCAGGGAAGAGGATACACTGCCCCCAGACACCCAGCAGCTGCAGGCACATTCCTCGCCATCGCCACTGTCACCCACACTTGAATGACATCCATCTTCACACCAACGCAAGTAACAGCTCCCCAAAACTCACACGTACGTGTAACTACAGTCTACATGGAGACTGCAGCTGTAACACACGTCACAGACAAACAGCAGCCCTGCCGACTCCTGCCTCAAGTGTGGCTCCAGCCAGGCCTGGGGTTTACAACCTGCACTTTGGTTTTTCCATGTAAAAGGGGTGCTTCTGTATCCTGCTCGCTGGAAACGTACTGTTGGGAGAATAAGGGCTGCAGAGGCAGGTCAGATAAACATAAAATACACTAAGTAAAGTTATCCTGGTATAAAAAGAGTAGAATGAATCCCCCAAAAAATCCTGCAGTTCTACCAAAGTGGGGCTGTCACACCAACTGGTCCTCATCCATATAGTCCTCTCTTCTATTTTGCATTTCACAATTCTATGGCAAAACTACCTTCACAACACTGTAAAAGGATTCAGTGTCATTTTTTGTGAGTCATCTTTGCACTTGCTTTGAAACCTTTACATCCTCTGTTGTTCCAGCAGAATAAGAAAAAACCCCAAATAGTAGGTGTGGCTATATAAAGGATTATAAACTCAGGTTCCATGAAGTGAAGCTGCAGGGCTTAGAGGTAAAGTAATGAACACAACTATAATTATATTTCTTGTCAAGAACTAAAATATCAATATCCTGCTTCCAGAGGAATACTAGGAGATGAGTTAGGAACATGATAAATAATGGACATGACAAAAAGCTGTGCATTTGGAGCAAATCCAAACCCTGAAAGTAAAGCCACCAGCACCGTGTGGAGCTCCCTGGAGCTGGGCAGAGCCGGGGCAGCCCAGACATGCCAGGAGGGAGAGCGGCACTGCCTCAGCCTTCAGCGCAGGCTCCAGCCCTGCCCACAGCACTGAACTCCACGGCAGCCCTGCTCCAGCCCTTCTGCCTGTCCCCTCCGGTGTGCCCCGGCCCTTCGGCTGCTCCCTTCCCAGCCGCTGGCGCTGTCACCGGGACGGGACAGGACACTCGGCCGAAGCCGGTGCTGCCGCCACAAGGAGCGTTTCTCACACTACAGGTTTAGGATCGAAGGAATGCGTAGCCTTGTATTCCACGCACTTTTTTACAAGGGTTGGATGTGGTAAGCACTGTAATATCGCGGTTACACATACAGTCTTCACTACTATTGAAGGCAACACTCTGAAGACAAAGTTTCAGCTTCCGTAAGTGCTCCATGACAGGAAACAAAACAAAAGCAGGAACACACAGACAGACTTCCACGACTGCATGAAGTCCTTGTGGGATGCTGCCAGCTCGCTCTCCTGAAGCAGCAGCAGGTGGAGGAAAAGCTGATATTGTACTGACAGTGGGAGCTACTACTGAACCTTCATAGGGCTGTGAGAATCTCTTTACCCACACACCATCACTGCAGAGCCCATGGCAGATCAGTCCCGGGCTGCCTGACCCTCCTGCTGACACTGTCTGGGAACAGGCTCAGCTCCCTGCCACCCGTGCACAGCCCCTGGGCTATGCAGGAACAGGCAGGGACCCTGTGAGCAGTGGGATTGCTGCAGGAGGACTGCCAGTCCACTGAGCCTGCATGAATCCCTCACACGTCTTGAGGACTGAAACAAAGAAGTTTGCAGTGGGCAGTCATTGCAGGCTGGATGTCAAACCTACCTACCTACAGCAGCAGTTAAATGTGTCACACCAGAGGCTTGCTCTGGCCAGATGCTTGCCCTTCTGAGCTGATCCTGCAGAAATGCATGTGCACAATTTAGCTCACTTGTTTAATCAGTGAAACTATTTCGATGCAGGGCTCTTGAACACAGCAAGGGAAGGCTGTATAGTTTTACCAGCTGCTCTGCCTCAAGCCAGTTTGTTTCATGTAGACATGTCCCCATTTTCACCTTTGCAGTTTAATCCTGCATATAACACAGCCCCAACCAAAACAGCACACAAAAACAGGGAGGTGTAACAGAGAAAGAAGTAATATAAAACTAGCTTTGGAGGTACCTAGAAATGCACTCCAATGCTTAGACAACTAAACTGCATTGAACTGCAGTGAGACTTGGTGTGCAGAAAATATAAACCCTGCAAAAAAGACTCCAACCAACAGAATGATACAATAAGCATCTCTCTATCATGCTGTAAAGAACAAACACCAAGAAACTGAATAGATGGCATCCACTATGCTATGGTTCCCCCATAAAACTACACAGCTATGACTTCTGTGTACACAATTTATATTGGAGAAGATCCTGAAAAACCCCAAGGCACCATTCACATAAGCAACTTCATCTGTCTTGAAGTACAACCACTTATGGGATGGAATGCAACAACCATCCAGGAGGAAAACATTACACACTTTTTTAAAGTTTTCATTTTCCAGTCAGAAGAAATTCAAAAATGGGGTGAACACATTTGCCCAGATGGGAATCCAGCTGGGACATACACATTAACTACTTCACCTCCTCACAAATGGCAGTTTCAATCAGAATGAAGGGACTCTGTTTAAGTGAGTGAAACAACCCAGCAGTGTTTTGACACCACTCAACATCAGATCAAAAGAAGCCAAGTATACCAGCCAAGTCAAAGACACCAGTTTCTCTGAAACCACTTTTTTCTTCACCATCTCAAACCAGGTGAGAACAACTCCTACTTAGTCTATTAACTTGACAAAATCAGACATCAAGATGTCATGGCTGTAAAACCAGCAGTCTATTAGGAACTTGAAACAGGAAAATGCATTTTTCTCTACAGAGGCAGGTATTTGTGCTGTAGTGGAACAATGCTGCTAAAATCAATATGGATGCCTAAGCACAGCTGAAAGTAGAGGTTGAGAAAAAAGATCAACAAAGAGATACCACTGAGAATTTAGATAGTAGAATCACAGAAATGCTAAGCTGGAAGAGACAAAACAGGATCATCAACTCCAACTCTGGGCCCTGTGCAGGAAACCCCAAGGTCACATCCTGTGTGCCAGAGAGCACCGTCCAAACAAGTCTTGAACTCCGTCAGCCTGGTGCTGTGACCACTGCCCTGGGGAGCTGTTCCAGTGCCCAAACACCCTCTGGGTGAAGACTTCTCCTGATATCCGACCCAAACCTGCCCTGACTCAGCTCCAGGCCACCCCCTCGGCTCCTGTCACTGTCACTGAGCAGAGATCAGTGCCTGCCCCTCCTCTTCCCCTCAGGAGGAATTGTGGCTGCAGTGAGCTCTGCCCTCAGCTCCTCCAGAACAGACCCAGTGCCCTCAGCTGCTCCTCACACGCCTTCGCCCCAAGGCCCTTCACCACCTCTGTTGCCCTCCTTTGGATACTGTAATAGTTTAATGTGTTTCTTATATTGTGGCACCCAAAACTGTCCCCAGCACTCGAGGTGAGGCTGCCCCAGTGCAGAGCAGAGCAGGACAATCCCCTCCCTTGCCTGGCTGCTGATCCTGTGCCTGAATCCCCAGGACATGGCTGTCCCTGCTGGCTGTGTCAAAGTGACAGGGACTTCCCAGCAAGCTTTTAATGCCACCCATCCATTCTTCTTTGTTAGTATCTACACTTCATCCACTGACTTAATGTTTACCTCACTTTAGCACAGCTCTAGTTCCTAGTGGCTTTACTCTTGGGTAAAACAGACCAATTCTGGAGCTACAACACAGACCCAGTAGAGAACCTGGAAGCAAGGAATGGAAAGGCAAAAGCAGCTTCCAGAGTTGTTTCTTCCATCTTCTCAAGGCAGAACAAGGATGATGGGAAGAAAGTCGCAATACAATTTTAAAAAGTTTTGCTTTTCCACCAGCTGAAATGATGCAGGAACCAGCCAGCTCCCAGTGTAGTCATTTATTCTCTAAAAAAAAAGACTCCCTCTCCCTTCTCATTTCTATTCTTCCTTCTCTGGCAGATTATTTTGACCTCATTCTCATTTGTCATGCAACCACATGAACAGCTGTACTGATCCAGCTGATGCAAAAAGAAGTCTCATGCAAATGGATTAGATAAATACAAGGACTACTGTGACAGTCAAATAAAGAGGAATTAAATCCACCATTTCTATCCTGAGTTTACAAAGACTTTCCTTTACCCCAAAGGTAGGCAAAGCTCTTGTGGCTTTCCATATTTTATCACCCTACTGATTTTTCCAGCCCAAAAGCCTACTATTATAAGATATCCTGAAAATGCTTTTCTGCAGGAGAAGTTAATAGTGGTGAAATCAGGCCAGGTCAGGGGAACTTTGCTTCCCAAGCGACAACAAAAAAGCTACAATGCACAGGATCATTGAGGGAAAGAAGCTCTCACAACAAAAGCATCACTAGAGCAAAGTCACTGTACTATAGGTCTCTGAGACCTGCTGGGGCACAATGAGAACACACTTCTGTCATCAAATCACAGACAGATAGCAGAACAACTATCCCTCTTTTTACCTGGTTTTACATGGCATCTTCCATTTCAGTAACTTCCCTTTCAGTTTCAGTATTTCTTTTGAGTTATTTTTGCTGATATTTCTTGTCTTGCATACATGTGACTTCTTTCCATTTCACCAGAGACTCCCAGCAAATAAAACCATATGCACTACCATAGCAACATTTTAATACAAACACAGTGTAATCTTTGTTCACTGAAGTACACAGTTCATTTCTTTTTCTCTTATTAACAGAACCTGCATCTGCATACAGTTTAACTGAATGTCATAGCAACAACATAAACATCAATTCAAGATATTTTTTCCTTTGGAGGGCAAAAGAATAAATGTTTTCAGGAAAAGAGTGTGGGACTTCAAGCAGAATGAAATGTTTGTGACTAAACAGGGCCTGAAGTTACATCATCAGGGCTGTGTATTTACACTTGGAAGCCTGCTCTTGCACGGTGTTGTACATTCCCAGCTCCTACAGATGTCAACAGAGAACTGGCAGGGCAAGGACTGAGCCCCAGCTATGCTGATACACAACACGCAGCTGGGACTTGCTATCAGCACTCCCATGAACTGAGAAATCCACTGTAAACTGGAGTAACAAAACCTGGTCCAGCATGCCTCCAAGGACTGGTGCCAGCCACACATTCTGTGCCATGACCCTCTTTTCCTCTACGGATCAACAGTTCCTAATGCCAAGATAAATGCAGCAAAACTTAGAATTCGAATGTGTTCATTCAAAACTGAGCTGTTACACTGACAGGGGGTACAACACTGTTTATCCATGACAACTCAATTATGTCTCATACCCCCAGGAAGTTATACAAAAAAGGAAAGGAACCAAGTTCTCCCCCATGGCTGACTCAGTCCTACCTCCCAGCTATTGCTGTGTGCTTAGCTATGCTCTATTTTTGTCCTTTAAGGTTTGTGAAAGGGATGACATCATTAAGCTTTAATTTTTTAAAGTAGTGTTTTCATTCAAGACAAGAGCCTTTACTCTTTGTAAGCTGACAATCCTTCAGCTCAAGCATGCTGAAAAGTCTAAACATTAGAAGAAATGCTGTAACAACACTACACAGAAATAGCTTGTTACTTCTGTGACAAATAGTTTATAGAGGAAAATAAATGAGTAAGCATAGTAGGCACAAAATCAAGCACTCAATGCAAGCTGGTGTTGAATGACAAAGATTAAAACAACATCTCACAGTTCTCATTCACAGACATGATCTGTTCTGAATCAAGGCAGAGTCCTGTAAGGATCTCTGTGTAATATGACTACAATAGTATGTTTTCAAAATTGACAGAACTGAAGCCTTTTAGGCATCCTCAGCTTTATGTCTTAAATTTCTAGTTCTTGACCGGAAATTTAAAAAATGAAGAAGATGCTTCTTCTCTCTTCAGTTTATTACAAGGTGCCTGTTCCACATTGTCATTCAGAAAGAAATTAAGAACTTTCCTTAACCACCTATGAAAGTGTTAAAAAACATCTGCCTAGCACAACAGTGCATAAACTTTGATTAATTCAATAACCTCATTATTATGAAGAATTACCACTGATATGAAGAATTTTGATTTCTTATTACAAAGAAAAATTGAAAAACCTTAGGAAAATGGAATAAAATATTTCAACTGCATTTTGGTTTGTATTTGATCAATCACCTCTGTTAAAACTAGTGTAACTGTAAGAATAGGTAAGTAGTAACCTAGGAATGAATGGCAAATGTCACCTTTTACTCTCAGTTTGACTGAACTCTGGGAGATTGTTCCCAGCTTTGTCTGGGAAATTTCAGTTCTAGTAACTACCACAGGAATACTCCTTAATAATTTTTAAAAGCCTCCTTTAAGGTATATCTGAAAGACAGATTTAACAGCATCTTCATTTAAAAATAAATTATGTTGCATTTCACTCACCAGGAAGCTTAAAGTAGATTTATATTAAAAAAAAAAACCACAGGCAAACCCTTTCGTACAATTAATGAAAACCCCCAAGAGCACAGGAAAGTAATGCAAATCACAAATCTGTGCTCCTCAGCCAAAGACTAATCACACACATGCAGATCAACACTACTATTTGCAGCACTCTCATTTTCACTGTGCTCTGAATCCAACAGAAGTGCCATGCTTTTACTCCAGATGAAACATTTTCTGGCAAATGAACTGTGGCAGTTTTGCTATCCAGCTCTTTTACTGGCATCACTATGAATGAGTTCAAGATTGGTCTAAACTAATTTGAAGCTACCAAGTCAGTGTGCAGCAATCACTGATTAGGAAAAGCTTATTCACTTTCACTGAACTGAAAAAATATGAAAGCAGCACCTACAGCTAGGAATCCCAGTCCTTTAAAAAGGGTTAAAAAAACAAATGTTGAAACAAGAGGTGGGCAGAGGACCAACAATGAGTAAGAAAGAAAATAGAGCACAGGTGGCTACTGCCAGGCAAGAAGAAAAACTTTCCTGTTTCACCAGAGGTTGCAAAACACACAAGAGAAAGGACACATGATACCACTGAGAGAAAAAGCAGTATGTGACTACAAAGGTCTGACGGTCTGGCCAAACTTCAGTAGTGAGCTGTCATGGTAAACAACTTTTTAACTCCAGTTTCTTTACAAGGAAAAAAATCCCTTCTAAAACTTTGAACATCTCAAAAATCCTCTCCATGCAGCATGACTGGTGAGGACCCAGCAGCCTGGTGCCCTGAATCCCACACTGAGAGTCTGGAAGCCTAAACCCTCTCCTGTACTGCTCCCATTCTCCTGTTACCTCCACAAGTTCCTTCACTGCTTTCTGTTTTGTTTCTACCTACAACATCAGCACTGGCAGAAAAACACTCATGACTGAAATAGCACCTTCATGGCAATTTAGCACACACCCCAGGCCACCAACACACAAAGGAGAAGCAGGAGAACGAGCCCGGGAACTAAGCTGAGTCTCAAGCAGGAGAAAGAGCCTGCCACCCTGAAAACACAGTCTGACCTGTCCATTAACACATAAAACAAGATGCAACCAAGTAAGGAACAACAAAAAAAGTATTGCATCAAGCACCCAAAATGTCACCAGAGAAGATAAGACCATTTTCAGCAGCTCAGTGTTACACAGAAATACTGTAAAAGGAAATTCAGCTAATGAAATAACTGTACTTTTTTTTCCACTAAAATTAAGCATTAAGACTCAAATCAACATATAAATACAAATATGTGATCAGATATTTAAACCCAAACATTTGGCACTGAGCTGGTTAGGGAAAAAGGAAAAACAACGGTGTAATTAAAGACTGCAATTGAATTAGAATATTTTTTTGTTTCTGGAACCGCAATTCCCCGTCTTTTTATTTACATCCCTAAATATGCACTATTACATCCAAAAATAGTCAAGCACTTTGAAAGTGTAACCTTTAGTAAAGGAACTTAAGCCAAACCTCTAGGAACTCAGTTGTATAAAAAAATTTAATTAAATAATTTTAAAAAATAAAAGCTCATTCCATCCTCTTCTCTCAAAGAACTGTCATGAACTGTCCCGAATCTCCCCTTCTTCCACAGATGAAAGGGATGAGCTTTCATTGTCCGAGTTTTCTGCAGGTTCACTGCCATCTAAGGATACAGAACACAAAAGACAAACAAGCAATTAGTTTCAGCAATGTTGTTTGCTCATCAAACAGAAGCAGTTTCGTATATTCTTTTCCTTTTAATCACTCTTTTCATTAGGACAGCTATTTCATAAGACATAACCAATTTCATGACATAGGATAAAGCCCTGGGTAGAACCTCATTGTTGAAGGAGAAAGCAAGACTATGTTGAGAATTCCTTTTACCTTTTAAATCTTGGTCTTTCAGTCAAGTAGGAAAGCAGAGTATTTATCCCCCAACACTCTAGATCTACTGAGAATTTAAAATTATTCTTTTGGCTTGTTTTAAATGTTGTTTTCTGGGATGTAACAGACATATATCACAACTTTAATGAATTATAAATAATTTACATTTTTCTTAGCATTTCAGTTAAGATGTGGAACTACAGAGAAACTGGAAATGGAAAATTAAAATGATGTAGCTTTGTGCTTCTTCCAAATGTTCCAGCATCCCAAAGATAGTGATAAGCTATATAAGTCCATAAGCTAAGGCTGGTGAAGTTCAAGGTGCACACACTAACTTGTGCTTTAGGGCACAGCTATTGTGCTCTGCTGAGGTCATATAGTGAAATTCTCATCTCCAAAACTGGTCTTCAGCCTCACACCCCATGGATCCTTCTTTAACAAGCACTGACCCTGGTCACCTTGTGCTGATGTCATCAAATGCCACTTGGTTGGTGACACTCAAGCAGCACAAAAATAAACTACAAAGCAGGCCCATGATTCACACTCTGCTCTCATAGTTATTTTCAGTATTTGATCTATGAATTTAAAGATGTTTTTGAGCATTTAGTATCAGAGGTTTCATTAAGAGAATGTTACCAAAAGGGAGCTAATGAAGTATAGCTGCTGTCTGGCCAAGATAAGTTCTACAGCTGGCAAACATGGGTAATACATAGGACACAGTGTGCACCTGTACAGTTTCCAAGGAATTTGTTCAAGAAAATAGAAGCTTTTCACCCAGAAACATCAGAGGTCACATTTTGTCTATATTAAATCCAGTGTATAATCAATTAACATTTATATGCCAGATATGTACTGAGTAATGCACAAAGTAAGGCCTATGAAAGCTTCTATAATCCCCTGCTATCTTCAGCCATGACTGACCTTGTATGCTGAAATCAGAGCACCTGTAGTTTTTGCTGCTAAGCAAGTCAAGCAGCAAAACATCACATAAAAGAATGTGCAATTTTCTGACTCAACAGCAATGCTCAACAGATAGATTTTATTTCTGTCTGTTACAATAATATTTAACAGGAATTATAGATTGTCTTCACTAAAAAAGAGCATATTTGTATGGTGCTGATAGTATTGCCTATAAATTAAGATTGCCCAATCCTTCTCACCATAAAACTGTCTACAGTTTACTTATAATGTAAATTTTAAACTCTGTGTTTAAGTTTTTCAGTGGCAGTTTCCTTCCTCAATCTTTATTTTCCTTATGTAGTTAAAAGTTTCAGCCATTTCTGAAAAGAAGTACAGGAGAAATAGGCTTTATGCTCATTAAATGCTAGCAGTTTCTCTTTGAAGGTGTCCAGCTCTAGCTATTCCCCAGTCCTTGGGGGTTACTACTTGAGTCTAAGGGGAATGGTGATTTTTCCCCAGCATGTGCCTGTTGCTGTGGCTATGAAAACTTGATTCTGTTCTTCCTGGGGCAAGGGGTAGATCTGAGATTGCTCAGGAAGGAAACAGTATTTTAGCAATTAAATTCCTGCCAGACTCTGCTTCTTATTCTAGCCTGGGTCCCTTGCAAACAGGGTCAGCAGGGTTACGGCTGCCGGAGTCCCCACGCTCAGCAGACACCCTGCCACACGGCCACTCATCAGTGTGGCAGCTGTCTGCCTGGAATGCAGAGGGAGGTCAGCCACCAGGCTCTGAGCAGGACAAGTGTCCCTCCAAGCACGCCAGGAGGCAGAGAGGGAAGGCAGCACTGGTGGCAATAGGGTCAGCAGGATGGATGGATGGCTTGGGAGGAGCGGGCCACTGATACACAAAGCCATACATGGCAAAGAAAATGGACTGCAACAAACACAGAAGATGCTGTAGCAGAAAGGTCACTTCCTGAGAGATGGGAAGGGGCTAAAATACTTCTCTGATTACAACAGACTTCTCCCTGGACAGTCTGGAGGTTAACATAAGATTTGCACTCTTAGCAATTATCTGTGAATGTAACTGTTAGAGCAAACTGAAAACTGTTTTTTTCCCCTCCTATATTCTGTGAAGATGACATACAAAAGAAAAGCATGATTGTGACACACTAATGAAAATGGTACTTTGTCTTCAGGCAGAGTCCTCCCCAGACAGCTTGACTCTTCAGAAATAATGAACTCTGTCAAACTTTGCTACATAAAAAAAATTAGCACAAGTCTGAACAGTTGTTTCACCTTAGTGGCTAAAAATACATAAAACCCCCTGTAAAGCACCAGTAAATAAAGTTAGAAAAAACACTAGCCAGTAGTTTTAGGACAAGAGCATTCATAACAGCTTTTTCTATAGCAATCTTTAAGCTTCAGAAGGAAATACAAGACATATTGCTCATTCCTGGCAATATCCTTAACTACTGTTTATGTAACTAAAATATCCAAGTATAACATAACAGGAAATAAATATATGCTCACCTTGGCCAAGGACCACCATATCATTCTTCAGTGTTTTCAAGACCACAAATAATGTTGGATACTCAATTATTACTTTGCCTTTCAGATTGTCTAGAAGGCTTCTACTGGCATCCAGCTCATTGTACCTTAAAAATAACAGGAAGTTTACTTTGGATTTTAATACTAGCAAGGACATAATGTACATTTGCTGTGGGAAAAAAAAAGAAAAAAGAAAAGGCTTTCTGGCATTTCACATGATTTTCAGGTGATACCATGTCCAGAAGAACTACCTTATAATTCAAATTACATATCCAATCTTATTTTCCAACTATGTAATTTTTTTCAACCTTCCTAATATTTAAGCATAAAGAACAAAAGGAGAATGAAAGTCCAATTTGTCTAAGGGTTGAAATGTTTTATTACATCTAAATGAGTATCTTTAGGAAATCAGATAAGGACATAGGGTTATCAAAATTGATACATTTATCAAAATCTGATTCTAAATGAAAAATAACATTTAATATTTTACTTATGGGCTTTAACACTACAGGTTTAATTTACTTGGTTAGTAGTGTACCTTATTTATCATGTTTGCTTATGAATTACCAGTGAAGCCCTAGGAAGATGAAATAAAAAGCTTATCTCAGCAACTACTAAAGCACAGGTATACTGCAGCAGTTAAAGCTCTGGTTTTGTAGGAGAGAGATCCTTGTTCTGATACAGGAGCATTACAGCAATAATTTCTAAAAGATGCTACAATATTTGCTATGCCAGAGCAAATCTCTGCTCACAGCCCTGTGGGCAAGAAGCTCCCTGCAGAAATCCCCACACAGGTATGTATTTCACACACCTGGGATGTGTGGACTGGGATGTGCAGCCCCTTCCCAGGACAGGGCTCCTCTTCAGCCCAGAGAGTGAAACCAGCTACATAACAAATGATACCAAAGGAATGAAAGGTAAACTGAGCATCCTCTCCACAACTACTCTCTCAAACTGTAATGTTCTCTCCCAGCCCTTTAACCAGAAACCTAGACCTGGGATTTTGTGGAAAGGAAGGGGTATTTCAAAGGCTTCTGAAAGAGGGACCTTGCTGCCTTCACTTACCATAAGTGAGGCATCCAAAGGATGCTCTGATATTATTATGCTGCAATCTGAGTTATGCAACTTTCTGTATGCAGCATTATTAAATTATCAGCAAGCTATTGTATCAGCTAAGGGCAAATGAAGTTCAAAACCAAAATATACTGTAGCCAGTACATAGGGTATTTCCCATAGCTGCTCTACCTCCTGTGATCATTAACATATTATACAGTTGTGATTTCTTTTGCCAAAACCAGCATGGGATAGGTGAAGGAAATTATATACTTTATGATTTACAATAATGTGTACTGGGAGTCAGCACACAAGAATACTGGAGGCAAACCAGGAACTGAGTTCCTGGGATTTAAGGGAAACTTAGTTTGAGCAAAAATTCTCTGATATTCAACTTCAAATCATCATGAAAATATTTGGTTTCATGTTTCTCTCAAGCCGAAGTAATTATGACCTCTTCTTACTGAAACCCTTTAAAAGGGATAACAGTATATTACATGTCTTATTGAATGAATGCATTCATAAATTGTGGATTAACACACATGAACAGAAACATATTTACTGCTTTATTTACAGTACTCTAAATGCGCAGTATGGCAATACCTTTCCTTTGGCAAGGACCTCAACACATTCCTTTCTGCTTAAGCAAACATTTACCACCAAGAGGCTAAAGTAATTCACATGCCACAATACACTTTCCATTATCTCATATTTTAGACAAAACATCTTTAGCGTCCAGCTTGGCACAAGATAAAACATTTATACTTAAAACTATTTTATGATAGTAAATTACTGAAGTGTGAGATCACTGAGTCAAAGCTTTATCTTTTTTTGTTAAAGCAAATTTTATTGGTTGACAGTGACAGGAAAAACATCTAAATTTTTAGTCCATAATGTGGGCCATAAACTTCAGGAAGAATATAACAAAGGAGCTTAATGCTTCTCTTATTTAAACTTGTCTGTTATTGTATATATTACCCAAAGGACGTAAGTCTACCATATTTTCTACTACATGCAGAAGTACAAGTTGAGGTTTTCTGCTAATCCACCTGTCAGGTTCTTCCTTGACTGTGCATACTTAAGAGATCTCAAAAGAAAACTATTGTTCATCACATCAATTCAGAAGTCTACTAAAGAACAGCTCCTGAGCAAGACTGATTTTTCAGGTTATCTCAGAAAGACCAGGTCATGATAAAAATCTTCCCAATTTCATCCCAGAGCTAGAATAAAATCATACATCAGCGGGTCATAGGGTGAACAACAGAGACCTATGGGCAAAAGAAAACTGCCCTGTAGGGTTTAACCAGAAGCCCACATACACACACTTCTAATTTTTACTTATGAAAAAGCTAGACCCGTTTAGAGAAAAGTGAAATGAAATAGCCTTTTTTTTACAAGTCTTGTCATTTCCTGTAGTGATTATTCACCAGGATGAGCTGAGGATGTAGAGTAACACTGGCATAGTAGGCCCTTCCATGTATGTGCAGCAAATTGGTCTCACCACAAGCAGGAGATAGAAGAGGGATAGAAGAATAATCAGATATTACCAGATATCCTTTCATCACCCCTTTTACCCACTAGTTTTGTATCTTTGGGATTGAATAGCCTGCATGAGAAGAACCCATAAGGAGCTGTAACCTTCAAACCCATCCTTCACTGTGCATATCAACTGACAACCCAGTGAAATGAAGAACAACCAGTTTAAGTCTATCCTTTCACTTGGACTCTTTCACGCTCCAGGCCCACCTGCAGGAACCAAACTGAGGCTGTCATCCCAAACGAGCTCCTTCAGCCCTTCATGCCAGGATGGATTTGAGATAAGCCTAGCTCCAAACTAACTGACCATGCCAACAAAACCATTGCCCTAACACCCATCTTCACATCTTTCTTTTAAACCCTCCCTCTGCTTTCTCTTTTCTCCCACTGTCCCCTTCATGCAAATTGTCTGCACTATTGGCTTCCTGATCCCTGTATTAAGCAGGACTTCTCTTTGCATGTTCCCTCTTCATCTTCTTTCCTTCCCGGTATTTACTTTCCAAATATTTTCTCTTTCCCTCCCTTATGTTCCCTCAGCCTCCCTGAACAACACCCACCATCTAATAATACACTTTCCTGATTATTTTCTTGCCCCAAGCAAAGCTTTATGCCCATGTCACAAAGCAATAAATAGGCCTGGATTTTTTCTTAATAAGAAATGACTCCATTTATACGGACCACAAAGAGATATCTTAGCAGACAACCGCTTTTGATTTTAACTGGAATGAAATAACAATAACTGCTTTTTGAAGAACCAAAATTAAGCAGAATTTGCCTGCTAGCAGGCAGTTTGAAAGCCTACAAAAATTGTGACAATTGAGAAAATTTAGCAAGATTCAGCAATCCCACACGAGTTCTCACATAAACTATTATGCTTGCTCTATGGACAGTTGTTACCTTTCACAAAATACTGAAATTCATGTGCCTCTGCACTTCTGATAGCATCTGTGAGTTTCTGCAAAGGCTAGTTCCACTATCTATAGTTATTCCACCACCTTCCAGGAATTCAACCATTGAGTCTCCTAATCTGTCTCCCACAGGCAGGAATGCCACATTAGGTCACTGCATCACAACAAGTTCCCCTCAAATGGAGCCTGTGGCTACAATCGCAGTGGCGTAACTTGTCTCCATTAATTCAGACAGCAGGAAATTCCCTGCTGATCAGGTTTTCCTGAATGTCATCTACAGGAACCTTTTATTATTTAATAATAATAATAAAAATCTGCAATCTGGAATTAAAGATAAATTGTAGCCATGTTATTTCATTAGTTTGGTCTTCTAGACACTGAAAAGAGAACAAACGAGTTTTAGCCATCTAAGTAATTGTAACTATTACCGAAATGTGGATTTGTGTAACGATATTCATGATTTCCCTGTGAGAGTGATCAACTAAACTGCTTGCACATATTTTACACAAAGATGACTTTTCTTCCTAGAACTGAGTGGAAATATCAAGGTATTTACTTGGCATAACTCAGATACAATAAATCACGCTATCTACTTTGGGCCTAGTCCTAAAAATCCACAACCAAGCTAACACTAACGTATGAGAAGAAAAAAGGATTTTTTTTCACCAGACCAAAGAGGGTAGCATTTCCTAGGTATCTGCATATGCCTAGAAGGAGGCAAAGACTGGGTACAGCATTTAAAGTCTCTCCCAAGCACTCATTCTGAAGTGCTGCAGTACAGCAAAGATAATAACTAACAGATGGACTTTCATTCCTAAGTGGTGAATAACCTCTTCGTGTGGTTATGATTTGGTGAACATGGAAGTAGGGAAATGCTCTCTTGAATTAGGTATGAAAGAAAAATTGTATGGCAGAAAGCAAATACAATGTATTGAAATAATGCACAGTATTTATATTTAACTTTGTAACTAGAATTCTGACATTCTAAAAAACCAAAACCAGTGAATTTGAGTAGTCCAGATACATGACAAAATTAAAAAACTCAATGAGCAAAACAGCAGAGATCTTAGAAACAAACAAACACAAAAAACCCCCAAGACTTGCCATAATACTTCCTTTACAACTAACTCTTATCAACAGCAAAACAATATGAAGGAATACTCTCCCTGAACACTCTTTTAAGGAAAGAGAATGGGAACCTAGTTAAAGTTGATATTTTAATATGAAAAAAGAATACTGCAGTTTACAGAAGTATTTAAAACCTGCTAGATCTTCCTTTCACTCTTGGTTATGTTTCTTCTTCTGGTCTAGGCCCTCCATAATTTGCCTCAACAGATGTTCATTAACCTCTCCTCCATACTATTTACACCTGCATAACCTAATCAACACCAGTACAGACCAGATGCCTGGCCAAACCCTTTTCAAGTCAAATCCCTGTCTTAAGCAACACTTCCATCAAAAATGTGCTTTTACTGGGGAGAAAAAAAAACAAAAACACAGAAGGAAAATTAGGACAAGAACCCTTCTCTTATAAACCATTTGGACTAGGAGTCCTGCTAGGAACCAATGAAAAAAGTACAGTAAGAAAATTTGCCAGCATAGCAGGAAAGCATCTTGGACATCATCACCTTCTCCTAACTACAGCTACATTCACAGAGTACATAAAGGCACAGCAAATTAATGAGAAAATTATGAACCTGTTCCTTTTCCTTGTCATATTTCAGCCATAGTTAATCCTCAAACAATGACCATATTAAGACAAGCTGCAACAATCCAAGGTCTCCTCTCTTTCGTGGGCTAAGAAATCTAAGAGCTGCTGAAGAGTCAGTTGTAAAATGGGGAAAAAAAACCCCCCGAACTCACAACCCCCCTCTTACAACAAACACATTTCAGGGAGTTTAAACATCCTGGAAGAAAAAACAGTAATACCCAGGTGAAGACAGCAGGAACAACTGTCACCTAAATTATTTGACACAACAGTAGATGTCCAGAAAAACTCACTGGTGTGTTCCCTTCTAGCCTAGAAAATATACAAAACAGTTAATGAAAAGTAGAGAGAAGCAAAGTAAGAGTACAAGTATGTCACCACAGAAGCACAAAGGCTGTCCTTGTTTAAGCCTCTTCAGAATGAGGCAATTGCACAAAGGAAAAAAAGCACAGTAACAGTTGTTTAATGGCAGTAATGGAAAAATATATCAATTGATGGCAAAACCCATAAAGCAGATAAGGCAACTGCTTCAACAATTTAGTGGACTCAGCTTTAAGAATGATGTGGTAAAAGGATTCAGGGTCACAATAATGATCTAAAGATTAACTGAAGTACAGAACATTCTGCATCTTTTAGTTATAAAACAAAGTACAATAAAACAAAAGGAAAATGTGAAACCAGCAAATGTCAGTTTCTTGCATTTGGCAGAATTTGGTGCAAAGAATACAGAAATAAAGTGATACTGAATTTCAAGAATGCAAATACTTTCCCCATCTCATAAGACATAATGAAAAAAAAGAACAAAAATCCAGCAGCAAGCAAAGATGTTATAATTCAAGTGCATCACGGCAATAGCTCTTTACACACACGGGAATTTACTTACTTTGTGAAGCCAGGCAGCTTCACAAACTGCTCAAAAGCTCAAAGTTTACAACTCTTTAAATATTATAGAGCTGACATATGAAAAAAATGTAAACCACAATCATGTAAGGCCACTATATGACTTAGCTAAAGAAACAAAACAGCCTGAGTTAACACTAGCTAGAAGACTTACTGTGAATATGAAATTTCACAAAGGAAAAGTTCTGATTAATAAGACATCACTGTCTGGCTGGCTACTGCAGATGAATGCCTTAAGTTTCAAAAACTGAAAAGGTATCAGTGGCATATTTAGTACCAGTAAAAGCTGTGCATGGTTCCCCAAAAGTGCAGAGAAGTCATAATATGAAACTTGTACCACTAATACAATACTGGCATGGTCACAGGGAAAAAGCCAATGTCATAAATCTTTAATGAGAGCATACTGATACACAGCCCCATTAAACCTAACTGCAAATAATTTTAGAGGTACAAGTTGTACCAAGGAGTATCAAGAGATGCAATGAAAAATACTTAATACATCAAGTTCAGAAAAGTAATACACCAAATCTCATTTGACAAATTAACACAAGCAAGCAGTACACTGCTAAAATAAACACATATAAAACAGATGAGAAATCAGTCACTGTAAATTGGAAATACTGTAGTGATTATGCTTGGGTTAATCTAATGAACCTCTGCTTCAGGAAGAAATGATGCTTCTCGAATTTTGAATCCCTAAGTATCAACTTCCAAATTTAGATCATATGGAGAGAGTAGAAATGTCTTTAACATTCTGTACTGAGTGGTAGAAATGTATTTACAAATTTTATACTTATTTTCATGGGAATCACAGTACCATAAATATTCCACTAAGGTAACAGGTTACCAATGCTTTACAATGAAAAGGAAAAGCTATGAAGTAAAGGAAACAAATTTTTCTCTTGGGAAACAAGCAGGAAGGTCAATTCCCTACTTGGCAATGTTGAAACAATCAGCCCTAGCTGCTCACTTCCCCCAGAAGAGAGAAAAAAAAGAGGGATTCCCTTTTGGCAGGATCAGGAGGAAATAACAGGTTTTCTCCTTCTTGACAGGAACATGAAGAAGTTGTCCTCTCCTCTGTCTCTTTAAAAACACTGATGGCTATGCTGCCATGTTTTCACAGTGCTGCAGATTTCAAGTTCAGCCTATCACTTCAGCCTATCACTGTCCAGGGCAGTTTGTCTAGAAGCCTTTTCAGCCTCCCCATGCTCCGGGTCACTGAAATTAAGGAACTAGGCTAACTTTAAGTCAGCATCTCATTGTTTTTTTCTTCCAAGAAACCAGCAGCAAATTCTCTTTTCCCTTCAGAAGAATATTTTAACAGCAACCCACAGAGCTGAACTGAGCCCCTCAATAGATCTCACAACTCTTATTCTATACTGGAATAGGACAGAGTTTGAACGTCACTTTGGCTCTACAGTTCATTTTCACCAGCTCCTTCCCTCAGCCAAGGGGTTACAGATTATTCAACAGGGTTTTTCCAACTATAGTATTTTCCTGACTATCATAGCCTGTTTTCCTGCCTTCAAGTCTGCTTTATATATGCATGCTACACAGCAGATGGATTTGCATGAAGACTTTTTCCATACTATACATATGTTATATAGGTACATCCATATAGGGGAGTTCTCCTCTGTTCTCCAGTAGAAATGGCACACTGGAGCAAACTGCAAGATTTGTTCTTGAAACACACTTTTCTAGCTGCACATTCTAGGAGAGGACAGAAAATTTGCCTGTGCATGTGCAGGGTAGGCTGTTCCCATAGTTTAAATGCAGATGTGATGAGAAAAGAGGATACTGTGTACAATTTTTCTGGTTTAGAATTTGGGGTCTGCCTATCTGCTTTGCAAGCATGAAGTGTCAGAGGATCTGCCTGTGGTGCTTACAGAACACCACTAAATGGCTGGACAGGTCAAACTACTGGCAAGCCAACCATAACGCTTTTATTGTTCTCTCATCCTCCACCTCTTTACTGACATATTCCTCTGCAAATTGTCTGGATCTAACTTGCTGCACTATAGACAGCAGAATTTTGGAGTGGAGGTTGTGATTTCAAACAAATCTTTGTGCAATAAATGTCTCAGTCAGCAACTCTCTAGCTGGGACACTCTAGAAACCCTAATGCAATACCATTAATTATAAAATAGTTCATCCAAAAGAATTCAGCATGGATTACAAAACACTGGATTGTTACTTTAAAAAAAACAGGCGTCTACTGGTTCATAAAGGAATCCCTTTCAAGAAAAAAATGATTGCACAAGATAGTAAGATGGACAAACTCTGGGTTTTTTTGAAATCATCCCAAAAATCTTTTGAAAGGTCAAGTAATTGTAGTCAGACATCACAAACATTTAGCTATGCATACTACAGATTCTGACCATACACACTTACTATAACCAGCAATGAGTAGTTTTTGCTTTCCATCTCTGTTGTGTAACAGAGGGTTTCACTGAAAAATGTAAGTAGCTAGGAAAAAAAGTGACTTTTTTACAGTAAAAGCTGTGTAACCTGGCATCTGCTGCTCTGCATTGCTTTTGTCAGCAGAGAGACTGATGTTCAGATAAAGGAGGAGCATGTGAAAAATGACACTGAAATGGCTGCAGTAACAAACTAGGAAGTCTGAAATGACCTGCAGGAAAAAGTAAGGAAGTATTCAGTAAGACAAGCAGGAAGATTTAATTTAAAAAACCCCACAAACCAAAATCCAACACTCTGGGGAAAAAACAGCAGCAAATATTAATTCACAGGAGTGCTGTGTTTAAGAAACAGACTACAGACCAAATTCTATTTCCCCTTGAACAGCACAAAGTCACCGGTGCCTGACTGCAGTTGTGCAGAATGTGAAGAATGACTATTGTAAGCTGGCTCCCTGCTTTTGTAAAGCTGGCAGAGCTGCTTTTGTGCCAGCTGCTGCAAGCTTCAGAGGAGTAATGAATTCCACTGTCAATCTTCTGGCATAGGTTAAAGCCAGCTTGGGGTCTATTCCAACTCATGCCAAGACCAGCAGTTCAGCCAAGGATTTGTATCCTTAATTCCTGTCTCATGAATATTGTCTACTACACAAATGTGAAAAGAAACTGCTTCCTAAGTAAGACTAGAGAATCATAAATAAAGCATACCACTTTCCAACATTTGCAGAAAATGCAAAGGAAGAAACAATGCTTGAAACGTGCTAATTCTAGCACACTTGTTTTGCAAGATGAAGTAGAATTTTTGAAACAAGGTCATAATAAGATGATAAAAAGAATTGATCCATGCACCACGTTAATAGCAGTGACTTTTTAAAGAAACTGAGTTAAACGTGAAAAGCAGAAAGCAAAGACTGTAAGTTCCCTTGGTTTTACATAAAGTTATTCACAAATGATAATGCAGAATTAAGTGCTCAAGGAAAAGAGCATGAAAAACTAAGGGAAACATTAACAGGTCAATACTTGAGGCTACCTTCAATGTATTTCAGTAACAGGGTTTTTAAAATAATCTTAAAGTAACTGACAAAATAAGTATCTGATAGACATTTTTAAAGATAAGGAAATAAATAATCTAAATGTTACATTAAAATATGTGGTTCCATTACATTTCTACTACTTTTTGAATTCCAGGATAATTTTCCAAAAGTCTGTTGACTTATTTGCCCATACCAAGACAAAAAGCTTCACCTTCCTAAATCTCATACTGTGACTACTGCAACCTACTGATGTGATCTAACCCATAGTTATTTAAAAACAATAGACTACAAAAGAAAATTCTCTTTGAGCACTGAGCTAAGTCATTCAAGGAAATAACTCTCATTTCTGCCAGCTGATCTTGAGACAGGGAAGTGATCCAAAATTACTAACATCATCCAGCATTCTGGAAAGCAACCGAATTCAATCAGTTAAAGCAAAAGAAATGTTCACTACCATAAAACAATGGAATTTAGTAGAGGAGAACCTCTGATACTTGTTTAGCAGATTTTCTTCCCTGTGGTCCAAAAGAATTAAGTGACAAACATGCCATTATTCTCACGTGCCCCAGCCAGTGCTACCACAGACAGTTAAGAAGCCCCTTGATGTTGGAAGTGGCACAAAAATCCTTTTGGCATTTTTTGCTTTCTGAGTAATTGAAACATGAGCTACACCAGTACTACTGATACAGAAAACAATCCTACAACTGATTCTGTATCCATCCCTGTATGATGTGGCAGTTTTACAACAGGAAAGTGACAGGATACAGTCTGGTACAGTTCTGTACTCCAGCTCTTTCATGGATTTGCTCTACTGAAAGCAGTGGCCTTTGCAAAGCTCTTAAAGCCAACTAGACTGTATTCTAAGCACCTAAAAATTTTGCCAGTGCCTACTCTGACCTTCAAATCACCGAAAAGTTTTCTGCAACAACTTATTCTGAAACAACGCTCACATGCTATTCTGAAAAGGCCAAAAAAGAACATTACTGTATAAAAGACCTAACATTGATGTTTAAGAAAGCATTATTTTTCAATTCTATTAAATCCTATGCATGTGATTAAAGTGCCAACTATCTAAACTAGATTAATGGAAGATGTTACTGAATCCAGTAAAAGAGATATTTAATTTTTGTGGTTTAACCTCATTTAGATTTATTTAATTGTGTCGGAAAGAATCTACCGCAAATTAAATTTAAGTTGCAGTTATTTCTCTTACTGAAATAAGATCATCTTATATGATAAGGCTGAGTAAATGAATTTCTCATTAAGTATCTGCAGTTACAAAACAACTGAAGTCTGACTACTAACTTACTAGCAAAAAAGAACAAGGATCTTTTTGATTTTGGGAAAGGCTGGTTGCTGTTTTGATTTAGTTTTTTTGTTACCCAAAGCCTGATAAGGCTATTCTCAGGAAAATGAGAAGGTATATTTCCCAAACCACACAGTATAATTAGGCTGTTGCACCTTTCCTTTCCTTACTGGAAAAAGCAATACCTCCTACCATATGAAGTCACTTTAAAGGCATCCCAAAAAAAGGTCTGAAGACAGTCAGGACACTAATTTATCCTGAAGAAAGAAAATACTACTTTATGAAAGAATGTAGATTATAAAAATCATCCAAGAGGCAGAAGTTAAACCTTTCCTGGAATAATTAAAGCCAAAGAGAGAATGGACACCAGCACTAACTAAATATTGCATAACAGGTGATCGAAGCAAGCAGTGCCAAATGGAAAACTATTGACCTATTCAAACACAGATTTATTCCAAACTTCCTTCAAAACCAAAAGGTTTTAAACCAAGAAGAGAGTTATGTAATGCTTGTTTTTTGAAACCCTCCTTTTCAAGATTCCTCACAAAATAAGTGTAACAAATGAGAAGATAAACCAAGTGCAACTAAGAATCATAGAGCATGAGATGTCAGGGAAAGCTGAGAAGACATGAGGAGAAATTATGCTTTGGGTTACCCCAATTAACTGTGGAGTGCTACCAATTCATACTGAAAGCAATTCTTACAAGCTGGTTTTAGAGAAAACAGAAATAAGAACTTACCATAAAGTTCTCTAAGAACTGTTACTACTGATCATAAAAGACACATAGCAAGAAGCAAGCAAGGGCTGTGTTTGGCAGCTATTCATGATATCTGCACACCAGTGGCTTTCTAAAGTTCTACAGAATTCCTGTGAGAAAGCAGAAGTCAGTACTTCATGGCTAATTTATATTTCTGGAGAAAGAAAAAAAAAAACCTCAAAATTTAAAGCATTCTACAAAGGACCTTCAAACTAAAAGGATGATTTGCTTTGAAACAGAAAACAGCCAAAACGAAACCACAAACTCCTGTTTCATAAACAATTGCAGGAAATACTAAAATCCTTCTGTAACATACTTACCTTAAAACTAGAAGACTAACATTTTATAGTCCTGCTTAGATACTCTCTGAAACACCACTGCACTGCCTCAATAATACAAAATTGTAACTGTGGAAAGGTTTTTCCAAAAGGTTCTGCTAAGCTAAAACCAACATCTGGTGTAACAACATATGTTTACAGCTTTTCTATAATCTAGTGCTTGTGGAGAAGAAATTTTTCTGGTGGGCACAGGATTTGTAGACAACAAAACATTCATGTAGACTTACATGTATCAGCAGCCTACATCCATCCTACTCCTTCAGTCTGCCCACAAAGTGATGGAAGAGCATTTTGCCATACAGGAATATACAGCCTAAAATCATGCAGAATGAGGATGAGAAACTACACTGAGCTGACAGTGGCACTCAAGGCTACACAAACCAGCAGTTAACACTTCCCACTGTTAAAGAAACATAGATAAAGAAATGTGAGGGAGCTCTGTCTCCACTCAGTTTTTGATCCATAGGGAAAGCCACTAAGCAGCAAGCTGGTCATGTTTCAATCACAAGTACTTCCTCTGCAATTCCAGCTATTGGTTCATAGAGTATGAGCCAATACTCTCAAATTAACTTCGGGACAAGGAACCAAAAGAACAAAAAATCAAAAAATATTCTCTCTTACTTAACTGTAATGCAACTACAGTAAAAATCTGAATTCCCTCACAGAGCCTTTGTCACAAGAACTGTGCTGAGAGTGCCTGCTGGCACAGACACAGCTTATGTTGACAGAAGTGACTTTATGCTGACATAGCAATCCCATCATTTCAAACAAACTTTGTTCTTTGCTTTCAGAGGAGGAGTTTTTTTTTCAGTATGCTGTTTCCTTGACCTGTCTGCACTGCCCCAGCTGGGCCTGCTCCACCAACGTATATAAAGAGATTTCTCATAATTTCCAAGTGAGGAACTGCAGTTCTCAAGTCAAGATACAATTCTATTTTAACTGTCTACTGGTTTTCCTGTACATTAAACTTTACATTCACGAAGTAGGGTAAATACCAATTACTCCAACCTCTTTATCAACCAACATAGGCTGATTCTGGGAATACAGCTGAGTCTCAGACTTGAGAGTATTTAGGTTAATTTTATTTAATGAAAAAGAATTCCTGCTCAAATCTGTGACATAAGGAAATGCTATAGATACTTCAGAAGAGGCAAATGGTTAAGTAACAAAAAAGCCCTAATGAGCACATGAGACAGTCAACTTCTATATTAAATTGGTTTCTTTCCCAAACCTTCTACTCAGCTGTTAAAAAACCAACTTTCCTTCTTTCTTAAAAAAGGAAATGTGAATGACACTGCTTATACATCAAGGTCTTTTCAGCTCCTCACACCATCCCACCAGCAAGTGGGCTGAAAGGCACAAGAAGCTGGGAGAAGACACAGCAAGGACAGCTGATCCCAACCGGTGAATATCTCAACCAAAGGGATATTCAATACCATATCACACATGGTCAATATTAAAGATAAATTAAATTAAAGGCAAAGCTGGCCAGGGGCTGCTGCTTGGGAACTGGCTTGACACTGGTCAGTGATGGGCAAGCAACTTCACTGGGCATCACTTGTTTTGTATATTCAAATTATTTTATCATTCCCATCCTTTCCATTTTTGTCCTATTAAACCATCTTTATCTCAACACAAGAATTTTAATTTCTTCTTTCTGAATCTCTTCCCCATCCCCCTGGGGATGTGGGGTGTTGTGAGTACCTAAACTGTGTATTTAGCTGTCTGCTAGGTTAAAATATGACATCCAGTCCATAGGGACCTCCTCAGACCCCAAGACCTTTAATACATGATCAAGAAGGGTCTTGCCATAACATCCAATACCTCTTTCAGTACTCTGGGATGAAACCCACCAGGCTCCATGGACTTCTGAATATTGACCTGAAACAGCTGGTCCCTTACAATTTCAGTGACCAAAAGTGAGAACTCACTATTCCCACACTTGTAACACTCAGACATAGGATACTGGGCAGTCCAAGGCCTTTCATGTTTTCTCCCTGCATATAAGAACGAGGGCTCTGTATCTTCAAAATCACATAAAAACAACAGGTTTCTAGCTGGCAATTCTGATGGCAAATGATACAATCATATATCAAATAATGATTGCAAAGAGGAAAAAAAATCCTCTTTGCAATCAAAATCATTAAGAGTTTGCACTTGAATTTGAATTGAAAAGCACATTACACATTTTTTAATATTACTGGGAAAAAACCCAGCATAAACTGGAAGCTAACTTACAGCTAAAATTTTTATAATATACCCTTATTTCCTCCTTAGAAATAATGTATCATATTTTAGGAAAGCATATTATTACATTTACATTTGTTACATTTGAAGACAAGAATGTACTTTCAGATGCCTAACTAGGAATCACTGGTGAACCACAGTAAGTTATGATACTAAGCTGATACATATCCTTTTTGTAACAATGACAACAGGGTGGAGTGTTCAGAATGGTATTTATATGAGCAAAAAATATTTATTTGAAGTTTAATTTTGAAATTCATTATTATTGTCTTTTCTGAAAACAAAGAAAACAATTCTGCACAAGTCTGAATTCTGAAGACATAAAAGCCCACACCCAGAAATATGGTAACATGAAGAGTGATAAGCAAGTAACTTTGAGAAAAATGTGTAACTTCAAATGCAATGACTGGATTGTGATAAACACAATTTTTTTTCTGCAATGATTTAAAAAGATAACTCTCCTTGACTATCACTTCAACTTCCTCTGGGAGGTGAACATATCCACAGCAAAACTTCCAGAAAGAAATGGATGTATGCATTTCTGTGGGTCAATAGAGTTATTTAGCATTTTAACACAAACCTGTGCTGTTACATTGGCATGGACTGCTGCTGAAGCAGTTTAGGTACAGGCACACTCACTCAATAACTGCATTGAAATGTCAATGCTGACACATTAAAAGACAAAGAATTAGCATTTTTGCCGAATCATTTTTATAACCATTTGTAATTACTCACTGAAGTTTAATCAATGAGATTATGTAATCTCTAACTGTAATATTAAGGACTAAGGAACGTGTTAAATCTTCTTGCTATTTTTAATTAGTAAGCACATAAACTGAAGAACCACCTTACCTGACAGAGTTTCGGCTCCTGTTTTCTATTTTCATTAAAATTCGTACATCTGATTGAGGAGATGCTGTATAGATTTTTAATCTGAAAAAAGAAAAGCACCGAAGATGCAGAAATTATGTACAATGACTTTTCTTCCTGTCATCAATAAGAGATAGATCTCTTAGGCATGTCAACAGTCAAAATAATGTATTTTTTTCATTAAAACAATAATTTGTCACATATTAGGTGTTTTTATAAATTAGGGTTGTAATTATTAGCATGTTTTTCTAATTATTCTGAAGCTTTACTGTCACCTCCACTGAAGTTAATTATGGTTATATTTTTCAGAATTACAGTTGCTTTATTTGGTCTTTATGCCATGAGTCAGTTTCTTAATTTTTTGCCGGTTTAAATTTGGTGGCTGGACCCCAGGGTTAGTTGGTTGGTGAATGTTAGGATGGTTTTAGTCACAGAAATTAAAGATGTGCTGCTGACTGGGAACTCAGCTCTGCAAGCTGGCAGTGCAGCTAATTTAAGCCATGTATTCATTCCCTTTTATTAGTGCATTAGATCAACTAGGCAGGAAAGTTATTCAATACACACCTTTGACAAACTACAGGATCTGACTCCACTGGATCAATGTATGGCTTGAGGATATCAGCAAGTGTTTTATCGTCAGGCACCCTTTCAGCAAAGATAAAAATCAAGCATGTGAGACATCCTTCATCATGTGCACAAATACCTATTCTGAGTCACCTGGAGGAAGCTGTGTATTAGCATGCTACAGTGGCACGGTTGAGTAGTTTATGGGAGGATCACAAATGTGTATCAATATTGCACAGATATGGGAAGCTTTATATCAGTTTCAGCACTGGGATTTCACAGGCATGTATGAGGAGTAAACAGATACATATCTCTAGTTTCTAACCCTGCAAAAGAAACATGATGTTCCTGCAGCCCTAGAAGCAGACAAGGACATAATTCTCATTACCCTTCAGGCTAGGAAAAAAGGAGAAATATTTGTCAATAAAAGCTCATTTTGTTGCCTTTTCAAAACGTGTTTGTGGACTTTCCTACAAAGTAAACAAGGCAACCATTTCACCCAGTATGAAGGTCGGCTCCAGAGTCCAGGTGAGGAGGGGTGGCAAGTCATGCTGAACATCTGCTCCATCAGAAGAGAGCATGCTAGGTGTAGGGGTACTATTATGAATATACAAGCTCTCTATTTACATAGAGAAAAGGACTAACAAACATTATGCCTGATTTGGAAAGTCTGCTAGCTTTCAAAGAGAAAAGGACTACACAACTTTCAATATTTTTTAGATAGAAATGCCCTTTTATTTAAGACTAAAATTAATACCTGAGTTTACCTTGTGTAACAGAACTTGGTAAGAGCTGATCAAAATATTTTGCAGTTCAACTTCAGTACATTTATTTAAACTTTATAAAAATAGTTTTTAAAGCTCTGTACCCTTTTAAAGTGTATTCAGCATGACAGTGAGGAAATATGAGCTTCAAATGCCAGTAGAACTTGTTCTCCCTGAAAACAAAAAGAAATGCATATTCTTAGTCTTAGTTGGTAGCAACTACCATTTTTTTATAATAAAGCTTGGTAACCTACAGCATGGGTACAGAAGAAAATACACAGTTAAGATTTTGAATGGCTTCAAAGAGTAAAAGGGGCATGCAGAGAAGCTGAGATGTTGTTAGAAAGATGTAATGCTCTCACATCCTGCTAAATTTCAAGTCCTCATGAGATGAAAATCTGTTTGTTACAAATATAGTAAGATATCACCAATTAACTGATCAGTAGTATTTCACATTTTAAAAGTGAGTATATTCCAGCTGCCCATTAATTTCAGAAAAGAAAACTGCTTTTTGGCATATCACCCAGGACAGATTACCAAACCTCTGCAACAATAATAGCCAGAGTCCCAGCTGAGGCTGGGTCCTACAGAACACAGGGGACTCAGCTTTTTCCACCAATGATGGCCTCAATAGAAAATGGGTCATAGCCAGGGAAGGAAGTTGCCTTCTGGCATAACATGGATAAGAGAAGTTAGAAAGAACAAACATTTTACAGAAAGATCGTAAAACTTCTGGTGGAGACAAAGTGATGTCACATTCCTTCCTTCTGTATGTTAGTTGTTATTTTTAAGCCCCACCTTCCCTTTCCAGCTAGCATAAGTAATACCTGAGAACAGAAGCTACTGAAGCATAGCTTGAGAGCATTATCATCTTAGGCAGTATTTCTAGAGAATACTTTGCTAGATCAGGCAGTCTCTACTCGTCTTTTTGCTCATTTGCAGAAAATCTGCAGAAGCTTTTCTAAAAGAATTCCTTAAGAGAAACCACAATCTAAAAGTTAGGTTCCTGGTCTTTTGCTCTGGTTCAGAAATTCACACTCATGACAAACAACAAAGATTTAGAAATCAGAGCTCAAACACCTGTGAAGCACAGGGACATCTAATGGTATCTTTTTTTTAAACTACTTTTTAAAACATTATTTAATACCAATGAATCATTGCATCCAGGATAATCACCCTCAGTTATGCAAATATTCTGGTCTACAATAAAAAGTAAACACAGTGTTGTTCCAACATGTTGTTTAATTTGTTTATCAGGCAAATGAAAAATTATCCAGCAGGTTCTAGCTGGCTGCAAAGAGGAGTGTACATTCATCCACTAGCAAAATAGTAAACTTAGCTGCTAAGATCAATTAACTGTGATATCAATTTTTAAATGCAAGCACTTTTTATAAAGTGAGCTTATCAAATAAGTAATGCCCTTACCTAGTTGTTCCTAGGAGAAAAGTGAGCTTTACAGCTGAACTATACTTTCTGGCATATAAGTAAAATCAGACATGTTAGTATTTACCAAAAAAAGAGCAAGTAGGAACTCCCAGCTCCAAGAAAGTAATAATTAGAATAAAACAAATTAGAGAAGCCAAGGGTCCCCAAAGCAACGCATGCCTCAGCAGAGTTGTGCAGCATGCCTTGTGATTCCTCCCTTCTGTCTGCTCATGTTTGTTAAAGTGGAGAATGAGAATGCCTTGAATGAGAAGGTGGAATTACAGAACATTAGGTCTGGAAGAAGAGAGAAGATTGTATGGCCAGAGCTGGAGGATAACACAGAAAACATTATTAATCATATAGCATATATATAACCAGAAGCTGACACAGTATTTGGGCCCATGAATTTTATGCTATTTTGCATCTTGGTATGACAGTCTTAAACTACCAAACTGCAAAATGTTTTGAAATAACTCAAAACCATTGAATGGAATTTTGGGAGTTTTTTGCAAGGTAAGTAAAACATTGGTTTTGCAATTCTTATCTTGACAGCTGAAGGAAGCACCAATGCCACCATCCACACAGAGCAAACTGGAACATCAATAAGGTTATGCAACCAGTTCAGTTCCCTTGAGATTAACAAGCTTGTGATTCCTCTCAGACACGTTAATATCTGCCATTTAACATGGAATGGTGTTATTTCCAAGCACTTTCCCAGGGAGACTAGTAAAAGTTAGTAAGCTTTAAACACAGAAACAGGGTCACCACCATTAGCTGAAGGAAACCTTATGATGGGCACATTCATTAAAATGTTTGTAAGAACTGTTTAGATGAGGGTTTTGTTCCATGTCATTAACTAACATGAGGCTTGCTAGCATGTTTTCATTTAACTCACCATCTTCCACAATTTTTTTCAAACAGGCCATGTTTATCTATTCTAAGTGACCAGCCCTTTCTGTGACACTTTAATCTTTAAATCAAGACAGCCAAAGCATGAGAGAGACAAACCATGACACAGCTCACAGAAACATGTATGTGGCCCAAAAGACTGTCTCTAACACAGGCACTTGAAAAAGAAATGCTCCAAAAAGAACTTCTAGCTATCTGCTACCTGTTGCTAGGAACACTCTTCATGTGTCTGTACAAACTGCTGTCACACAGCACATCCTCATTTCACATGCAAGACTAATTCCCTGTGGGCTCACTGAGGCAGACTCAGTTCATCACTGCAGCTGTAAAATCAGCTTAGAGGATTTTTCTCAGACTTCCGCCCTCCCTCCCCCTTCCAGGCACTATCTAGTCTATGGAATAGTGCACAGAAAGTGCTGTAAATCAGGAAAGCTGAAGTTAAAAAGCTCATTTCTCATCAAAAAGTTCCACTTTGAAAAAATAGAAATGTTGATTTTTTTCTTTAGCAAACTAATACCACAACTGGCAATTAATGACTTCATCTCTCTTCAAAGTACTCTTGCCTAGAAGTAAATGGCAAGCAGAAGGAGGCACAACAGTTTAAGAACAGGATAGATGTAGGCAAAAAAAAAGAAGCTTGGAACAGGAACAGCCTCATACTCTTCACTATATAATGAAGCCTTGAAAAACAACCTACTGGGTGCCTGTTATCAAAGTGAAGCATCCCTCACCAGCACTGATGTGTGCCCAGAGAACTTGATGTCAACTGTAGATGCTATCAAGGCTGCTTCACAAGAAGTTCTGATCAAAGTTAGATATCCTGGCTCTAGATCTCACTGACTTAATTTTCCATTATGGCTCACTGGGGTAGTATTTCCTTCAAATACAACAGACATGTAGTGTGTTCATTTTCTAAATAAAAATGGCTAATTGAGTAAGTCACCTGCATTTGACTAACAGCTCACTCCATGAAGCATTCCATGCCACTCAATTCCATGCCAAGAGTGCCCTTGTTTTTTGGATACCAAGGCACTGACTACAAAACTACCAAACAGCAGAGGTCTGGGTGAAGCACAAGCACATCAGTGATGTTAGTAAAAGCAGTATCATAGCCCATCCCAGCACTGCTCGGTTTCATCTCCTACTCTGTCTACTTCAGAAGCATGGAAATGGATCAAAGGGAAAAGGGGAGCCAAGCACCTCTCTCCCTGCATGAGATGTAGATGCAAAATACATTCAGAACTGCACAGGCTGTTTCACAACTACAGTTCTACGAAAACTGACTATCTACCTTTCATTTCTCTTAGAACTTCCAAAAACTTATTTTGTCATCAACTGTAGCTGGCCCAGAACTATATGCAGATGATTTTAAAGTTTTTCACAGCAACAATGGAAACATTTTTACTTCTGATGTTACAAAGACAGCAGGAGTATATACAAAATGGTTGTCTCCTGCAGCTGGCTCTCAGAACAACTGCAAAAATTGTCACTACCTTTACAGTAACAGCAGTACCTAAGAAGATGCTAAAAAACTGTGATTGTAGACAGTACAGCTGCTGGGAATTAAAGGACTGACCTACAAAGGATTCTGGACTTGGACATACCCATTAAGTGCCTTGGCAAATTTCTAGAAGTGTCTAATGTTTACACATTTCTTAAAAATACATTAAATACCTCATAAAGCCTGATTTTCTTACCTAGGCTTCCTCTGAGCATTTCCTCTCAGTTTTGTCAAGGATGCAGTAGAACTGTTTTAAATGTGGTTAGAAGGTGTTTATACGTGTATATATGTATGCAAACTAATATATTGACAAAAATTCCAAATTCATCATATCTTAAGACATTAACTGCAGTTCTGGCACCACAGAAGTATTTCACTGCCAGCGTGTCAAAGACAGTGATTCACTGATGAATCTGTTTCAATTTAGAAACTAGTATTCTTAAAATATTAGTATACAGGATATCTTACATCAAAGTGCAGATACTGTAGTATTTCCTGTCTATTTCATTTTGAATTCATAAAAATGATTCAAAGGACATGAAGTTTAATGACAGACCAGTTATCCTTTCATCTGACAATACCCAGTATTCTCTCAGAATGCACTGAAGTTTAACTGAAGTACTGGGCATTCAGCCGATATAGCTTTGGATAATATTGCCTTCCTCAACTTCTTTACAACATAACTTTCTTCTTAATGGGCCTAAGAAAGCAAGCAAACCTATGTACTGAGTGACAACTAAATTCAAGTTTAACAGCCTCAGTGGTATAATATTAAGTCAAAACCCAGTTCAGAAAACTCCTTGCTATATTCTCAAAATTAACACTTCAAACAATAATTGTAACTATCTCTACCTAGCTAAGGATTAGAGCTGACATTTTAGAACTTCCAGGTGTACCTCAAAGTGTAACACTAATGATCTCCTAAACTATGCTAATTCCAAATCTCCACACTGTATTTTTTTCTCACAATTACACTGAAGAGTAGAGGTAATGTAAAAACTTCCTCCTTCTCCCACATGTATCTCTCTGACCAAATCCTCCCAGGCTGCAAGCATGCCTGCTACAAGAGAGTTTTGTAGCCCTCTGGCCCCTCTTGGTGGGGAGGAGAGGTAAAAAGATTTTGTCTGGGAGATATGCTGTGAATGGAGCGTGGAAGAAGCTGGCTGGTGATGTCTATGACAGGGCAAGCAGCAGGGAGGGCTAGAGTAGGGCAGCACAAGCTGCAGAGCTCAGGGAACTGCACTGCTCCATTTCAATGTCTCACTACATCATCTCCTGCCAGGGAACCAGAGGCATGGACTTGCAAGCTCATTCCCCTCTTCACATTTGACCTGCTGGCTGGACCTTCCCAGTTGGTGCTTCTGCCCTGGGTTTCAGCCTGGCCTCCCCCTTCACCCCTGTCCCAGAGGCCTCCTATCCCAGCAATTCACTCCACCAACTCCATGGAAGAATGTATCCAGTGGGAAACTCTCAGCTGTATTGAAAATAAGGGCGCAACAGGAAAGGGGTGAAGCAGCACTTTAAAAATAATTTTTAAATAAGAAGTCAGATGCACCATGAGTTCACACTCTGGACTGAGACACTACTTTCTAATGACCCTCCATTACCTAGAATTCTGTATTACACATTAGTCTAATCCATGTGTTGCCCAGCATTCACACATGTTTTCACAACATGGGATTTAGCAAACAAATTCAGGGAATCCAGGAAATGAAGAGTCTAATTAACACATGGAAACCACACTGATCTGTCCTCCAGCGCTGGCACAGGCAGGGGATGACACAAGAATACATCTTGTACTTCCTAGTTCTGGCCTACTCTCATTCCTGCCTTGTACTGCCCAACAGCTTGGCTCGCAGGAAGTGTCAAGAGGACATGGGAGAAGCCTGTTCTCAGTTTTCCACACACAGATGTTGAGCAGCTTCCAGCCTCCACCCTCTGGAGCAATCTGTATACAAATCTTGACTAATGATCTCCTAACAGCATGAGAAGGGACTCACATCTACAGGAGAGAGACACACCACACCCTGAGCACTGCCAGGTGCTAAGCTCATATAATGGATGTATGACTACTTGCACAGCTTTACCTCATTTCAATGTGATACTCAACAAAATGTTATAGGTGTCATCAAGTCCCATGACACAGGTACTAAATGCCTGATAATCACTGGTTTGACCAAACTTGATTCCTTAGAACCCATTTGAAGAGAGTAAGAAGAACATACCAATTAAAAAAACAAATCAAACAATAAAAAAAAACCAAAACCAAAAACCAAACCAAACCAAAACAACCAAAACCAGGCATTAATTTTTAATCTGCATCACTGAATTCAAACAGCCCACTGCTGTGTGAATAACAGTAGCAGCAATAGAGAGGAAATATATCCTTTGTGTAATAATTACTGAGCATATTTCATACCCTTGGACAGCATTTGCAAGAAAAGGACAATGATTTCCTATGTTCTTCAGAACAGAGAATATTATCAAGTCCTTTCTGGTGGGATGTGAAAGCCCCAGAGAAGCTACCATTCCACAGCAACTACAAAAGTTTCCCAGGACTTTATGAATGACACCAACCAGGAAGCATTTTACCAGAAAGCCTGTGAAATATTTCCATGCCTATTTGCCAAGAAGTCACCTTCCTTGCCCCATTCTCTTAGTTTTTAAAATCTGCTTCTGTTAAAAAACTAAAAAGTACACAAAACACACGAAAGCATAGTTTAATTTGTCCTCAACACGACCTACACTTCAGTGTGTACCCAAAAAGGCATTCTAGAGGAACAAGAAAATGGTACATGAAGACAAATGTCTGTCAGTACAGCACTGTACCACACCCAGATCTTTCCAATGGTGTCAAACCTGCCTGTGTCTGTGCCCCTTCTGTCCTCTTACCTACTGATCCCAGCATTCCTGGGCTTCCTGCACTTGCTCTTCAGGGCTGCTCCTTACCCTCTACTTGTTTATGTTGTTTTATCTGTAACACTGAGGAAATTCCCCATTAAAGTGCAACTCAGCTCTAAGCCTGAGGTACTTTTTCCAACATGAGACTAGCAAAAGGTATCTGTGTAAGGTAGAGCATGCAGCCAAAGACAGGGAAGTCAGTGCAGAGGGAGCCAACCTCTGCAGCCTGGGACAGGCCTGTTCTGTTCTGAGAGGAGACCTATAAATCTGGGGCTGAGGGAGGTGAAAATACCAGATATCCTTTCTTTCCATTGGTTCACTCTGGGTTTTCCTCAACAGAACTGGTAAAATATGTAACTTTAAAAGGTTACACTTTTACATCTATTTGATGCCTAACATTCTGCTAAAACCTATGAGCACTCTATGTGCAAAAACCAAACCCACCAATGTTTTTCCCTAGAGCAGCCTAACCGACCCAGGTGGGTGTGTTCAGCAGTTTCCAGGTGGGTTATTACTCTGTCAGAGACAGACCTCTGCTGGCCAGCCAGAGACCGACACCACGGAGTGCACAGCTCCCAGAACAGAGGGAAAGAAAAGACCACAATAGCTTTGATTCTTCCTACCATTACCCAGTGTTAGCATTTTTCAAAATAAAGCATGAATTATGTAAGCTGTTAAACCGAGCTCAAAGAAACTAAAGAAGATGAAAATGTAAAGCATGAAACATTAAACAGCTTTTGCAAAAAAAGGTGCATCTACAGATTTTAAAGCAAGCATATTGGTATGAACTCAAATTCTCATAATTATATGCTCAAAATACTGCTAACTGTAACCAACTGAAGACTCACACGGAATTGAAGGTGGTAGAATTTTCTCTTCTTTTTGTAAATCCAACAGGCAGTGTTTTAAGCTCAATATTACACCCTCGAGCTTTGTTCCTCAAGCAGTATAACTGGCAAGAAATAAAAACTTTTTAAAAAAATCAGAATATATAAAGCCCCTGAAAATTAAACAATAAAAAACTGACAGGAATTACGAGAATACTGCAGAAAAGGCCATATTTAATGAAATACTCTGAATTTTTAAAAAAACATGAATGAATGAAAAAAATTAAATAAGCCTAGAAACTCTCTGAAACATTTTCGTAAGTATTTTACTATTAAAAAAGAACATCCCAATGACCTCCTCAAAGCAAAAGTTCTTTAACATACCATGAAAGTCACAGTGTGCCCATTGTGGGTGTAATACCACCACAAGGATGCTTTTTGGGTTACAAACCTGCTGGCAGAATGGACCCACAAGCACCATGCCAGCCACTGCCAAATTCTGATTTGAAGGTAGCACTAAGGGCATCATCCCATTACCATGCCCAGTACCACACCCATGAAACTGCCCCCCATGCAGCATCTCACCATCTTCAGCACACATTTTCAGGACATCATGGTGCTAAATACACACATACACGGAATATGGCTCCAGCCAGAGAGGAAACTGGAGTCTTCTGAATTTATTCTGTCATCAATGTGAGTCCTGAGTTTAGGGCTATATTTCAAGATACCTTCACAAGACTAGAAAACAAAATGGCCCTGACGCCTTTTTGTGATTTATCAATGAGTCAAAATATTTTGGAGAAGAGTTGGTTTGGCTTTTTTGGGTTTTGTTTGTTCTTTCATTGTTTTTAGTTTGGGGAGTGTGTTTGGCTGCTGAAAGAGCTTCAGCAAAAACCCCTTCTCCCTTAGAAGGCTGTCTTTTATGTCACTCTTGCTTAGATTTAGTCTTTGAACGGCTCTAGCTATCTTAATTTGAAATATATGGAACCACATTACAATTTTTAGGCCATTAATAAATCCACTGTTTACCTGGGAAGTGTGTACTTAAAAATTCAAAAGGTGTGAAGGTGTAAGGAAACAACCATCCAACAGCAACAGTGGTCATACATAAATTTTAAGACATGTTTGTGAGCTCTTCTTCCAAGCAACTGGACATAGCCCTAAATACTATTGCTGCATAAACCTAGAGACTTCTTTTGATTTCTGGCTCTAAAATTCAGGGTCATTCATACCTTCATAAGAGAGGTACCAGCTCTGGAATCTGGACTGGGACTACCTCAGTGGGAATTCAAAGGCAGCCAACCCTAATTCCAACAGAGCAGAAGAAGAATCAAAAACTTACAAGTCTTTTTGTTGCTGGACTATGCACAATGCAATGTCGAGCAGCAGCATCAGCTGTCCTTCCTACATCTTCCAGGAAACGATAATCTGAAGGGTAAATAGAACAAAGGAAATTGTAGTGCCAGCCTAGTAAAACCAGGGAGTTTTAGAACACACAAGGGATGTTCTTACCGCTCAGAAGGTTCAAGTCAGTAAATTCATTTACAGAGACAAACGCTGTTTTATCCCTGACTCCATTACAGCTCAGTGCAAGCTTATGTTTCTTTACACACAACAGGCTGAAATGACCAAAAAAAAAAACAAACATGTTCAGCACATGAATGGGGAAAATAATCAAAACTATTTAGTTCAGATAACAGATACCTGCAGGAATACTTCATGCATCGTGGACATCTGTACTTAGCTTCTTCTTTGCTACAGGTTTCACACCTGAAAGAAGTAAAAAGCACTTCTCAATAAGGCAGCATTTTTGCACCTGACTGGCCTATGAAAGTGCCTGCTCAAAAACCAGGCACTAGGCCATCCATCAGCATTTTCAGGAAAAGCTCTTTTAAGCTTTTGAAAATACAAATATCCTGGATTAGGAAAGGTGGCAGACAAAACAACACAATCTATGAGGAGTATCTCCAAACACAGACACATTAAAACAGTGTAGATGCTTGAAAGAAAAAAACCCCACATGCTAACTGAAAAGCTGGAAATATAGCAAGCATTTATCAGTTTATGGTTTGTGGCCTGTGCTTTTCTCCTTTTGCATCACCTATACTGTGCACTATTCCATGCTGGCTTATAATACTCCCAGCTTTAGGCAGATGGAAAAGAAATTTCGAGGATTCACACTAAACCCTGAACAATGCATCCCATTTTTTTCACTGGAACAAAAAGAGCACGACAACCTGGTCAGCCAAACAACTTCTGGCTGTCAGCAGGGCAAACTCCAAAATCAGGAAACCTTTCAGGCACAGTGTGTAAGATTTATCAGCATAACTAATAAACATCAGTGAAAATTGTATGCCTCTACAAATATGACCGTATGTTTTTAACTAGGCTATTGAAACAGCTGTTTCTCCCATTCTTAAGAAAAAGGTCTCTACATGTCAGCTGAAATAATCATCACTCTTATTTTAAATCTGACAAACGGGAAAGAGAAATAGCATTTCCCCCACATCAGTAAAGTTCTCGAGAATAGCACAAACGCACCATTCTCACCTACCAGGGGATAAACCAGCCCTAACCCATCTCTCCTCTCCCCACCACGTGCTCGCAGCTTGCTGGTAGTGAGGGCCTGAAGGACAAGCCCAGCAATACGACCGCCCGACGAGCTCTGTGAATTAGCAGCACAAAGCCATTCTAAGAGCCGGAAAAAAGTGTTTCAAACGCTGCAAACCAGAAATGGGGAGTTATTCTGAACAGGGATACCCTTTCCCGGCTCTGCAGGATCTCCGCAGTGCCCGCTGCCCATCACGGGCCCCGGGCAGAGGCAGCGCGCAGCCCCTCGCTCGGCCGGGCCTCACCCGCGAGGGCGCAGCGCGGGCGCTGCAGAGCACCTGCAGGGCCACCCGCCGAGCCCCGGGGGAGGCTCTCCCGAAGCCCGTGAGGCCGCTGCCGCCGCCNNNNTGCCGCCGCCGTGCTGTACCTGTGCAGGGACATCTTCCCGCCGCCCGCCGCCCGCCCGGGCCCGTCCCGCTCCGCCATGGCCGCGCCGCGGGGCCTCACGGGGAACGCGCGGCTCTGCTGCGCGCCGGCGCCGCCTGGCGGCCGCGAGCCCCAGCGCAGCCGCACGAGATGGCCCCGGACTCGCCGCGCCGGGAGCCGAGGGGCTCCGGGAGNGGCTCCGGGAGCCGAGGGGCTCCGGGAGCCGAGGGGCTCCGGGAGCCGAGGGGCTCCGGGAGCCGAGGGGCTCCGGGAGCCGAGGGGCTCCGGGAGCCGAGGGGCTCCGGGAGCCGAGGGGCTCCGGGAGCCGAGGGGCTCCGGGAGCCGAGGGGCTCCGGGAGCCGAGGGGCTCCGGGAGCCGATGTCCCAGCCAGGGAGGCTTTCCAGGGCACACAGGAGGCCTCTCAAACCGCGCCGCACACCAGCTGCACGCTGCAGAGACACTCCCCAGCCAGGTGACGCCGGCCATGGCTCCTTACCTGGCCGCGTCCCCTGCGCCAGGCCGCCGTCCCCGCGGGATGTGCGTTCTTGCCTCAGCTATGGAAATGCACACAGTCACACCCGAGCGGCCTTATAAGGCTTTGAACTCCTTGCTTTTGAAATACATGATTTCTGAGATGAAGAACTCCCAAAAATAGGGCAGTGAGATGAATAAAAATATACATTAAGCAGACCTTTTCTAAAGATTTATAATCTTAGAAAATACCCCCAATATTTCCTGAAACATCACCTCCAAAGCCAAACTAAGAGCAAATGTCAAATCATAATGTCAGTGTATTGATGTTGAAAATGCAAAAAGTGAAACATTTTCTCATCCTTCTGTCATCCTGCTTTGTTCTTCGTTTTATCAGATTTTTCTCAAAGCGGTCAAAAATGATGCGTTGATACAAAATGTAAGATGGGATGTGCACATACATTATTTTGTAAAAGCAAACATCGTCCCTCTGGCAGTATTCCATGGCACAGAGCAATGCATTTCCCCTTGGGAAGAGAAACACTGCCACCTAAGAAAAGTGCCCTTCTGGAGGATTTTCATCATTTCTAAGAATGACCTATACAATATCAAACAGAACAGTAAAAGACAAAGAGATAGCTTGGAAGCTTATTTTATTATACTTGGGTGGTAGGGTTACTGCAGATGAAGACAGACATTGTTTGAACACTCTCGAGCTCCCACAAATACAGTCCAATATCACCTTGCCCGTGCACTGCTGAGCCCACTTTGAACTGATAACAGATAGAGCCATATTAATATAAAGAGTGCTTTTCCTAATGGTAAAACTGTTCTTTTTTACTTAAAAAAACCTAAAAAACCAAATCTTCACTGAACATTTTAGGCTTAATTTTAAAAACCCAAAATGATCTAATAAATTTTGCAAAAAAAAAAAAAAAAGGAATTTCTAAGAGGATGAAATGCTGATTATAATTTAACAGTAGCCATTCAGAAGACACGCTATAGTAGATTTTTTCAGAAGTTACAAAATATATACAGAATATATCATCTTAAGATGGCTTTGGCATTAACAATGTTAACTGAAATACAGAACTTAAAAGTCAAAACTACTTTAGGTAGTTCTTCTTACAACGATTTTCACAATGGCTGTAACGCAAACTGTTCTGACTATATGCATCATATACAATATGCTGTCTTATTCACCATTTCCAAAATAGAACACAAAAATATTTTAAACAACAAATCCACATAAATAATGTTTTCATTATGTGAAGTATGTGACCAACAGTTTAAAATAAGTACCTTTACAACAGAAACATATCCTGACGTAACCAGCACATACAAGTCTGAAAGACAAAAAGGGACTCAAATAATCTCTGCTAAGGCCACAAGCACCCTGTGTTATGAAGAGCACCAAGGCAACATGGACAGGAAACACAAAAGAGGTAGTGTGCCATCTGTTTAGATGCGTGTGTACACGAAGGACTGGAATAAAACAATGGTTAAGAAAAAAGACTTATTGTACTGTACTGTGTGTGGCATGATTCATTTTTCATATGAAAGCTATTGCACATTTAGGAGCATTAGCAGGTATTGCTCCTCAGTATCATACATCTCCAGCTTTCCTCAGGATGGTTTTTGTGCAGTGCTGTTAAAAAGATTGCTAAGGACGCTTGACGTCCTGAAAAACTCCATGTTCAGATACTCCATTCCAGAAAATTATGCAAGAAAGCACCAAGAAATTTATTTTTAAATACTTTAAGAAAATTGCTTTAGTCTTTTCTTACTTTCTTTTGTTTTTTCAATGCCATTTCTCCTTAGGAGGAAGTCTTTTTTCTTCCTGAGATTCCTTAACCAACAACACTTGAAATGATTCTTCAGTTTCCTAGTAATTTTGCCTGCAATGGATCATTACTTTGTATTCAATCTGTGCAGCAACTCCATGTTGATGCAATGAGAAACCTAGGACAAAAATCTTAAAGGAAGCATACGGAGCCACTTTCTATGAAGTGCTGCTGTCCTGGTTTGAGGTGAGGAAGTGCATTAACTTGAACAACTGGAAGCTGATTCGTGTCCTGAGTGTGAAAAAAGAACTGTGTCTTATGCCAGCTGCCATCTTCAATCTGAAACACACAGGAGAAGCCTATTAGAGTAATATAAAAGATGAGCTTCAAAACACAAATGAAAATTGTGCTTACAGAGCAAAAAAGCAGTAATGTACAGAAACATTTATTCTCTCAGCAGTTCCTAAAGAAACTCTGTAATTTAACAAATGCCATTTCTGAAGCCTGAATTTTCATTTTCATTTCTAAATTTTCCTGGAGGACCTCCCTATTTCTGTGCTGATGTCTCTGCAGTGTCTTCATACAGTCTCAGAATACATAAGACACAATGCAAACAGCACGCACACACACCCAGTATCACTGCAATTGCTTTTCCCCTTGAAGAGATGGTGAATTCAGTATCTAAAGGCTGGCATATGCAGAGCTATGTAAAGAAGCAAGCTTTAAGGGACGTGAATCTAAATGGTTGTTATTTCTTTGCAGAAGGTTAGTAATGCCTAAAAGGTACCTCTGTGATCACTTTAATCATGTGGTGCTAAAAGGTATTTACCATGCATTCATCCAGAAGCACTTTAGGTTCAAGCAGCGTATTTGCTTTAAATATTTGACCGTTCCATCCTTTAAAGGTAAGTGATGTCTTCCGGCCACCTGCTTTATTTAACCCCCACATCGGCGTGTTTAGACAATGCACTGTGATGCTGTGGGTTGCTTCTGAGCTCAGTAAATGAAGGAAGTTCATCTGCACTTTTCCAACACCGAACTCCAGCTAAATTCCGAGAGAAAAGCATTGTTAGACCTACAGCTGGACTGTGCTGAATGGCCACAGCAACACAAAGTGCCATGGACACGTTAAGTGTGGTGTTCAGGCACGGGAGCATGTATAAATGTTTATATACATTGGGGTCAATGCCAAAGAGCAGAATTTGCATTCCTCAGCGAGATGTTAGCTCCTATTACAGTCATTACTATAAACAGCAGCTTGCACAGGACAGTTTCAAAGCTTAAATATAAACATTTGCTGATGCTTCCAACATTGCTGAAGCACAGCTGGTCAGAAAACAGTATTTTTAAATAAGGAAACTGAAACAAATGCTTTTGTGATTCGAACAAAGATATTATCAGTAGCAGTGTTTTAACTCAAACCACATCACCTTGCTGTTTAGTCTTCTTAGACCACAGCATCTGGCAATACTGATAGTCCATTACAAATGCAAAAGTTCATAAGCATATTTTGATTTTAGACAAAAAATATAGTAACTCATTATTCAAGAAGAATTTCTCCAAGACTATTTCATATTCAGGGATCTTCCAAATGTAGGAACGCATATGTGAACTTCACAGTATTTCTGAAGCTCTTCAATGACTACAGTGAATATACAGAACTTCACAAACATAAAATTTCTGTTCCCAAGAGTTCAAGAACTACATGTAAAGAGGAGCATGAACTAATAATGTAAAGAAAATGAGTCCTTCCCTAATGGCATTTAAAAGTTGCTAAGTGTTGGAAAGCAGTAATAATCTTCATTCTTTCTATTGTAACAAACTCAGCATCTCTACGCTTAGGTGCCCGGAGTGATGAGATACTAACGTAGCTTAGAAGTATTTTGGGCTTATTTTTATGCCTTGTATAAGAAAGTATAAAGCAAAATAAAATAATTCTATTAGCATAGATAGATTCTCACACAGTGAGAATTACTAACATATATAGTCTCTAGAAAATCTGTAACTTCTGTACTGGAATATATAATGTCCTTCCACAAAGATGTACAATAGAAGTAAATAAGCATGCATTTGTTTAGAGTTCCAGCACAGACACAGTGTCTCAAAAAGCAATGCATACCTTTGTCACAGACAGTGGTGTTAAACATGTCTGACCACCTGCAGTGAAGTTGCAGAAAACTTCAATGGCATCAGAAGGACATCCAATATTTGGGTCAATCCAGTATTTCCCTGTTAGTATATAATTCCAGACAGAAAATAAAAACAAAATATTAATACTACTAAGCAATTTGTTAAAAAATATTCATACTTCTTGGCAAATATTACATACATTATCACCATACCTTCACAAGGAAATGAACATGAAAATGTTTTTACTATTAAAATTATACTAATAACAGATACTGAGAAAAATTACCATAATAAACCACTTCTGATTACAATTACACTGACATTACAGCTTTAAATAGGATGGTTTTCTTATTTGAAATGTTGATTCAGGAACTTGTGAGATACAATGACTGTCAGTGTATTTGACAATGGTGATGTATGGTATGCAATTTTCTCATTAAGAATCTAGAATCTGATCCACACAAAATTCATTGCAAGATTAGCTATAAATATTTGGAAAACTTGGAATCACAAAATTGCATTCAGTTTCAAATTTTCTGGATACATCTGTTTACTAGATGTATATAATGGATGATATACAATGGATAGATATAATCTGTCCAATATTTATATAATATTAGATAGCTACATACTTCCACCTTTAAAATTCAGAAATTTTATCTTAAAGATGAAATAAATATATTTGTGACAGGCACACCGCAAGAGAATACAACAAAAAAAGAATAAAAATATCAAATCTATCAGATCAGAATTTTAATGTAGAAAGCAACATTTGGAAGTAACACCTTTCAAAGGTACTTGTGTGAAAGTGGGCACTTACCATCTGACACTTTACGCTCACAGTTAAGCAAATCCCTGCAGATGCGTGCTGGGTTATCCCGTGTGCCAAGAGGGTTCTTGATGCTGTGCAGTAAATTGCTAAGGTAGTGGAGCGTTTTGAATATCTCTGTACTGTGATCTAGTAAAGTTACTTCAGTATTCTGGTATTTCTGCCAAGGGCCATTAGCAAATGTGTTACCACAAAGAAGTGTCACAACAACAGTATATGCAGTAAGAGTCAAATGTCAAATGGCCAGTGAATAGCCAGACAGAATCAAAGTGTTTATATGAATGCAATCAGCCATGTAAAACAATGTAAGGGTAACATATTCCAATAAACAAATCAGGACATTGTATTAAAATTGTCAGAGCAGTGATGTTAAGGCAGGTTTAGGTCATGCAAATTTGTCATTATGATATATTGACATAAAAATATGGGTACAAGGAAAAAAAGGAAAAATTGTGCACTTTTAAAGTAAACTCAGAGGTTTCAGATTTTAAATAGTGAAATTTACTCTTAGGCTTAACCTAAACGATATATGCAAATTTATTTGACTTCACCCACATAAGGGATTTTCTTGCAACCAAAACAGCCAGACACCTATATGTTGATTTTTTTTTTTGACCAAACCCTAAATGTCACTATTGTTATCTTTGTCTGAACAGATACAGTCCACTATGTGTGACAGTCAGTAAATTTTCTACTACCAATCATGACAAAAGGTATAAGTCACACTGCTTCTCTTGGATTTCATTTCAACTCTATCCTGTAAATCCCAGCATGTTTCATTACATTATATAATTACTCGCTATCCATTATTAATTTAAACTAAATCTTTGAAAAGAAACCCTATTATGCCCTCAAAAAATAAAATTATAATTGCATGCCCTGTATGAGAATGTAAATACATTTAAATATATACCTCCATCTGCAAGGCAGCATTTGACTCAAACAAAGCTTGAACAGCAGCATTGAGATCCACTTGTTTCTACAAAACAGATATTTCAGAATATAAAAAGATGAACAAGAATATACAGAAGTGCAGGTGGTAAACTCTTTGAGCAGTGGAACAAAGAGTACATTTGAAGAGGATCCTGGTATTTTCACTTTCAATAAAGCACTGTATTGTAGGTTAGGGTTGTTACAGTACTTACCCTTGGTCCTGGTGGTCCAGGTGGTCCCTGGAAAATGGGAAAAACCAGATATTAGGTGCTTCACATCTTTGTATAGTGCAATCAAAATGGAAAAATACAGGCACAGTTTTTTATGCACTTACAGGTGGCCCAGGCTGGCCCTGCTGCCCCTGAGGCCCCTAGAAGAAATGGAGATAAAATGTAATGGTTATACACTAAAATATCTGGTGTTACATTTATGTATTTATTAAATCACAAAAATGTCCCAATGTGTATAAGGAAGAAGGTGTGGTATCAGCTGTGGTAAAGTTATTAGTGGATTATTAATTACTACTGTTAAAGCACCCTGCTCCATTTACATATGAATATTCATGTTGGAATTCCTGTGTTGTCTGGTTCCTTGTTTCTCCAATTACTTCTGATATGGAGGGAACATTAAAAGTCATAGAAAGTATTAATATATAATGTGCTACACACTGTGCCAGTGTTATGTGTATGCTGACAAGAGAAGTACTAGAAGGCGTAAATAATCACAAAAACATTGTAAATAATGTTATTAGTAACTGCAAAAAACTGATCCACTTTAATCCATGAGTACGTGCCAGACTTTTATCAGTTTAATTTATCAGCAGTGTCAATTTTCAGCCAGAATATGGTATGTTCATTGTTTTACAGTGGTATGGCAGACTTCCTTTTTATTCAAGAAGTTATGCCCGTATTTTCTTATTGTAAGTGGCATCATTTTAGTGTGTAGGATGATTACAGAGGAGAGGAGGAGAAGGAACTGCTTTTCCCTAGCTTACAGAACCTACAATGCACATAAATGTGAGTTTTAGGCTGCTTTAGGATTGAACATGGACCTTTCCAATACAATAAACCCGTCTGAACTATTCTTTCTTTATTCAACTATTGACATTTAGCTGGAATGGTTGTGGGCATTCATTAATATGCAGTGACACTTGTGTCTCTGTTAGATTCTTATCTTCAGGCTCTATATACTCAAAGCTTCTAGGAGGTATGGTAACGAACAATAGCACAAATGATGTCAAGGAAAAGAATAGGTGGCAGTGCCTTAAGAAGAGAAAAAGAGAAGGAATGAAAGGCATGGGCTAGATCTGCACCTTAAATTACTAAAACCCTTTCAACACAGCTAAGTCAATTTAAGCAGAACATTCTTTTGTCAGTGCTGCTTGTACCAATTACTTGAGCACAATAAGCTGTTCCAACAAAAGCCCTCATACGTCAGTATGGTCACACTAGTACAAAATCTCTGCCAAAAGGGAAATAATCTGATGTGACGTGGTCATGCGGACAAATGTTGTGAAACTGATCTAGTCAAATAGGAATTAAGCTGTAAATCACTTGATATAGTAATAAAAAGTGTTTCTGCTGTGAGATTTCACAGTAAGCAAGGTCTGAGTCACTTCATACCACAACCGCTGAACTCGGGTTGTGCTCAAGCTGCCAAAAGCAAGGACAGCTGGAAATGGTTAAAGAAAGACCAGATTCAATCTAATATTAATTAATGTATATTTTAAAAAAGAGGATCTCAAACCAGATAGGAGCAATGTACCTACGTCACTGAGGCTGCCAATTCAGTTCTTAGGTGCTAAGGCAGAGCACGTGGTAGTGCCAGGGACTGCATGTGCTAGGGGTTACAATGACAGCTGCACAAGTGAACTGTGTCTGCACATCACCTGCCCTGGCCATGCCAGAGGGACTCAGGTGCTGGATTATGAAGGATGTGAAAATTGGGGGCCATCATATAATTCCAAGCACCAGCTCTATGCAAGGCTGTGTTGATAGACTGTAAATTGTAAATGGCTTTGAGGCAAGATCCACATGTTGTATGTGTTTTTGGGAGAACAGAGGAAATTCAAAAACAACTTCTGGATGTTTAGGTAGATGATTTTCTGATACTTAACCAAGAAGACCTTAATTAGATAAGGCCTATGCATTGTAAATATTGTGAGCTTTTCAACTGATACATCCTGACCCTATTTATTTATGTTTCATCCCCTCACAACTATAGAAGGGACTGGAAGCCATCTTTTATGTAGATAGATAATGATTAACATCATAAAAAATGTTAATCATTAATGTTGGCAAATGGAAATAAAAACCAAGTAATTTTAGCATATGTAAACCCACACAGATATCCCTGTGGGTTCTGTGTGAAGTAACTAGCTGTCGTTACTTTTCTGAGTTTGATTTTTGCCCAGCTTGAAATTTTCTTTGCAAGCCTATTACTATTAAATATGCATAAAATATCGTTGTTATTCATTATTAGACAACTGATCTGAGTTCACACAGATTACATTCACTATGTTGGCATAGTTCCTCAGCTGTGCAAATCAGTTGGGTTTCACAGAGCTGTACTGTTGTATGCCAGCTCGGAAAGCTGACTCCACATTGAATTAATCAGGTCAGGTGCTCTGAGACTGCTCCAAGATACCTTCAGTCTCATGTGAATTTATCACTGGCCTGTCTGATCATGCTTGGCCAAATACGTTTCGTATAAAATGAAAGAAAAAGTGTGAAAAAGAATCTTGAGAAAGAAATTTGACATTGTAAGGATACATTTGTTTATCTTGGTTGAGGACTTGATTATGCAAATACCAAATCAAGGAAAGGTACAAAGTCTTCAACAGTTTGTCCCTAGGTAACCACTGCTCTCGGATGAATAGATGTCCTTGTTCTGAATGCTGAGATTTAGACATTCCAGTATGTTTTTCAGATGACTGACTGCTTCAGTTAATGTTCTATGTTCTTAGCATATGTCACTATTTTAAGACTCATGAAGTCTTGGGACAAGAGCAGTTCAAATTTATAGTGATTTCTGAGATCTGATAGAACTGAATGTTTTAAAAATAAAAACCTTCACTGTTCCAATTAGTTTAAGGTATTTTGCAAAAGAGGAATGTCATTTGTCTTGATCCACTGTCTCCTTGCCAGTAAAGCCCATGGGAAAAAAAAAATAAAGGAGGTAAATAGTGAATGCTATTCGTGAACTACTTTGTGGAATATCACATTTCTTAAATGCATTAAAACTTCAGAGAGCTATAGCAATTACCTTTACAAATCTTTAAAATATAATGATACTGCACAGAGTAAGGATTTTACCAATGTTCTTTCTTTCTTCTGCAGAGCAGAAAAATGAGGCTAAATTATACTTTTCATGAACTAAGTTAATTGCTAAATGTTTTAATGGAATGTACTGGATTACTTTTACAAATCTACTTAAATTCTAATGCGACCAAAGGTTAAGTTAAGTGAGAAAAGTGTAATTCCAGTTCATAAAAACAAAAGCTGAGACTAAACCAGTTAGTTTCAGTGTGTTCTTTAATTCTTTAATCACTCCATTTGATTCAACAGAAGTTCAAAGGCCAAAATCCCAATCTTTCACTAATACTGAGAGGCCCTCATTTTACATACAAAAGCACACACACTTAACTTTGAAAGCCTGAGCAATCCTAAGGATATTCATATTTTCTAAGAATTTTAAAATTCTTTAAGAGAGTATTCTTTAACAAAGAATGTGTGCTTCATCGCTGGCCTCAATAAGAAGACATGATTTTACATTCTGTGTTTTTCTGGGCATAAAAGGACATTTCTTTCTAGTAATGAACTTTGTAACCCCGACAGACTGAAAAATATAACTAAATATACTACAAAAAGGTTAAAATCTATGTGAGTCTAGGAAGAATGCCAATATAAATTTTAAAGGTATAAATTAAAGCTCAGAATACACAATTGGATGAAAAAAAAATTGGTCTCCTTTGTATGTGAAAATAGTTGGAAATAAATCCATTTCTTGGGGGAAAGTAATGCCACTGTATGTGATTTAAAATTAAACATTCTTCTTCTGAAGACAGCCTTACTAGATTAGCTCATCTTGATGAATTCAAGAACTTATTTAGGAAATAACTCCTTAAACACCAGCACCAATAATGGAAACAGATGTTTCCTGTTCACAATTTTGGATGTTTTTTTAAGGATTATTTTTGGATTTTTTTTTAAGAGTCAGCATTTTTAACTCTATGCTGTCATAACAATTCTTATGAACAAACAGTAGAAAAAGACAGTTAAGATGGATAACAGCAAATTGAGAAACTACTTTTCCTCTTTTTCTGCGATAGCAATTGCCTCGAGCATTAGAATCAAAGAGGAGAGTTCAAGACAGACAAGAAACTTCATTTCAAGTTTTAGCTCTTTAAAATGTTTTGAATATTTCAGATTTATTTTTCGAAACTTTTATAAGGCAGTTTGAATTTTTTGGAGGTGGCTGCTAAAAGTGAAATAAAATAAGTGAAACTCAATAATTTTAAGCGAGATGGGGTGAAAGGCAGGGTAAGAGAAACAGAAACAAGATCACATCTGCTAGTTACTGGAAAAGGAACTAATTGTACATCTGTCATACAAGGTAATACAGTTATCAACTTTGTGTTTGCAAATTTGCTGTAAATATGGTAACTTAATGACTTTTCACATATCCGTAATTAATTGGAGACTTTACTGGCTCTAACACAAATTTAATATTAAATCCAACTTCACAAATGTACAATGACTCTTGCTGAGGAATGAAAGTGTCAGCAAATTCTTAACCCATCAGTGCTGCCCATAGTTCCTACAGTTGGAATACACTGCATGGACACCCACCCACAGGTCTAGGCTTCTCCTGAGCTTCTCCCTTTCTAGACAAGAAGAGACAGATCCATGAACATGTGCGTGCTGTGAGGCACTAGATCTTTGACAGCAAATGTGACATGAGATTTTCCTTTTAGATCTGAACATGGACAGATTTGGAGTATGGACTGCTGTTTGATTGGGGCCATACAGCCCAGCAGCTCACACCCACTGGGCAGATCTGCAGAAGTCAGCTTGAACAAGGTCAGACTCCTACACAGGCTGCAGCTTTCTTGGGCAGTGCTCTCCAGGAGCACACACCACTGCCTGGCATTCAGAGCATGCATGAGTACATTCAGTGTAACACAGGAACAGATTTTACACAGCCCAAAGAATGAAAGCAGAGAAGTTGTTTCATCTTACCATTTCACCCCTCGTGCCCTTTTCACCTCTCGGTCCCTGTAAGAAAGAGCAGCTGTTAATCCGATCTGCTTTCTAGCTGCCTAGGACTGAAATAAGCAGATTAATATCCATGAGAATTATACTGCTCACATGAAAAGTCCAGTCTCATTTGTGGAACTATTTACAGCTCTGGGGGTTTAATTTTCCTGTACTAGAAAATGAAATTAGTTGAAAACATCTTGCAATTCCTATATGTGGAAAGCTGTGTTCTTCAGCTAGTGAGTATGTTTTCTCTCAGTAATTTTAACTGTGCTGTTCATCAATCAGCTGTGTTCTCCACAATTTCATCCACATTCAACACATCAGTGCTTCACCATCTTTAGAGAATGAAACTCAACACTCTCCATCACTGAAGAAATCCATTTGCCACATGTATGTTTTTATTATGTTATTAGTTCTACTCTCATAATTTGATTAGACACTATTTTTCTGTCCCCATTTTTGGCTGGTTTTGCATTTGAACTGTGTTCCCAAGGGTGGCAACAATCTTAAAATTCTTCTCTGGAAAAATTTTGCGTCTTGATGGCTGCGTTTCATAACACATAGAAGTAATCTTCAACTAAAATGCTTTCTTGATGATAATGGCAAACTTTTACATTCAATATGAAGTCTATTAAAAGCCTTCATACAAGTGCACACAACTGTAAAGTTTTTCTCCTCAGTGCAATTGAAAAGAATGAAGCAAGACAAAGTACTGATTTTTCTAACAAGTGGAAAGAATTATAGAAGGGACATTCCCCTTCTTTCTATTTCACTTGTAAATATTTGCATTTACTACTTTTATTGTACATTTACAGTTTTTATGATTATTTTGATTTTTATACGTTCTCACTTACTCCAAGTCTACTTGATCAGGCAGAGGAACCTTCATGGTACAAAGAGCTTCTAAAACTGCCTTACATGGTTGGGTGATCTGGAGACTTGAGCCACGGGGTTCTCTTGCAAAACAAACCTGGCTCTGGTACCGTGAGCGTGACAAGAGCTGGAAACAGGGATGAGGGCAGAGCTCCCCCAGTGCAGGGAGCCTGGGGGGCATTGAAAGTTGTCAGAGAGGCCAACAATGATGTTTGAGTTGTAACAGGGACCTCATTAGCACCTGGAACAGCTTTACAAGGGCTCATGGGCGCTCCCAAAGTGTCCAGAAGGGCACTCTGGACAGTTCAGCCCACAAGAAATAAAAATTAAACTATACTGAAACTGAGTGTGGATGCTCCCTATATATATCTCAGACCAAAAGCTGAGAAAGAATTTCCAGGTGGTGATTACTGTGTGCTGTTTTACACCTTGACTTGCACTGCCCCTGTACTCATGCTCTCTGCATGCTCTACTTGGGCAGAAGGCCATTGCAATTACTTTTTTGTCACTGGTTTTGGTAATTTTTTTCTTATTTGTACTACAGATGCTGGAGTCACATACATGAACTTACCAGCATAGTATAACAAGGGAGGTCCTGTTAGTTGCTATTTGCAAACAGAAAAATAAGAAGGTTGCTAGTTGAAAAACAAGATGATTAAACAAAAGGGTAATGAAATAAAGAAATTATGCAAAAGTTAAGGGAAACTTACAGGCCTGCCAGTTGGGCCTGCTATGCCTTCTTGACCAACAGGGCCAATATATCCCTGTAAACAAGCAAAAAATTTATTAGTTCACTGTCTTTCCAAAATGAAGAAAATCCTCATAACATGTTCTGGTTTAAAGTTGCTCAGCACACAAACCTGTCAAATATCCAAAAGATCATGGTGATACTCTCTAAATATTGAGTGCACATTACAACAAAACCAGTAAGGTAAGTATTTTATTAATTTGTAATAGTTGTGCTGGAAAGCTCCAACACATTCTTTAATGTGAAAACTGATGCACTAAAAACAGTGGAAACTTAAGCACTCTGATTACAAAAGACCACATATTTTTTGAGCTACAACCAACTATATCTTGAGCTCTATTACTGCCCACAAGGACTCTTGTAAGGCTGCCAGTAAGTGCTGCTAAAATGCCACTTTTCAGTTGCATTTCACTTAGAGCAAACTGCTTGTGTCCAGTGTTTATCTCATATAGGAATCTTTAGAAAAATAAAGTAGCTATTAGAACAGTCCCCTAAAGCTGCTGCTCTGCATCTGGTAAACTGAACAAATTCAGTTCTGTGATGGCAAAGGTGGCAATGAGAGAACATGTTGTAGTAAGGCCTCCCATGCTTCAACCTTTCACACTTGATGCCACACTGGATGCAAAAAATGCTAACGATGTTTCCACATTTTTCTGGTGAGTAGCAAAGCAGAATGCCATGAAGAATGAGCTAATGAAGGTTAGGAACATCTTAGGTAAAAAGAAAATATTCATTAAAAAAGACTACCTATTAATCAATAATGCCTGAGCACCACTGTGTCTTACTGCAGGCAAAGTTTGATCCCTATCAAAAAAAAATTATTCTCTATGTTAAAAACGTGTGTCACTTGCAAACCATCCTAACAATTTCTTTCATGTAGTGAAACACTTACAACTTGGCCTGTTGGACCTTTCGGACCCAGAATTCCAACTAAGCCAATGTCCCCTGCAGGACCCTGAAAATGCAAAGGAACAATTTAATCAAACATTGACATTATCTATCCACTTGTTTCAAACTCTTGTAATCAGTGAAAGTAAGATAATTTATAAGAGCAGTAAAAGTGAAAATATCAAGCGCACTGACCCAGAATGTTTGTCCTTAGACAGGGAGTACACAGTTCTGCCTACCATGTTCCAACAGCTCAGAGATATTTGGAACAAATTAATGTTAAAGCCGATTAATTCTCTGCTTTCATAATGTTCTCACTCTGTAAATAGCTTACGATCTAAGAGAAAAGAACGAGCACATACTTTTGGACCTGGGAATCCTTGAAACCCCATTAAACCTTGATCTCCATCTTCTCCCTGTAACAGGAGCAGGCATCCTTACCATTAGTTCACGTTGCTAACTCTTGGACTACTTGTTTTGCATCAACCCCTGTGATTACGTACAGTCTGTCCTTTCAGTCCAGTGTCTCCTGCTGGTCCTTGGTCACCTGGTGATCCTGGAAGGCCTCTTTTGCCTCGCTTTCCTGGATGACCTAGAAGCCCTTTCTCACCCTGTCAATAAGAAAATATATCTTTTAATGCAATTATGGAAGTTACAGATGCAAATACAGGTTTCCTGCCAGAAGTGTGGAATATGCTTTCTCCTTAAGAAATAGACTTATTCCATTCATTTTATGTCCCGCAGGAAAATAATTAAACATACACTAAAAATGCAAATGTGACTTGACTGCTCCTTGAATTGGAAACATAAAAACCATACATATTGTATCAATTCTAGTATGGTATCACTCAGTGTAAGCAATAAAATTCATAAAATGAAATACAGAACAGACAGGTTAAAAGTAAATTTTAGAAATAATCCTCTGAGCAGGACACAGCGTACTTGTTGAACTCCCTGCTATTAGACTAAAAATCCAAATTGACTCAAATGGAAACTAGACAAGTTCCTGCAAGAGAAATCCTATGAGGACTATCAAATACACAGAAGCTATGTCTAGCTCAGGAGGTTACTGAGGTGCAATAAAGGCTGTGAATATACAGGTTTCATGCTTTGTGCTTATGCTCTTCCCCAGGTTTTACCTTTGTGTTATTTGGCTTGAGTCAGTACATGCATTATTAATGTTTATCTGTATTATATGCGGCAACAGTTTCCCCTCAACTCATCTATTCCCTGCCTTTCTCAGATTGCAGGCACTTCTGAGCAGGAGCTACCTCCTACAGCTCATTGTCTAGGCAAAGAAGTAAAATTCAGACTGAAGGCACTGGCAATAAACACTGCACAGTTTATACTAAATATATTAATGAAATGATAACTAATAGAATGATATGATAAATTATAGAAATGATAAAGGATAGAAATGGGTCTAATTTATATGAGGATATGCTGATATCAGGTACCTACCTTTAGTCCAGGTGCTCCCATGGGCCCTGGCATGCCTGGCAATCCCTTGGGACCTCGAGCTCCAGGATAACCTGCTAGACCTGGTAAGCCTGAGTTTCCTTTATTGCCCTTAACAAATTGAAAATACAATTGGTTTACAAGTAGAATAGCCAAGCATGTTTTTTCATTGTATGCTGAAACAGGCAAATAACAAAAAATCACTCAAAACCACTTAATGCTTTCTGCATATATGGACACACAATGACATTACATCAAAGTATATAGAAAGACAATGATCAGCAGTATCATGTGGATTTCTGCTAATATTCCAAAAGTAAAAGGCTGAAAATTGTTTGAACTCCACAGTATTCGTCTTTCAAGAAGAAGTAACTCCACATGAAACAGAATGAGACTACCTTCCCAAAGAAATATTCAAAATTCAACATGTTTATTTATAAGGACCAGGCATACTGGTAATACTGGTATGGCTGTGTACACTCTGTAAAGATTCACACACAGTAACATTACAGGATAAAGAAAGATCAGAGCATTTGTTATGAAAATGAGAACATCAACCTATCAACAAAAGCAACTATTTTAAATGAAAATACATGTTAGGGAGTACATGGAGTTAAGCCACTTTTGACATGTTGCAAAATACAAAATGGAAATTTGCTACCATACAAATGAATATTTCTGTGGTGTAATTGAATAGAAATATAAGTGTATATAAATCTTCCTTATTTCCTATGACATTCAGTTAAGCACTCATAGAAATAAAAACACGACTACAAATAAACATCCTAATGCAGAGCTTGTTTAATAAAAATTGTGTATAAAACATGATTTTTGTATTACATGTGATTTTCTGGGCTTTTGAATATGGTGATGTGGCTTATAGATTAATGGACTGATAAACTTACATAGCTAAAGTTCTGCTCTTTTTATTCATTGTGGCAAAAATCAGGTATAAGCCTCCCTTTAATACAAACTGTAATGGGGTAATGGAGTTGTCTTTACTATGATTGTATGACATTTTCAGTGGAGAGGCGAAAATGTAAAAATTCTTTGGGGTGATTCTCCTAAATCCAGCTCCAAAGAATTTTAAGAACTTGGAAGAGGTTCATGACCTGAGACTGGAGAGGCTTGAGCAGGGTGCACCTGCCCCCTACGGGTAACTTGTTTAATTTTCTCTTTGTTCAACCAGATTGGAAATTTATACCTGAAACAACAGTGCCTCATCCAGCATCTTGGCTAATTCCTAACGCCAAATCTAACTTGGCAATCTTTTATAAAAATTGCTGGTCCATCTGGGTAGAACTACCGAGAAATTCATACTGGAAATCAAAGTGATCAGACTTTCAATGATGAGAACTCCTCAAGGAATCTTCTCCCCCTCTCTGGAGGGACTAATTGAGGCAGCAGGTCACCACCTTTGGCCCAAAGCAAAGAACAGTCAGACAAAAAACCCATTTCCAAGAATGCTTTTGGGTACCTCACATACCTAGTACTCTATTTCACTGGTTATTATTTAGGTAGAGAGACATAGGTTACAAATACAAAGTCCATAAGGGAAATGTGGGATTATCTCAGACCCTAAGAGGAAATAGTCTCAGTTTGGCTCATTTTCAGGACCAGAATTGTGCAGCCCCTCTAAGAAATGACTTTCACTTAGCTGTAGTTACTGTGTCATATACCAATGAAACTGTTCTCACAGCACACTTCCTTTATGCTAACTTTGTATCTTGGCTGGAATATCAGGGAAAAAAAAAAAAAGAAAGAAAACAAAAAAAAAAGGTCTAATTTTCAAGATACTCAGGGAACTGAGAATGGTCTCTTACTTTTAAATACCTTAACCCTGGAGAATCAGTAATGCAAAACGATATAGAGAAAATGTGGAAAGCAACTTACCTTAGGGCCAGGCTCCCCTGACAGCCCAGTCTTTCCAGGGTTCCCAGGAATGCCTTCTGGTCCAGGGTACCCAACTACTCCTTTCTGCCCTGGTGGCCCTGGTTTTCCCTTGAAAAAAATTCAAATCTAATATAGCACTGTTGGCTCTCTTCATCTTCACCCTCCCATAACTGGATTTCAGTCAGAGTATTTCCTAAACCCTGCATAACAACAGACCCAGTGATATGAATGAATAGTTGCAGAAGGAGCTCTGAGTTAGGATGTTTGGTTTAGAATTCTACTGGTTTAACCTTAGACTTGCCCTGCCATGGGATTTGAGCAACTTCAGCTGAAATCAGGGGACTGACCCTTTGGTGTGCCAGGCCTGGAAGATGCCTGAGAGTGTCAATTCTTAAACTGAAGTAGAGGAATCCTGATAAAATCATCTATTTATACCTGGAAAAAACCCAACCATATACCTTTTCAGCCTTTATTTTACTAAATGCTCAGTACTGGGCTTTCACAAATTTATGCTGTTTGAATTTGAACATACCAAAAATACCAATTTATAATATGGCAAGTTTGTGGTAACTATGGCTATACTTGCACAAAAAAGGCCTCATGTCACATCCAACCTGACATACACTGTCTTAAAAAACTTCAAGTTCTGCACTAATCTCTCTACAAATGCCATTTCTCAGAAATGTAAAATGTTCTAACTACAACACATCTTGTCTGAAAAAGTATTGGTAACACCAGCCATATGGAATATAAGAAGTGTGCCATTCTAATCTTATTTCGAACTTCTGGTTTGCTTAAGTATCTTCATTTGGGATGTGCTTTGAAACTTCCTCAAGTTCTAGTTTTACTGTCTTCTCCTTGTTTCTCCCTATGTCCCGCTTTCCTTCTTTTCCTTTGCCTGCTGGATGATCCCTGCAGGCCCCCAGAAGAAAATGCCGAGTGTTTACAAAGGACATTTTTGTATTTATGGCTGCTTGTCTTCAAAAGGCTCCTCTTGCACTCTGCCCAGCAGGTACAACCTCTGTGCAACAGCTGCATTTCTCCAGTTACTGACAACGTTTTGATGGGAGGTAGTAAAAGTTATTTACAATGTGTGCTTGTGTGGCATTATTTATTAGGGGACCAAAATAGCCTTGATGCATTTTGTTCTTTGTTATGTTTACAGAACACCTCCTGCTTCCTGCTCTGCTTTCTCCCTCAGGGAGAAGGGCATGCAAGTCAGCTCCTCTGCAGTAACTCAAGAAAAAACATGGAAAGTTTCAGCTCATGGCAAGCAAGAGAAATAAATAAACCTCAAGGCATTTACCACGTGTATCCATCATGGACATATGGATCCAAGCTTCTGCAGGCTGCAGTGGGTCAAAGAGCTGATGGGGTCAGAAGTGAACACAAGTACAGTTCTGTGCAATATAATGTGATAACTGCCAAATGGACTCCACAAATGATCTAATTAAATCACTTCACAAGTGGTAAGGACCTTGTTGTTAGTTGCATGTCACTTCCATATGCTGAGTAACTGAATGTAATTCAGTATAATTTCAACAAAATTTCAAAAATTATTAATATTAAAAAATGACAGGAGTTCCTTCACACTTCCTGGATAATAAGAAGGTTCTTTAGAGTGAACACAAGACCTTCTGGTAACCCTAGCATGATGCAATTTTGGTTTTATTAGTTAGCATTTTCTTTGTTTTATAATTTGAAAATAGGCTGTAAAATTTTGTTACTTACAGGAATTCCAGCTTTGCCTGCTTGACCTGTTGCTCCTTTCTTCCCTGTGGGTCCCTAGAAGTTACAAATATTTGTGAACTGACAAATGTCTTAAATTCAATCCCCTAAGAAGAGCTGAGGATTGTTCCCCTCTAGTATTCATGTTTACACTGCCTGGCTTTGGACCAGATGATTCACATTTCAGGACACATCAGAAAGTTTTTCAAGTAAAAGCAAATGCATTTTTGGCAGAATTGTGTATATTTTTTCCCTGTTGTGAACCAGTTTTTAAAACTTTTCCAACAATAAGCATAAAATGTTTTTCATCATGAATCTGGCAATTTCCCCTGTATCAGCCACCCCTCTGTGAGGAAGTACACTTCTGTGAGGAAGTACACAGCATTTCCTGTACTCTTCAAAAGGGAAGTCATGAGAAGTAGGCAATGTAAATGCACTGAATGTCTGTGGAAGAGAATACTAGAAAACAATAGTGTCACATATCACAGATGTGAACATTTGTTTTTATCTAAGATATACACAAAAGGTAAAATTTGCTTAAAACCAGAATTTTTTTCATCTTGACTGATCCAGAAATTGGTAGTCTTAGAAAACTGAGAGAAACTGAACAGATAACATTCTTGTAAGTGGTTTAGTGACACATGAGGTCATGCACCAAGTAAGAAAATCTCAGAATAGGTCAAAAGCTTCTCAGAGAACTTTGCTATAGGATAGTCTACACAGAATATAAAGATTTATAGAGGTAGGATAAAATTTATGCTAACAGATGCAACCACTGAAGAACAGGGACAAGAATAACACTTGTTAGCATAGAACAAGTAGAAAAAGTTTTCCAAGATTTTCCAGACTAATTATTTCAAACACACTTCTTAAAGCAAAAGTTATGCCATCACTACCATGCTGCAATATGACACCACATGCAATGAAGTGAAAAAGCGTGGATTATTATAAGTGTAAATGTTTTATAATTATGCAAATACAAAAAAAACCCCAGCAAAATGTTGTTATATTGCTCAATTTAATGCCTTTTTTGTCAAGAATGGCATTAAGAAGTCCACCAATCAGAACTGGAAGGTGCATATTCAAATCACTTAATATTGTTTTCATGAAGATTTCTGGATGCATGTAAAGTAAACCCAGATGATTCAGCATTGCAGTTTGTGGGATTAGCTTTGCAAGCCTTGCTATAGCAGTACCAGTGGTGGCACTGGAGTGCAGACTGTATTAATGTTCTCACTACTGACACTTTTGTGGAAATCTTTATGCTTGTACATGGCAGTACTGATCTGAGGGGCATTTGCAAGACAAAAAACAAGAGGAATTGCTGATTTTCTCCTGGGATGTGAGTAGTTTGTCAAAAGCAATACATCCGAGTTCACAGCTGGAGCACATGTTCACAATGTCTCCACATCACATCTCCTTCCTGGTGCTCCCCAGTTCTAGTCTACTACAGATTCTTGTAGTTACCTACAAAATTTTGAAACTCTAACAGAGTTGCTTTATGGAACTTTCTCAGACAAAATATCTCATTTAAATTGCAATGGTAATTGGTATTTTAAGAAATCTTTTAGCCTAAAGCTTTTGAAATCTCTAAAGCCAATGACATTCAGTCCATGGGAGAACATAAACACTTTTGGCAATTTTAAACACATCACCAAGACGAACTAATACTTCTAAAGAGAAAGATTTGGTCTTTGATCTTTGTTGTGACTTGCTCTGTCATTACTGGTCTAGTATTCTGTAGCAAATTCCTTATTCCCAGGTCTCTGAAAACTCAGTGCAGTACCAGGAGGCTTTATTTACAGATCAGAAAGGCAAAATCCCAGTTGGCCTACAGAGCTACTTTACCACAAGAAACTCCACTTTAGGGGATAATTAAATATCACTCAAATGTTTCCAAAAGAGCCTCTCATAATGCTTGATATCACTCCAAAGTAAAACTACTTACCTATCAAATAACACATATTTACTAACCAAGATCATTATGCAATTTTCCTTTTTTTTTTTTNAGGTATGAGAAGGAAACCAAACACTCAGTTTTAGCCTTATGGAACAGTTTTCCAAGGATAGCCAGTGAACAACAAAACCCTACAAATTCCAATTAAGTGCAGTTTTGGTTTACTTTTTTCTACTTACCTCTGAACCTCTTTCTCCTTTTGGTCCCTGCTCTCCCAATTCACCTGGCTCTCCCTTTGAAAAGAACATACATTAAATAAATGCAAGGAATCATTTGAACGCAAATGAAAACACATTTTCCATGGTCAACAGAGAAATCTCCCTTGTTATAAATACTTACTGGAGGCCCTTGCTGTCCAATAGGTCCTCTAAGCCCTGGAAGACCTACATGACCCTGGGAAGGAGAAGATAGAACATATTGCAGTAACTCAGGCTGCCATGCTGAGTGAGCTACAGACCTCCTTGTAAAGCCCATCCTGGGGGCTGTTGGGTGGACCCAGATTCATTGACACCACCTAGATAAAGTATGGTCAGATCTCCAAAACCAAACTCTACAGAGCTTTTATTCTTTACACTCTCTACTCCAAGCTGCAAGAGGGAATTACAGATTGTTTAAACATTTCTGCACTTCTGTAAGCATAGGCTTGGTTCATTCATTTATTAGTGTCTGTCTGTATTACTGTGTAACTTGGATATTCTGTGTCAAGGACTCTCTTGTATTTCAGCAAATGCATCAGTGATAACCATGCATTACCATCCAATTTTTATGTGATGAAAGACTGAATATAATTAATGAATAATTTTTGGGATTAGATTTACAATAAGTAGTGCCTACATTTCAGAGAAAAATGTTAACTAATACAGTATTACAGAAACACAGAACTGCTTAGGTTAAAAGTGGCATTTTGAGATCATTTATGGAACCTTCTTTCCCTAGCAAGGCCAGCTAGAAATGCCTGTCCAGGACCATGTCTAATCAAGTTTTCAGTATTTCCACAGATGGAGACTCTACAACCTCTCTGGGCAGCCTGTTCTGGTGCTCAGTCATCCTCACAGTAAAAAAAAAGCCATTTCAAAAGGAATTTCAAATGTTTCAGTTTTTGCCCTTTGCCTCCTGTCCTGTCACTGGACATTACAGAGACATTAAGACTTCATCTTAATTTCCTCCCATCAGGTATTTATGCACACTAAGGTCCCTGGAGTCTTCTCCAGCTGAGGAGTTGCAGCTCCCATGTCCCCATGGCAAAGATGCTCCAATGTGTTCCAAGAGTGCATCAGTGCAGTGAGGGACCAGCACATGCATCTCTGCATGCTCCTGAGGGGAGATGACACTTCTGCTGCATCACTCCACATGTCTGCAGAGCATGCCATATTCAAAGAAAAACACTAAAACCCCAAAGGCATTACCTTGTAGCCCTCATCACCAGGTTCTCCTCTATCTCCACGCTCACCGCTTCGACCCTAGAGAGCAAAACAAAGAGCAAAATGGAACAGCTGAACTCAATATAATGCTGCAGGAAATAATGAAACAGGAGGAAGGACTGCCCCAGTGGAACTTCTCCAGATTTATACTTATATAGAAATACATATTAAAAAAATTAAAAAAATATATATAGGAATTTAAAACCTGAATGGATAAATGAAGTGACTCTGGTTTCAAGACACGCAAGGAAAACTCTCTTATGGTTTCTGTAAGACAGCCCATTAAAAACTGGATTCTTTTCTGAAATGATTTGCTGTACTCAAAATCTGCTTTAATTTTGAAGTTTGTCCAAATAATTTTGACAGGTTCATAAATGCTGCAGAGATACACTTCACATATGAATTCAGTATAAAAATGGTTACAAAATGCAGTCCTCTAAATCAGCTGAATTAGTTTGCAGTGATAATGAAATAAGTCAAAACATATTTTTGATTAGTAAAGCAATTAAGTATAACTTGGGGTAAACAGAGAGGGTAAAATTCTTTTCTAAAATGTGCTTATCTAAACACAGACTCATGGCATTAGTGTAATTAAACAGAGGGCACAGATGTTTAGGCACGAAAGAGCACACAACAGCATTTTCAGACAGAGATTACTCATTAAAGGACCATCATTCTATATTTTTCTACTGATTCCTGAGACAATGATATAAAGCTTCAGAAATGAATGCATTGGCTCTTGTCTTGAGATGTACTAGTATAATTTTTTTGAGAAAGAAAGACCTACTGGTTCACCTCTGGGCCCAGGTAGTCCAGGGACTGTATTGTCTTCACCTGGGTAACCCTAAACCGAAGAGAAGTATTAAAAAATGTTAACTTGGAGTTCAACCTCATCTGCCATGCACCTAAGTTCAAATGCTAATAAAATGCAGAGAAGACATTGTATAGATGCTAGAAGTGAATATGATGCTTATGGTTTAATATAATGGATATAGTAACTCCATTTTAATATTCACCTAAATGTCCCAAAGGCATTAAGGACTAAAAAAAGCTAAATATTTGCTTTATTCTCATGGGCAGCTATACGAAAAAAAAAAAAAAAAAGATTAACTGAACAATATCCATGTGATTGTGTCTTTATTTAATGAAAAAGGGATTAACAGGATATTTGACAAGGGGGGAAAAAAAGAAAATGTCTTCCACTATTTTGAGAAATACACTTAATAGAAAGAAAAACAAGAGTACAGAAGACTCCAACATTAAGTCTGAAGTTGAAAAAAATTTAAACATGAAATAACTGCCATTCAAGTTAATAAACAAAAGATTATCTATTCCAGATGATACCTAGCAACAGTAATGCAAAGAGAATCACATTTTAAATATGATTAAGGACTTGTACATTGCATCAAAGTGGTTTTTCAGAAGTGACCAAGCAACCTAGACACCCAGCTGTCAACAAATTAGTTGTCAGGTACTGTTTCTTAAATCATATCCAAACCTATTTATAACATCAACCACTAAATGCCTATTCACTGTGTTTATTACAAAACTCGCTCTGGGTTGCAGCTCTGTGTCAAGGGCAGCTCCAATCCAATCTTTGGGAAGTGAATCCATGTACCTGCCTTCCTGGGCTCACGTGTTTCAGTGAGCATACAAATCTGTTTTCAGGATTTGAGACTTGAGGGAAAAACAATAAATTTGCCACTAAAATAGCAGTACTGACGCCACATCCTGTCCCTAACATTTTATATTAACCACAGACATTTGTCCATCCTAGTTGGACTTTCAGGCAAATCCGTGGGTGTACTCACAGGCTCAGAGTTAAGTAAATATTTAGCTGGTTCTGCACTGATTATTTTTGTCAGCAGTGCTCGCTGAGGGCAGTGGTGCTGTCTGATACAATAGACTGTGTTCTGTACAATGGGTACCTTGTGTTTTAAAACCTCAAACATTTTAACAGTATGATTTGGGACTCCATCTCCAAATGACCCATTTCCTCCATCTGCATTTCTTTTCATAGTCTTTGAAAATACTAACAAATACTGCAAATGGTGGCTTTTGCTGCTTGCTGTGGAAAACAGTGGGTGTGCAGTAACATTTCCTCTCTTTATAATTTCACAAAACAGATCAGTAAAACCCATGGTCATACCTTTTCTCCTTTGGGGCCTGGGGGTCCTGAGGGCCCTGGAGGACCCTGGTGACCCTAAAGAAGCAAACCAAACACAGATTATTTTAGAACACAAATAAGGAAATAATTCCAAAATTTCTTTTAGCTACTTGCTACATTTCTTTTTCTGCTTGGAAATGATTCTAAATCATGTTATGACAACAAAGTCAATGGCAGAAAATGGACTGTGTGCAGGAAGAGCTCTATGCACATTGGGAAACCACATGTTCTGATAGGGCTTAATGCAGGTGATGGAAGCTGGGCTGGTTCCTCCTTGAAGGTTAGGGTCAGTGATGGGTGTTTTTGTTTGGAAAAGAGACTGGACAGTCTGCTCTGTAAGAGGATGACTCAATCTATCTATGATGATTTTCCCAGCTATTTTTCAGTGAAAGCCACAATATCTTCATGTCCTTCAACTAACCTCATTCAGTTTCTGTTACTGAAATGGAAACAACATGGCCAGGCAGTAAGCAGGGGTGGTGGTGTTTGCTGAGCTCTCTTCATAATGAATAAGTGTAGTAGTTTTAGAGGAGCTTTACTTAGAAGGAGTGAAATGCATTGGATAAACACCAGTTTAAAGTTTGTGGTAAAATCCCCCTGCGAGCGAACTCACAAAAACCAGGCATCCTCGCTTAAGGCTAACATTTCTGAGTAGGCAAACATATCATATAAACATATGTGAGTATCTGGCTTTCCTGAAAATATTTGTGTAGTCTAGATACAGATTCCTAAGATATTTCAAACTAGAGTACCACAGACTTACTTTGGGATGTATGTGTACCTGAATTCAGTAAAAAACATACCCCATAGCCTGGAATTCCTGGCTCTCCTTCAGGTCCCATTCCTCCTAGATGTCCCTGTTAAATGCAGTAATCAGTGAGAGAGAAAGGAGCTCCTTTGTAAAGTGCTATAACAATGCCTACTTTATAAAGTAAATACTTGGAAAAATCTTGAAATATTGACATTTGACACCATGGACAACTTTCTTGTAGGTCCTACTTCATTTATTAAAGAATACTGGGCTTTTCATTCTTCTGTGAAAAAATGGTCAATGTTTTGAGTCCTAACCTTACAATCTTTGTGCATAATTAAATCAAAAATATCTGAGATTTGAGAGCTGTGAAAGAACTCTCTTTATAAGTGCAAGTGTGCCAAGCAAAGCAGGGGGTGGTCATCACCTCCTTCTCTTGAAAATATTGGCCATTACACAGTAAACTTTGCTTCTGTACTTCACGTGTCCAGGAACACACTGCTGCACTCAGTGGCCACAGGACTGCACTGAGACAGACACGTTGTCTCTCTAGGGTGGAGCCTGGATGCTTCTGTGCATCTGTCACACAGCATGGAGCAAACCTGGGCAGCTTACTATGAAAGGAGCTAAAAGTTAATGGGATAGACTTAGTTCAGTTAACTTTGGATCAGATTCCTATTTTGTAGGAGTAGTAGTCCTCATCTGAAATGCTTTGTTTCAGCCATGGCTAAGGCTGACTGTATGTGATAGCAAAGCCCTTGACTTTTGTTGCTGGAACTGGAAAGGTTTATAAACACCCACAGCAGTGAGGTTACATGTGGGGTGTGGGACATGAGCATTCCAAGGTATGCTCTGCCATCCCACTCCCCTAATTGTCAGATGACCAAAAGCTAGAGATGGCTCATTCCAAATCCATGCCCCAGGTCTCTGTCTGGAGAGGTGAACAGGTCCCATTCTGATGCTGAAAGACCTCTGTAAGTAAGCATGATTTGTACTCACCACGGGACCTCGAGTTCCTCTTGCACCTTTAGGACCAGTTTTTCCAGGTTGGCCAGAATCACCAGCAGGCCCAGTTTCTCCTGCAGGGCCAAGCTGCCCCTTTTCCCCCTGTTGGTATTATTATATTAAAAATACTAAGAGATTGACACTAAGTTTCAAAATGCACTTCATGCTTAATCAAAATGTGTAACAGCATTATTTAATAGGTATGACATTTACTGTATGTTATTTACTGTAGTTATTAGAATGTCTGAGCCCAGAACTCTGCAGCATTAAAAAGTCTCTGCTAAATCCTTCCCATTATGTTTTTCTTTTCTTTTAGCCAAAGCTTAAACACAAACTGTTCTGAGTTTGCAAAACCGCATCTTGATACCAATTTAAATTTCCTAAGACCTTGAATGTTATTGATTGCAGAATCATGACAATTCTAATTGCTATGGCTAACAAGTAAAAAATTGGCTTGAAGCATGACACAAAACAGGGATAGTTTTGGTTCAATGGAATTCTGTAATGTAAATTTGAGTCTCAGATAAAAGGAAGGGAATTGGGGAAGATGAAAAATACTACCTTCTTTCCTAAACGGCCCCTCTGACCTGGATTTCCTGGTGTTCCTTCAGGGCCCTATAGATTTATTGGGGAGAGAAAAAGAAATTACTGAGAAAGGCCTGGAAACATGTTTAACCTGTGATCCAAACTGCATAACTAAGAAGGCTTTGGTAAAGCAGAGAGGTGGGGGGAAAAATGTCATTAACTGTGTCTGTAAGCAAGTTAGCAGGGCTGTCTCAAGTTGTAGCACAAACATGCAGGCAAGTATCAGGGATTATTTATCAAAGTAGTGGAAATGCACTGTAAATAGGGGAGGAAAAAACCCATTAGATTTTGTCGACACAGAAAATATTACTTTACAGATTTGTGAAGCTTATTTGCTGCTTTGTAAGCTACTGTTTAAGGAAAATGTAGTATTACTCTCACCTCCAATAAAACACTGAGACAATGGGCTATAGGAAAATGATTTCTATGTTTAGACTAGGATATTATGATCTGTCTGCATCCCTAAAAGGAGGTCAAACCAAAACTGTGATGTGTACACTCCCAAATGCCAGGGAGGAGGAGTAGAGAAGAAGGCAGCTCTACAGCTTCCTTTGGAACATGTAGAACAAAAACGTGAAAAATCCCTCCCTAACCACATCCTCCCAAAAACTGAATTGCCAGACCTGCCTGTCTCACTGAGGCACAGAAGCACTGCTGATGTTGTTTACTGTACACAAGTAAAATCTCACGAAGTGTAGATATGCCAGCGTTGAGCTGTTTTACAATAATTTCAACGTATGAAACTTTCAGTGTGCCCCAAAACTACCAATTCAAAATAGAGAGTCAAAGAAACAAAACTTGTTCTGCAGTGCACTAAGGGTGCCAACAACCAAAAGAACACTTTTTCTTTCCCTAGGAAAGTAGTTCACTGTGAAGAACTCAGGACTCAAGACAGCAGAATGTAACACTGATGCTTAGAGGACAGAGTGGACAGTGCTCACAGCCATGAACAGCTGGAGTTCCGACCAATGTTCTGTCAGACTCCACCATCACCATCACACAAGAGCTACACAGAAGGCAGCCAGAGGACTGGAAATGAGAATATGATGATTTTTGTCAAGGGAAGCTGGTCTGATTTAAAGTTACAATATTTGCCTTGGAAACTGCTCCACAATTAATTCTCATGAAGAAGTTGCATACAGCTTGCATGGATGGATTTTAGTTGCTAGGAGTGATGCCAGAACAAACAGGCAAACTGATCTAACAATGCTGCCTGTTTGTCCAGTGTTTGATCTGTGTATCCTGGCTGCCATATTGTCAGGAGATCTGAAGTGAGAGGCTCCAGGTTGTGTGGTACATGTGTCTGGATGATAGGTGGTGAGGAATGACTATTTGCCAAGAGGTCACATATTTAAGATAGGAAAAGCATTTGTCTCCTCTCTCTACAAATCCTGAACCACACTGGACTCTTATTTAAATATGTTCATCTCTAATTACATAGAAAACCAGAAAAATCAAATATAAAGGAAGAAAGAAAAATTAACTTTGTTTACTAAAAGCAAGTGAGCAAAAAGTCCATTTCAACCATAAAACACTCACAGGAATTCCCATTAGGCCAGGTTCACCAGGGGGCCCAGCAATTCCTGGTAATCCCATCTCTCCTTTTTCACCACCTTCTCCAACAAGTCCCTGGTCTCCAGGGTCTCCCTAAAACACAGTAAAAAAAACCCCAAAAACCCCTTAGTCAACCTGCTGCTACAGAACTACTTGTTCATAAAAAAAGGGAATTCTGGACCTCTGAATTTGAAAAAAAAGCACACTAAAACTGATGTGAATCTTACCAGTCAAATTCAGATCAGGCTCTAAGTTAGGGTAAAGCCCTTTCTATCCCAGTCATATACTCCTACAGCCACATTTTGCCTCATCCATCACCAAATATCTGAGGTTGTTCTCTATGACAGGTGAATTTCCTGGCACCTGCCACATTCCCTGGCAGAGCACTGATCCAATTCAAGGAGCAGAGCAGCCTTGGGCTTGCCTTCTCCAGCACTTCAGTCACCACAGACAAAAGCTGTACTCAGGTAAAGCTTGCTTTTCTTTGTCAAGCCATTCAGCTTTGTAGCCCTTCCAAGCTAGAAATGTACCTAAAAGGTACACAAAAAGTACAGAAAAGCCTGTACTTTTCAGGACCTCCCACGTTAAAACCAAGTGCACTCAACTGGGCTCAGCTGATCTGGTGCTGACCTAGGATGAAAAAGGAGATTTGGGTCCTTAGGCTAATAAGAGAACTTTTATATCTCCTGCAAAAACTTTATGTACCTTTGGGCCATCTTTTCCTTGAACACCATCTTCTCCTGGAGGCCCTGGTTCGCCCTTATAGAAAGAAACAGTTGAAAACAAAGTTATTGCCTAAATTTTTTGACTCATACTAGTTTTATACATGTTTATTATCTTTTGGACAACGTTTATGTTGCTGTTACAGTTTATTTATCTTCACTGCCACAGCCCATGTATATCCAATGCAAGACAACATAAAAGATGATCAGCATTAGAAGAATGAGGCAATACTATGCACATATAACCCTGGAGATTGAGACAGTGGCACTGAGATTTTGTCTGGTTTCAGAGTATATAACATACAATTACAGTAACCTCAAAAATATACCTATTCTGTACTGAAACTTCCATGTTTATGTGGATAACTACTATATTGGTATGTTTACAGACTTACTGTAGGGCCATTTACCATCAGAAATATTTCAACATTATAATCACAGAATTACACAGAATCATCAAGGTTGAAAGAAAGCTTCAAGACCATCCATTCCAACCATCAGCCCAGCACCACCATAATCATATTCCCAAGTGCCACACCCAGACACCTCTCAAACACTTCACGAGACAGTGACTCCACCACCTCCCATGGCAACTTATTCCAATGCCTAATCACTCTTTCAGTGAAAATTTTACTTTTAATCTGAAGGTTCCAATCTGAACCTCTCCTGGTACAACTTAAAACCATTAATTTCATTTCATTTCATCTGGCAGAAGAGACTGACCTCACTACAGCCTCCTTTCAGGTAGCTGTAGAGAGAAATGAGCCTCCTTTTCTTGAGGTTAAACAACCCCTGCTCTCTCAAATGCTTCTCATAAAATCTGTGTTTCAGCAGCTCCGCTGTCCTTCTCTGGACATGCTCCAGCACATCAATGTCCCCTTTTGAAATGAGACCCATAACTGGACACAAAGCTCAAGGTGCAGCTTCACCAGTGCCAAGTACAGGGAAAAATTCACTGCCCTGGTCCTGCTGGCCACACTATTTCTGACCCAGGCCAGGAGGCCATTGGTCTTCTTGGCCACCTGGGCACGGCTGGCTCCTGTTCAGATGCTGTTGGCCAGCACCTCCAAGTCCCTTTCTGCTGAGAGCTCTCAAGCCACCCTTCCCCAGTCAATGCTCTTTTAAACTTGCTGCACTATTACACTGGGTTTTTTTTCTTTAAAAAAAAAGGCTATCAGAAAATAGCTTCTCATTGAATTCTTCTGATAAATCAATATTTCTCAACCTGCACTTCATTTGTAACACACTTTTCTGTTGTGGAAGAAGATTTGTATCCATAGCTTACCCTTAAACCTTGGTCACCTGGTTCTCCAGCCTTCCCAGCAGGTCCAAAGTCTCCCTGGGATATCACAAGGAAAAGAACTGGATTTTAAAGGACAATATTCATAACAATGACAGGATTTACAGCTGATGGAGTCATCGTGACAATAACAGTGTTTCTTAATGGTCTGTTTCCTGTATCACTGTCTACTTGGCTAATTAATCAGATCTCTCTGATTTGCTTTTATGAGAATTTGAAAATATAAACATCTTAAGAGAGAATAATTTCAACATTTACCTTTGTGCCTGGTTCCCCCTGCAGACCAGGTTCTCCTTCAGGGCCAGGAGGTCCCTGCATGGTACAAGAGCTACTGTTACATGATCAGCAGTAATAATTTTGCAAAAACTAAATAATACACCCAAAACGGAAGCAGAAGAATGGCATGAGACACTGGGAAAGATGAAGGTGTGAAAAATCAAATCAAGTTTACATATAAACCTTTTCTTAGTAGTTAGTCAGAAGTCTGGATTTTGAGTGACTGAGGAAGAGCTTTTCTTTGAATAAGCCAAATCCACTGTTCTAAGTGAGCTCATTCCTCAGGTACTTCATTACAAATGTTGCTAATACATTCTGTCACATTTCTCTCAATGAAATATTAAAAATAAAGCAAAAAACAGAAGCAGAAGTAAGCCATAAGGCTGTCTACAGCTGCTTTCCCTTATCTACAATTTGACAGAACATATGATTAATGGTGTTTTACTGCTAACTGCAAGGAGAACAGTCCTTCCAGAAAAAAAAAAACAAGAACAAAAAGTTGTTTTCTCAATTAAATATACACCTTCTATCACAAATGCCATGACTGTATGCTCAAAGACAATGCTTACAACAGAATAAACTACTTATTTTAGACTTTTTTTGTAATAGCTTTAACAGTAGCTCATGATATTTAAGTCAGCTGCAGGCAATAAAATAATTTTTATAAACATATTGTCCAGGCTTAGTCAGTTGTTTGAGTATTTGTAATTGCTATATAAGTGATTAAAATCTCACCTCAAAACCCATTTCTCCAGTAGGGCCAGCATCCCCTGGTTGTCCTCTTGGACCCTGGCATTAAACAAAATTTTGGATGCATCATTCAATTAACATTAAATTACATTGTAGATGTTCCATTTGTCTCTTCACAACTCTTCCAACTGGAATAAAGAAATGTGTTTCATTGTCTTTCCTCCTGAATCCAAGTCCCATGATGACATACAGTACCAGCCTTGACGCACTGAAATAACAGATCTCAAATAACAGCACAGATGTCTTTTCTCTTAGATCAAAAATAAATTATTATCTGAACTAAGCTCTTCTCTTGACTAGCTGAGACTTTGTTTGATTAAGGTTTGTTAGACTGTCTGGTTTGCTTTGTGGAAAAGCCTGCAGTCTGGTATGGAATTAACTGAAAACAACTACTTCATCATGGACTTAGCAGCATTTGTACAGAACAGTCACTGAGGCATAACAGACTAAAGGCTGGAGCCTTCTTAGTGATATCAATAACTATACCATAAGCAATTTATTACAGGCCTTACATGTGAGTAGTAAATTGACTGCAGTAACACCCAGGGATCATTTCCCAAAGTGGCATGTTCAGATTCTCTGCACATGCAAGATGTGGGCTCACAGAGAAGGATTTGTGTGCTGGGGAGTAGAAATTTCCTGTAGCAGCTCACAGCTGATTCTACAGGCACCGTGTAGGTCAAGACAAATCAGCTCTCTGCACACAACCAATCTTTGAACTTCAAGAAAGTTCCTCTCTATTTATCCCTTTGGGACTCATCTGTGTCTAAACACATTCTAAATTAAAAACATTTTCTTGATCTACAATTTGCATGTAGAAGAAAGATGCTGCTTCTATTTATGACAGAAGTCTATTAAACAAATATTTACTCTATTTTGTTTCACTTCCTCTTACAGCCTATGCATATGGTTCTGCTCCTGTGAATATTCTCTTCCCTTGTAACAACAATGTAAATTGCATATGACTGACAGAATTCGGGCAGATGCATAAATTTTACCTTTTATCTCCATTTAAATAGGAACAGCTAAAACTGCAATTTGATAATTCACTTCATCCTAAACTAAGTTAATTGATTTTCATATGCAGCAACTCCATGAAATTCCACTAGGCAAGTGTCACAAAGCTTCAGTTTGCTTCACAAGTCAAGTATTTCTTTATATTACCATGGAGATAAGGCTGCTGGATCAGTAATGCAGCCTTCTCCCAGGACTTTCAGAAGCCAAAACCTCATAGCAGTATGGGGACTCCTTTCAACCATTAACATCAGGTAACTGGCAAAGCATTTTACTGAAATGTCTGACAAGTAGAAAAAGTTTGAGTGCAATTCAGATCAAACGCATTAATACAAATAATTCTAATTGTTCATATTTCTCTGCTCCTCCACCAACAATTAGGGTTTTTCTGCTCTGTGTAGAACTAGTGACAGGGCCAGAAAACCTCAGCAGCTGGCTTTCACACAGTGACCAGCTGACAGAGGATGAAATCAAGCTGCTTGGATAGGCAGCTAAAAAAGAGCCACACATTTTATTGCACAACATCTCCTATCATTTTATCACTTCTTTCTAGCTCTGCAGACCATTTTCTGAAGGCTGTTTACTCTTTCAGCACTTGATAGAAAAGCTCTCCTGTTCACAGGATAAGTTTTTTTTCTGACAGTGAATATGTAGTTTCTATGATGAGGAGCACAAGAGAAATGTAGACCACTGAGATTAGGTAAGGCAGACAGGCATGCTGTTGATATGAAAATTCAGACTTGGCCAGAAAATGGCAGGAATTTGACATATAAACCTTTCCCTGTAAGGCTCTCAGATGTTGCAACATGAAGATAAGATATAATAAATGGGAGAGATGAAGTAACAGGAATCCAGTGATAACTATTGGAAAAACATATTTTCTGTGAATTATTTTGCCATTCCTACAGGTTGGCAGCTTAAGGTAAGTATGCAATTCTATCCTAAAGAAAATTTGTTGGTATTTTTCTAGCCCTCAAAATGTGCAATTACTTTCTGTAAGCATGGATTAGTAGAAATAATATTATAAAAAATACTAAATACTAATAATACTAAGATTAATATAATTTTTATCAACACTTCACTTTCAAGATTTAAATTAACTACGTGCAATTTACTGTGCAAAATTACTTTCCAGAAGCGATGTAAACACACAATTTTCTGACAACTCTATTAGATTTCTGCACCAGAAAATGGGAGCCTTCTCCCAAATCCAACTTAGACAGCATATATTCTTTTATTGTATTTACATAATCTGATTTATGCCCAGAGATGGTGCTGCAATGCTATTCCTGTCATGGCTATATCTCGCAGTTTAGTGCATATATTTGCTGCAGGTTCTGCATGACCTTCTGTAACAATATTAGCCACATGAAAGTGAGCGTGGCCTTGACATAGTAACAAGAATCCATCCAGCAGAGGAATGTCTGAGGTTTATTGTAGCAGTCTCTTCTTGAAAATTTAACCTGCCAAATAGATGTGGTCCCTGTGTTCCTGAACAACGATCCTAATATTTCCCTAACAACAACACTAAAGTATTGCCACATACATTTACATAACACATAACACAGATATCTACCTCAGTGTGGTGTAAAACCACATTATATTGTGGTCTGTGTTCTGTAATGCTCTCTTATGTTGTGCCCCCCTTATTACAGAGCTTCCCAACAGGACTAACAGGTCTCTTTATGAACACTAAGCAAGGCAGGCAGACTCCAGCTCTGCAGTTTTGGAGCAGTCACCCCACAATTCCTACCTAACCACAGCTGGCAGCACTGAATCTTAGTAAAACGGAGCTTGAGTTGTCAGGGAGCTTGTATAATACATGGAAAAACTTTGAACAGGCACAAGGATCAACTTACTGGCTCTCCCATTGGTCCCCTGTCTCCTGTGGCTCCTGGAGGCCCGAGCAAACCCTGGAAGATTAAAATAAAATAAAAAATATTTGGGAAGAAGCTCCTTCATATTCTGAGCACAACCACTTCCCCTTCTGGTTTTGCTTACACAGTAACTAACACAGAAACACCCATGAAATATGTGCAGCCTTTTTTCTGGTTGACATGCACTGACATATCACTGGCTCCTGTGGCAGGTGAGAGGGAGTCCTGAGTAAGTCCTTCCTCAGTTTCTTTTACACACAAGTAAATCTTAGCTGAACCACCATTTTCCAGTTCATTGTAATTCTCCTTAGAACCATGTGCTGCTTGTATGTCCAAACTGCCCTACAAGCTGTATTTTAGACAATCAGTAAGGTTCACAGCACACTCTTCTCTCTGCTCAACCTTTCTCATAGCATTTCTATCTCACACTGTTTTATAGAAACCATAGCTGTAGGTGTAATAGACCAGTATTTTATCCTGTGCTTTGCAATAAATGTGCTATTACACATCATTTCAGCCTAAGGAGATTTTGCTTCATTCATTTCTGTGTATATAAATACATCTGAAAGTTCTAGTGAATGAAGAGGAGATGAAAACCCCTTGTGTCAAAAGTGAGAGGCTCCTAAATCTGAGCAGAAAAGGCAAGAGAAATATGGTGATAACCAACATTTTGAGTTTCAACTGCAGAACAAAATCACCACCATTCCTGCTTCGCTTTTGTTTTTCTGCTTCCCTTGTTAAAAATCCAGCACAATTTGGATTGACTGAAAACCTGCTTTGTAAAAAAGGCCTCAAATGGAACACATTAAATTTCCATTCAAAAAAGCACTGAAAAAAGGAATTTTATCCTATACATGATATTCATTTAACACATTTTTACATTTATCCCTTCATTGATAACACACACCTAACCCCAAATTCTATCAAAGAATTATTGTTCTATGTCACAGACTTTCATCCTTAAGACTGCACTTCTGTCCCTGGTTCTTTGTATGAATAAATGCAAACTGCCAGAGTTTTCCAGCTGCTCTGAAATAGATAAACTACCTCATACCCAAGTGTCAAACTAAGTATGAGATTTTCTGCATTTTTTTGGGTAGAAGTAGTAGTGAATTTCATACTCACAAGTGCACCCTGATCCCCTCTTTCTCCTGGATTTCCAGCTTTACCCTGGTTAAAGAGAAATATCAAAAGACAATGCTGGCTTCAAGTAATTTCCAAACACAGCTCAGAAATCAGAGTTACTGTGTTAAAGCTTACTAAAAAGACTGGCTCCAACACTTACGATGAGCCCAGGAGCTCCTTTCTTTCCTGGATCACCTCTTTCTCCCTGAAAAATAACAATGTGTAAATTCTACATACATTTGCTTGATAAGCTGCACACAGTTACTGTGAGTTCAAATGCTGGGTAACTACAGAAAATGCAGATTCAGGCTTAGATGTGCTCAAAGTACCTGGAAAAGGCAGAAATTTGCAAATCTCTTGGATTAAATGGAACTCTCTGGCTTCTGCCATGATGGGCTGGGGTTCTTTTTGTTTGTTTACTTTTATCTGTCATGGTCTACCTCAGTGTTTTATACAGTACTGAGCAATGCAAACACTCACCTTAGTACCTTCTGTTCCCAGCTCTCCTGGAGGACCATCGAGACCTCTTGGCCCCTGAATATTGAACAAGGGATTTGGAATACTAATTATGCATTATTTTTGCTTGTCATTAAGGAGATGTTACATAAGCTTTAGGAGAGAGGAAGCATTTTGTTAGCGTGAAAACCAATTTTCATTGTGTGTCAAGTGTGAAATAAAGCTTCAAAGGATAAAGTAAGCTTCTGGTTTGTTGGATTATGAATTAAAGAAGAAAATTTTTTTACAAGTGTGTAAACAAAACATTCAGTGTCTCTGTTGGAGCCAGATGGTAGGCTGATATTTTCTGCTCTTTTTTTGTTTTTGCAAATTGATTTTTATAAGCAATAGATGAACAAAGATAACCTGTTATATTATTGCAGCATAATATAGCAAATAGCTATTGCCAAAACATTCGGGGTTTTATTATTTAAGATTAGAAATCTAAATCCATTAGCCTACAAGCAAATGAAAAATCCTTAAATATGTCATGAGCAAAATGGTAAATAATACTTTATCCATGCTGACTTAGGAGGTTATTTCCATAATTCTAAAAACCATGACTGTTTAGGTATGGAACATTAAATTAAAACCAGTTAATAACAACTTAAAACTAATGACCACTTCAAAGGAAGAGCTAGATAAGTATCAAGACAGGCTCTTTACAGCAGTGTGCATTGGGAGGATGAGACATAAGAGCTTTCCTGGTGGCATTTGGGCTGGGCTGGCATCAGAGGGATTTCATACACTCGGTGAGCTACACACTATGGCAGTGCCTAGAGGAAAACAATCTCCATTTCTGTGGTGAATCTCTGAGTTGCAGAGAACCTTACATCTTGGGTCATGGTTTGTAGTGAAGGGCATCCCATCATGACTGATTTTCAGTTGTAAGATTGTTCTAAATTATAATAATAGGGGCTTGTAAAATGACTTTGTTGGAAGCACATCTGAGTTAATTTAGTTTACTTTCCCTGCAAAAATATCTGTGACTGCCATATCTCTCTTGAATATTTTGAAAAAAAAAAACAACAGAATTTGTTGTCTCTGACTTGGACTTACTGATCAATATCAAAACCTCTCTTGGAACATGTGGTGAGTGCCCATCCACTTTTCTCTGGAGCAAAAGTGAAAATGGCTGACTGGTAACTCAGGAACAATTTGTGTCCAGAATCATTTAGGCTTTTCTCCTGAAATGAAAACCTCTCAGGAACAGGCCTTTCCTGTGAGCTGATATATAACTACAACCCCTGGCAAAGCCAGAAATATCCCATGAGAACTCATCTGTCATCATTTCAGCACTGCTACTTCTGGCCAGCACAAAGGAACACAAAAACCACAGGAAAAGGAAAAAGGGCAGGGAGAGAGAGCTGTATAAAGTACTCTGTAGTTTGGGACACAGCTTTTGTGACTAAATCCTTGGGCTAGTCTGGCCACCTTTTTTGTTTTAGTGTAAGACAGGACTGAGCAATTACAGGCATTTTTTGGGCTAGAGAGGAAAAGAGGCTACAGAAGATGACACTGAGCAGCCACGTGGCACTCAGTGTGAAAGGTCCCAAACCAAACAATACTGAAGTCTATGGAACAAAATCTGTGGCTTCAAAGTGCCCAGAGATTAGAAACAAAACACTTGTGTTTTCAAAGGTGAAGGAAGCTATTACAAAAACATTTATGTTGGGACTCAAGATCATGCAATTGGGTAACTCAATTGTTGAATTACTACATAGCATAATTCAAAAGAAAGATAAACGCCTTGATCAAATAATTTCAGGTTACTGCTCTTCACTTTTTTCTGTAACACACATCGGTTGTGATGAAAATTCAAGGCAGATTTAGCAGGTTTATTGTTCCCTGATCTGAAATGTCTCAAAGAACAGGAGGAGAAGGGACAAGAAGAAATCAAGATGAAGTGAGGGCAGGTCATTCAGCTGTGGGGGTAGAAGGAACAGAAGCTCAAGGAAGACCCACAGAGGAACACAAGGAAGGGCAACACAAGGAAAGGGGAAATGGAGAGCGTAAAGTTAAGCAATTGCAGGATAGTTTTAAATTTTCTCAGACTTTTTAGATATGTGACCTGTCATTTCTCTTTGTGCATTCTCCACTGGGCTGACCAGAGGACAGAACCTCAAGAGGAGCTATTCAAGGAAGAAAAAGGACATGTTTCCATTTTACAGATTTGTGTAATAAGGAATTGTCTTTCTAGGTTTTATCTTCTATCATTAAGAAATATAAGATAAATTCTTTCAACACTTCTGACATAATTTTAATCATAAAGAGGATCATAGCTTGCAGTTTGAGAAACAGACCTGTCAGAGACTGCACAGGATTCTCAGTCTGTGTTATGCACATAACACACCAAAACCTTTCTGGCATTCACACACATCTCCATTTCAATGGAGCTCACCTTGGCAGCCCATGACAACTGATCTGATCACTAATAGTTAAGCAGACGTGTCTACCATTTAAAACACCAACCTTCTACTATATAACTCTGAATAGAAAGCAAAGAAACAGAAAGCAATATGGTCCTCTGGGCCATGCCTTCCTTTAGCCAGCCACAGAACAAAGGGCAGGAATCCAAGGGAAAGGCAATTTAATATCCTGACAAAAGCACACAATAACATTCTTATAAATAGTATGGTGTGACTCCTTATTGGCACAGATTAACTGGATTGCACAACTTCTTACTATAGCTAGTACAGAATAAGAGATTTACTTGATCTGTCTGCTGTTATTTAAATTAGGTTGCAAGAGAGCTGGGGAGTGAGGCTGCCAAATGATTGCTACTGCTTTTTTCTTTGGCATGGGTTCAGCTCTGTTTCTAAAATGAAACATTTTACATTGAAAACTCTAGGATGCTAATCTGAGAAAAAGTTCATCTAAGAAGGTAAAAAGTACAAATGAACTATTTTTATTCTTTCTCATCCTGTCTCCCAAATACCAGAAGAGCAGAAATAACCACAATATACAGCTACTTCTCTTTTTTGGTGGCTGACATGGAAGAATATTAGAAAACTACATCAATTTACTCTCACTTCCTTCAAACAATTAAGAGAGATAAGCACTCAGCTATCAATGTACCTCCAAGCACACTGGACACTTGTTTCAACAGTGCACACGATTTGCTAGATTCCATATTCCCTGCTGTGAGAAATATGAAAGATATTGCTCATTAAAACAAAGTACAGATGTCCTCAGACAGCTGAGGTTCTTCATGCCAGTACAGATACCACTAGACCAGGGACAGCCCTACCTGCTGTCCCTGACCCCAAATTTACAGCAGTTCACTGTGTCATTTATCTGCATTGTCAAGTCAAAATTTCATGGTCAGCATTCCAGGAAAGTAAGAGCAGGAAAATTACTTCTTTTGAGCTTTGAAACACCAAATGCCAATCTGAAGAATACTAAATGCAAAGGATTTTAGCACCTCTTGGGAATTTTGCTTAGGTCTCACTTATGAAATGAACCTAATGATACAGAATCTCTGCCTCAAACTAGGAGCTACAGCTGTATTAGTCCAAGATTATGGTATGAACTGAAAGCAGTCTCTGCCATTGCAGTTTACTGCACACATTAGCAAACAAAGACAAGGAAAGATCATGCAACAATGACTTCATGGCTGGTTACACTGCCAGGCTTCCAGACTAATGTATTTCTTCCCTCTGGACATGAAAAGAAATTCTTCCACATATTGATACTCTCACCCTCACTGTCATTCTGCCACTGAAGTATCTACAAAATGTGTCGATATAAAATGGGTCTACTCTGTGTTTTCATGAGATTAACACTAAAAAATGAAGTGTAATAAACCTTCCATGTGATTCTAGCCAAGTGCAGTCTCAAGCATGAGCTGAGGAAGCTCTGTGCTAGTGCTGTGCTCAGTGGCACATTCCCTAAAATCCCCCAGGAGGGAGATCCTCACAGACTCCTAGACAGCCTTCAGAACTCCTGGGTGTACTGCAGAGGGAGCAGCTGGACACTGTCAGACAGAAGGAAGCTGCTGGGTAATCTTGGAGGCAAAACAATTGCTGAAAGGTCCAGAATTTATGCAGTGAAAGAATTCTGTTCTGTGACAGTGCACAAGTGGAGGGTCAGTGCTTCTAAGACTTCTCACAGATTCCAGCTGTGAAGACAGGATATGTTCTTGTTTCCATCCACCATGAAGTGAAATTTCCATATGCTTCCATTTAACTTCTGTGGTGTGCATTTTCTGAGGCCTTCCACACAGAGCTCTGGGTTCTGACACTCCTCTTTCTGAATCCAGGGATGGCAAACCCCGCGTTTCAGGACACCTCAGATATTTTCTTTATGTGAGATTACACTTTTGGTCTGATATTTTGATCTTGAGAGCAGATAAAATTCTCAGTGGCTTCAGTGGGATTTGTTCTCAGAGCCTGAGGAGCTGGGTCTCTTCTGAGACCCTCTTTCATGAGACATTCCCAGTCATGCTGGGTGGAGGCAAAGGCAGAAACCACAATTCCAAAATGGGACTTGCACAGAGCTTGGGATATTTGGGGTTTATTTTGAGTGATCTTTAATTATAAGCACTGCACTACATGATGTGCTGCCAAAATCATAGAGGCATATTTATCAGGAACAAATGGAGCTGTGATGACACAGTGGTATGAGCTGTACAAGTCTCTTAGGAATTGTGGATATGCTGTCAAACTGGTAGGAAAGGTGGGAGACACTTCACTAATGTGGGCTTTGGATTCATGTTTTGTATACAGTGAAAAAATGGCTTCCCTTTCCCTGATAAAAGTGAAATGGAAATGACAATCTAACCAGTGGAGGTTCAAAATTCTAGCACACAGTGTCTTCTGATTACACTTCTTCCTAAAGAAAAGGAAGAAGTGCAAGAAGGTAAGAAAAATGTCCTTAAAACACTGAAATAGTTCTGTGGTAGTTATAAATGACAACTTCTGCATGTTTATGTGTACAGAAAACAGTCAAGTGGTCATCTTGGTTCTAGCTTTGCTCTCAGCTGAAACCAATGGCAAAGCCCATTTCACTGTGAGGAGAAATTAATATTGTTTCCTACATGGAAATACCAGTATAATCAATCTGATTTCAATACAAACGAGTTGAGTCCAGAGGACAAAGGGAGCAGCTGTAAATGGGTTAAATTTCAGATTCATATTTGCAACACACCACTCTCTGCTCAGAGTAACACCAAGGAGCATCAGTACTTACTCTTCTTCCCTTCGCTCCCTGTGGCCCTGACGGTCCTCGTGCCCCTGAAGGTCCCTACATGCCAAACAAATTCATTATTCACTGTCTTCTAAACACAGATTCCTGAAAATTACAAGTCTTGTGCACCTTGAGCAACAATCTATGCAAGAAATGCAAATCAATCACTTTAACTCGTGGTTCAAATTCAATTAACTGTGTTTGTACAATTTATGTAAAAAAATCTCGTTAACAGACTCTATGCAACATTATTCTTACAAAACACTGATGTGACTGTTGGACAGATTTCTTCTAGTATCCCAAAATTTTTAAAAGATACTTGTATTTCAGCAACATTATGTTAAAAAGCATTAATATTCCCTGATAAAAGGTTCAGTTTTTATGTGTATTGAAGACCCATGGTAGACAAATTATAAAAATTATACACAGCAGATTAGAATACAATTTATTTTTTATCAATGAAACTAAACACATAATGAATCTATTTAAGACTGTATTTGGCACCAATGAATTTAAAAAATATTATGCAATTATTAACCATCCTTGCAAAATTCCATTTCCCTACTTGTCTCAATTGAGTGATTTTTAAATGGATGAGTTAAGCACATAATTACTTTTCCTGTCTCTCATAGATCATCCTGGCAAAGAACAAGTGAAAAGATTCTGCCTGGCTGGGTAGATTTTCATGACAGTTTTACAGATTGCAGTACAAACCAAAAACCATTCTTAGCTTCAGCAAAGCAGAAAGACAATTTGAAAATAGCTCATTTTATGTCAAACCAAAGCACCCCCCTATACCTACAGGTAATCCTTCTGGTCCCACAGGTCCAGGGCCTCCTGGAGGTCCTGGATAGCCCTAGAATTAAAATAAATATAAAAAAGACAGAACAGTTTTGTCTGAGTTGTTATTATAGCAGCAGTAATAAATACAGTTACCTACCTGAATAATGGGAGGTAAGTTAACAAAATATTTAATTTTACAAAAATTTTCCCCAAAATTTTGTTTAAAAACTAGATGTTTAATTGGCTATAACCTAGTAACCATTAAAGCAGCCTAGGAAGCTTTACCACCCAGGCTGGCAGGGATGTACTGAAACAAAAGATGCTGAGTTCTAGATGAATTTCCAACTCCTCTCAGGAAGGCTGTGACAGTAGGAACAGAAAGGGAACACATCCTGATGTGGGCAGACCTGGCCAAAACCAAATGCCAAGAACAGCTCTCTTGTCTGAGGGATGCAATTACTACTGGGAAAGGTTCTCTCTGCTACGACTTCAGTGGATTTACCTATGGCAAAAAGCATTAATAACAGTCCAAGAAAAGTGTTTGATAAGACTGGGTATTATATTAGTAAATGTTGTTTATTAATCACCCTAATCTGAATTTTTTCATGGATCAAAAGCAGCTGGTTGAAGGTAAATCTAGATTAGAGGGATTTAATGAAGGACAGAAAGCTTCAAAAATCATTGGCTCTGCATGGATCATTTAGTTGGTCTGCAGTCTTGGGGTACCTGATCTCTTCCCTGCTAATGGATGCCCAAAGAGTAATTACTGCAAATATTCTTGTCCAGGGCAAGAACACCACCCACTGCACCATGCTCACACCCACACCTGCAGTTTCTGTCTAGGGCTGTGGAGATTTCAGCCCTGCCACCCACAGCAGAGTCAGAGGGAGCAGGATGCAGCAACTGCTGTCAGGAAGCCAGTCCTCCCACAAGAGGGGCACCCAGGAGCTGTTTGGGAAGTGCTGGGCAGTAGAATTAGAGGTGATGATATTTACCAGTCTATCTACTAGAATAACCTGGGTTATCCTGGCTTACACAGGAAATGGTTAATTTACTTTCCTTCCTTTTAATTTATTAAGGCTGCTCAGAGCCATTTTTCAAAAATGCAGTTGTTCTGCTGTTTCATTCAGCAGATCACTTTGCAATATCACTGCTACAGAGGGGATAGAGCTCTAAAATGAAACTTTGTAGGAACTATGCCTCATAAATACTACTCTCCCATAAGGTCTGCATAGCCAGAAGGGTGAGAACTTATTACAGTTTTGGAAACTGAAGTGCCTTTATAAGTAACATAATTGTTGATTCTACATTACTTCTAACTTACCATGACACCTTTTTCTCCTGGAGGACCTACAGGTCCTGGACTGCCTCGCTCTCCCTTTAACAACAAAAAAAGAGAAGAAAAAGAAAAAAAACCTTTAATATTCTTCCCCTTTTTCCATGTCCACTGAGCATACCTGGCAGTGCATCACACTACTGGTTGAGAGACTGCCCTTCAGAAACAGTGTAGAGACCTTCTGTAACTTTTCTTTTTTTATTTTCTGCATTCCTTCTTCCTACAAGCATATCCATCTTTTGAAAAAATGGTAAAACTGAGTTTCTCTGTCTTCTCTCTTCCTAGAAGACTGAACAAGAGGTTTGACTACATCAGTCTCTGAGAACTGCTGCTAGAAAAGCTGTTTTCTCTCTGTGGGGTGCATTATATTTATAGTATGCTCCTTAATCCATAAAATTCAGGACAGAAAACAAAGAAAAAAAGAAAATTTTGTTTTTCTCTTCCTATTTTCTTCAGTATGTGTTAGGAAAGCACAGATGTAAAAGGAAGGCCAGCCCTTCAACAGCTGCTGAAGCAACTTGAGTAAGGAGAAGCAGGAAGGGTGTCTTTCTGGTCTTCCATACCTTTTCACCTTTCATTCAGGTCACATCCAGCCCAAATACCAGACACAGCTGTAGATTATCCTCAGAAGATTACACTTTTATTACAAATAGTGCACATGACATAGTAATGACACTCTATTTTATATTGCATACTGTAATTATGCTGGAAATATGTTTGTCATTTAAATGCACATAGCCATGTTTATCTTGCAGTACTTAATCCATAAGAGAGGAAGACAATAAATTCTACAGAAACAGCATAGGAGAGAATTATTGCACCATGAAGAAGCTTCCTTCTATCTGCTGATGATAAATTAATTAGTCTTTTACTACCTTTCCCCTCCTAGCTAAACTAGCAGCAGTATCACAAGGTGATCTTTGTTGGGCCAAGTGTAATTATGAAGAACAAGAATCCTTTGACATGAAATCCTAAGGTAATATCATGACTAAAACCATATGAGATTTGTCTAAATCTAAAGCAGGGCTTTCCACTGATGTATTTAATATCATAGATAATATAAATTATGATCAGATTTTAATGGAATTCCTAATAGTAGATTAAGACTTTCTCAATGAACTATCTAAATAGCAGACACCAGCCTAGGTGAAATAATTCAGCCCTGCAGGAAAGAAATGCAAACGGTGCTGCATCATTCTGACAAACAATTACGTTTTTATCATAACTGGAGCTGACATGCAGTCCAGTAATAGTTTCCTGTTTTTCAGTTTTAAAATACTTCACCTAAATAAAACCATGTCAAATACACTTAAGCTATTTGTACTGCTCTAGTCAGGTTGAGTCTGCCAGACTTTGCTTTCACAAATACAACTGTCACTGCACAGCAGACAAAACTGTCTTGTCTTTTTTATTCAGTGAATGTATACAGCCAAGTTTTACCTTTCTACTTTTGTCTTCATTATGCAGCAGTGCAAAATCAGTGAGTACTGTATAAAACAAGTATAATTCATGCCATTTTCTCTGAAACAATAGCAGTACAGTTAAGTGATATAAGAAAGGTATCAAGTCTATCAACTCTAAATTAACTGTGAAGTAAAATCAAGGGTATAAGATACATACATCAAACCAGAACATTTGGATTACCAGTTATTACATCCCCAGGCTCTGAAATAGCTACAGGAATATTAGCTCTGACAGTGGTCAGTAAATCTTCTCTCACCAGTACTTTATCACCCCAATGGTTTTCAAAGCTGCTGAGTAGTCAGATAAATTATTATACCTTTTCACCAAGGCTTCCAGATGGCCCAGCTTCTCCAGATAAGCCAGCTGATCCCTGTATAAAAAGAAAGCAGACTTTTACTTGTGTGATGTCTACACTAGTTCATGGTCAGCAGCTCTCCAGCAGCAGAGCAGGGCCCATTTCTTCATCCCAGAGAGCCCCACATCAGTCTAAGAGCACCTGTGGGAAAGTGGGGGCTGCACGACTTAACCTGGCTCACAGTTCAGGCAGAAGGCACATCAACTGCAAATAGCTACTGCCAGAAGGGAAATTGCATTAATTCCATCACAATACTACCCTACCAACTTAGATCTGCCACTTAGGTCAACCTTGCACTGCTAAAAGCTTTACAAACATACAAATAAAGGTGATAATTGCTCTGCTAGTGCTTCAGTCTGACCACAAATTTCAAAGGGAATAAATTCAGTGGAACAAAGTACAATGCATCAAAACAAAAATTATATTGGATCAGGTGTTGTCAGAATTTTCCCTTCAAGAGAAGTAGCCCCAAATGCTTTTGAAGTCAGAGGACCAGAGCCTTTCAGGCATTCAAAAATGAAATAATTCTCTCCCGAGGCTCTCTCACAAATTTCCACTCGATGGAACAAGTATGACCATATGGGATGAAAAATGGGAGAAGAAGTACTTTTAAAAACCTGATTCCCAGTGCTTACAATAACTACTTTATTATGAAAGCTAAAAGAAAAAGAAAGTATAGCACCAGGTTCTAATTGAGAAAAATATGACACGATGAGCTTGAAGAAAAAGCACCGAGTGCCCAGAGAACATTGCAAGACTGCTCCTGGAACATGGCAGAAATGTGGAAGCTGCCAGTAGTGATACAATACACAACTGTATGATGTCTGTAACACTTTAAAAAGGAAAAAAAACCAGAAAGTTATGTCAACTCACACATTGGCATTGCCATCTTTGTGTGTGTAGGAGGGAACTAGCATTAGTAGCACTACATTGGCATTGAAGTGAGATTTAAATTAAAAACAAGGCATTACTTGAAAAAAAAAAGGCAGCCTTTATCTGTATAATCTGAATACAGTTCAGCCTCAAGTACTTTACAGAACAGGTGCAAAGTAAGTAGAGATTTTATGATTGCTTGTTCTCTTGGGCTGCTAGCTACGCTGGAAATCCCACAGTTCAAACATATGGCAACGAGCCAGAGGTACAGCTACCTTTGAGTCTGACAATACTGGCACAAATTACTTTATGGAAGGAGCTAAAGAGAAAAGCAGGGACCTCTATGGCCACTGGACTGATATATTATGTGTGGGAACTTGTATTATATGTCAGAACTGAGATGTCTCCTGCCTTGGCAGCAGCCAAAGATGGGTCCTGGTGATGCTGGCACTGAGGCAATGGCCCAGACGTCACTGGCAGCAATCAGGGACTTTTGTGATCAACTCTGAGAGTGAGAGCTCCCAGTCAGAGCCAACAGCAGGCCTCAGTAGCAGGCAGAAATCTGTGAGACAAAGAATTACCCTGTACTCTTGCTTATCAAGGTAAGATGTGTGGAGGTACAGTTTCAAAATGCTAAAGACTAATCACTTTGATTCCCTTACTCCAGAAAGAACCTAAGACATAATTAGAGCCAAAGTCAAACTCAGACCTATTCTCTTTCCACAGAGACACTCCTGATCTCCCACCCAAGGCCAGGCTGTTTACAGGACTGAAGGTGCTGATCAGAAAGATGGGGAGCTGTGCCTTGCCCCAGCAGTGAATAATTTAATATACAGCCTCTGATCAAGTTCTCTTTTCAATTCAGAAGTACTGTCTTCCTGACTTGGCTGCTCTGGGCTGAAAGAGCAGGAAGGACCAGGAAGCAGTGACTATGAATGTGTTGTATTCCCTAGCACATTAGGGCAAGCCTGTGGCACCCTCCAGAGCGAGGACAGAAGCTGGCTATTAAATAGGAAGTTTCTTATACATCGGCTATTCCTCAAAATTAGTTAAGAAAATCTATGCCAAAAACACTAAGAAGGTTGATAAAAAGATGTAAAAGATGTAAAGGAAACTTGGCATATGGAAAGCAAAACAATAGTCAAGATGACTAGAAGTGAAGCCAGTGAAATGCTAAAAGCAACAGAAGGTAGGAAGGGGAAAGAAGTTGATGACAGGTTAACTAAATGCTCTTCCACCCCTCTATTCAAAACAGAGCTCAAGTATCTGAGACTGAGAAAATGCTAGGGATGATATGCACACAGGCAAAGGAACCAAAAAACTTAAGAATAGAATCTTGAATTTTCAAACAATTAGTAGCATTCAGTGAAAAGAAACCACAGAGAGCAAAACATCTTGTTCTGTCAACATATTAGCCATAAAGTGATGTTTTCCCTACATCATTCCCAACAGACCTTCTGTAAGATCAAGTGTCTCTTAAAACCCCAGATTTGGACTGGCTTGTTATAAAGACCAGCTACTAGGAGTGGATTGAGGTTTCGCAACTCTCTCCATCTTATGTAAGAAAATGAATACAGTCCAAAGTAGGTCTGTTGAATCAATGCCTTCCAGCATCCCTTCAATCCTCTGGAGAGTAGTGGTGGATTCCAAACATAAAATTGAATGTATTAGAAAGCAAAAAAAGTGAAGCAAAAATCCTACAGCGATTAAAAAAAGAAATCAGCAACTTGTTAAAAAAATAGTCATTAATTTGCATTTACTAGGACTTGTGTAAAAGTCTCCAGTGACAATAACAGCATAATAACTGCATTTTAGAAACCTTCTTGATAGGAGCATTTTGTAGAAAATGAATCAAAGACCAGATCTCACAACTAACACATGCCTGAGAAAGACAAAAACATCTTGCCAGGGCATATGCTCTGTGTTATAAACTGGACTGTAGTTGAATAATTGAAAACACATTGTACACTTAATGCAAACCCAAGTATGCATTTCAGTATAATCCTGAAAAACCTGGTAGTGAGAAATGAATATACATTTAGTTCCAAACATTCCCATGGCAGCACTTACCTGCCAGGTTGTACTTCAATGTGTTCTTCTGTCGTAACTGAAAATTTTCCAATCTAGTGCTATTTCATTTACAGTTCAGCATTCTCAAATATTTTTAGTCAACATTCATTTAATGAGATGACATAATAAATTTAAAATACTATCTTGTCACAATGACATTTTTCTATTAATTTTCTGTCTTGAGAAAATTGCTTGGTAATGAACCAGAGGTGATAATCTGAGTGAAAATCTGTGATTTGCTACAGCCAATGGAGGAAGTGAATAAGAGCAGAGATGCACCATGTTTTTACCTTGCAACTGATATTTCACTCAATTCTTTAAAGGATTCAAAAATTCAACTACCTGAGTATTTGAAAGGCAAAATGTACTGGCACTAATCACCTAATCTACAGCAGTTTTAAGAAATAAATAAATGGATTAAATTTTGCTTCCAGTGTAGAAGTAGGGTAGTTCTGTTTGATGGCGCTTTAGAGGAATGCTTGCATTTAAGGGAAGCTGCTTGACAAAGTGGGGGTAGGATGTGCTCACTGACAAAACCTTGGAAGCTAAATTGCAGATCCCATGTGCAGGTACTATTCCTCCAGCTGAAACCAAATGACAAAGAGAACCACTAGCAAAAAATCCTTCAAGAAAAATGAACCACAGCTTGACAAAGCTAACTTCTAGAAACTGTAACCTCTTTCTTCATTCCTCTCAGCAGGAACTATGGTATATCAGGGCAATTAGGGTAAAAACAAGCAGCACAATGTAAGATGCAGAAGTGTCTTTATTACCATTCACTGTTAAGTCCTTCATAGAACCCACAATAATCCCTATCCAACTGCTTTCTGAAAGCAGCTGAAGCAGTTCCTTCTTTGGAAGCCCTTGGCAATGTCCCATGCATTCACCAGACTGAAAAAAAAGGCTTTCTTCAATTGACTTATCTTTTGGCCTATGGTATAAAATTCTCTTTTGTATATCCCTAAAGCCCAGACTTTTCAGGATAATTCAAACAACTCCTTCTGTTGAGCATCCTGAACACATCAGTTAAAGTTCACTTAATCTTTTCTTCAAGCAAAAGGAATTGCAGTTTCCATTCTCCCTGAATTATGCATCCCTAGTGCCTAATCCAGCTAATTTTTACCTCTCTGAAAGATGTGGTAATTGCTTTATGGTAATTCTTCCCAAAAGCAGCTCAGCTACAAGGCACATGGCCTGACTGCAGTATTTTATTGCCATTCACAGACTCCTGCAGACTGACCATTCACAGCCTGTGCTGGAGCTGCCTTCGACAGCCTGGACATCACTGGTTTTTCTTTGCTGCATTCTAAGTTTTTTTTTCATGGCAAAGCACTTTTTTATTTCAGCTTGGTTCCCTTCTGTTGTTTCAAAAATTATGTGCAACCAGAGAAATTTGCTGACATGTAATTTCTGAAGATTATTTTTCCAGGATTTGTGTTCACGGACTCTGCTCTTTGATACCAGCTGCACATACTACAGCTGACAGTTCTGCCCTTGTACTCTATCTCAATGTGTGTATAAACATCAAGGATTTCTAATTCAGAAGTGTACAGGCTGAATTTCTTTAACAAAGGTGGCAAGGAAAAATAGGAATTAACTTGCACTTAGTAATTCAGAGTGGTGCAGCCTAGGTTAACACCAGCATTATCAAACACTAAAACAATCCTGGAAAACAACTGTTTCAAGCTCACATGAGTCTGAATAATTCAATAAATCATTTTCTTAAGTCATCCCTGACATTTTAACAAATAGATCATTTGTATGAGATGCTTGAAATTAGTTTCAAATATTTGCTCCCCATCACTGAACAGCATGTTATCTAAGCATAAAAAAATCCAGTTGCACATGTCAGCAAAGTCAGATTTTCCTCCCCCAAAATGTAAGGGGAATTTTCTCAGTAGCTGAAGGGGTTGTTTCTTTTGGCACGGCTTCCAAAAGATTTTGTCTCATCAGCAGTGTACATTTGCTCTGTCTGCTGTTCCCTTGCTTCTCACTATCTTAACCAATCCCTCTTCAATTGGACCTGATGGTCCTGCAGTTACCCAAATATCCTGCAGCAAGGAACAGCTGCTGGATTCTACCAAGCTCAGGGCTCTGCTGAACCAAGCAGCCCCACCTGAATCTGCCTCCCTTCTCCTTTAAACAAACAACATCTGCTGTAGCCAGAAAAACAGATTTTTTTGTAGGACTTGGTTAAAGAATAGTGTCTGAAGTCTGACTTTAAGCACTTTCCTGATCTACCTTAAATATGTGTCATTCAAGCTTACAAGCACAGTGAACATTTTATAAATTTGTTCTACTCTGTTTCCACAGTGGACAAGCATCCAGAAATATTTTGGCAGAAATGTGCTCTGAAGAATCAGCAGCTTCATGTGACCTAAGAAGCACAATCTCAGAGTGCACAGTGGAGCTGGGATTGCCCAACAAACAGTTTGTAAAATTTCTGCAGTAACCAACCATTTGATGAGTTGCCTCAGGTACAACTGCTCAGTATTTTGCAGACAATTGGGACCCAACTCTGACTACCAACTGAGGTGAACAGAGTTTAAGTGAGCAGTACTGAACTAAGCCCAAACCTGTGCGTGGTATCTCTCCTCAGCATACGTTAACTCTAGAAATAAAATCAATTTAACCATGTTCTACACAATATCTGGGTAACCCAAGCATGGGCCAGCAAGCTCACATCTGCTCATAAATCCCAGACAAAAGTTAAAAATACAAAAGGGCAGGGGATGAAATTAAGTAGAGAGTAGTAGAGAACATATCCAAAGTGATATGTTTCAGTGACAACTATCAGTGGAAGAACTGAGAGAGATAAGGCCTTTAACCAAACAAAGGATAGGAGACTGTGGATGCCAACACACTACTGTAGAAGTGAGCACATCCATGCAAGAAGGAGGCTTTCAAGAAGCAATGTTTCCTTTCTCTCAGTATTCTTAGCAGTTTGGGCAGTAGGCTGGAATCATAGATGTTTGGATGAATTGGAAACAGACTACAGAGGAGTTAGAATGTGACTTAAATGATCTCAAAAACATGTCAGGCTAATTGAATTAGGACTGTTAAGCCTGCAAAGAAAGAGGCACAGAATAACAACCACCATATGTAAAATGCTGTTTCCAGCAGAAAGGAATCAGGTTGCACAACTGGAAGAACTTCTTAAAAAATAGAGCAGCCCTGGTCTTGGAACTTTTAAATAACTGGTTAAACAAGTATTTGTCAGAAATTATGTAAAGCTAACAGATCCTGCCTAGGCAGAAGAGGATGGACTACGTGTCACCACAAGGTCACCTTGAGCTCTGTGATTTTATGGAGCATAGAGAGAACAAGCCTGCAAAATACATCTGAGGCTAAATGTAGCCTCTCAAATAATTTACTGGAAAAGGATCATTTGTTCACTTCCATGAACGTGCCTTGGAAAATCCCTACAACCACCTGCAACATTCACACAACATATTGGGAGAAAAAGCAGAATTAATTTTGGAAAATGCTTCAAATGGGAGATTCCTTTAACTAGTAGGAATCTTAAAGACTACAAAGGTATAACTGACATACTGCAGCTTTGAATACAGGCAAACTTCGTCAGACAATGTCTGCAACAAATTATTCATTCACTCTCAAATAAAACAGAATTAAAAATTAAACCAGAAAGAGAATTCAACTTACTGCTTCACCACTTTTTCCAAGGTTTCCTTGGTCTCCTTGTTCTCCCTGTTAAATGTAGAAAACAGATGATGTAGTTCACTAGAAAAGTAATTTCTTTCATATGTGTAAAGTCCTCTGTTTTCTTAGGAGCCTCTTTATTTTCTAAATTACATCTGCCAATTAAAACTTTAAAAGCTAAAATTAAGTAACCAAAACAAATTTTGTCAGTGGTTAATTTTGATTTGGTAAAATGATGTCCTAATGTATTCAGGATTTACCTGCAAAAATAAAAACTATCAATTAAGTGCTCATGAAACAGATTAGGTCAGCAAACACTATAAATTAATTATTCTATTTTTATTTAAATCTTTCAGCAAATTACCTTCACTATTTCACTACTGCTTCAAAGGTAAAGACTGCTTGTGCACTTTATTGATTACTGTAATTTTGTCAGGAAATATTAAGAAAATTGACATTTGAATGATGTTTTAACCAACTTCTCCCCCTTCCCCCAAAATCTTGAAACCATCATTAAGTATTAATTAATTCTGTTCTCCAAAATAACACTGTTACATAACTGGAACATTTTGCTGTGTATTTCACAGGTGGAAGCTGGGTGTATAAGCACTATTGATTATCTGGCTGTGACTGTAATCTCAGTTATCTAACAACTGAGGAACAGGTATTTGCAAACTGTTTACACAGACTGCAGACTAGCACTGGGAAATTCTGCTGCCACAAGCTCCTCTTCTGAGCTGCAGCACTTCAACTCATCCCCATTCACACTTCCAAAATCCTGCCAGTGCAGGAACTGCCCTGAGTCCCTTGTTGCCCCCTGGTCCAGACTCCCTCACAGTCCCAGACCATTCCATTTAATTTTAGCAAGTGTAGTCTTTGCTCACACATCCCTGTCTCCTGAAGCTGTACAATTTTGTCCTTTTCCAAAATGGGATCTTGAAAGAAATCAGAATCATTGGTATGATACACATTTATATTCTCTGGAAGCATGTGTGCTCATATGCTTTCACTGGTATGCCACTGTAAATAGCTGTGTCTAAGTCTATTCCAAATACATTCTATTTCATAATAAAACCACCACTTACCTTTAAACCTTCTAGTCCAGGATCACCTACATAACCTTTCTGTCCTGACTTTCCCTAAAATAAGGATTAGAATAAAATGTTGTAAATATTTTATTTCAAAAAGAAAATTTCATCCTGGTTTACCTATTTATCAAAATACATGCACCAAAAACGTACAATTTAGTAATATTTAATATAAAAATTTTAAGCAAGTGTATTTAGAAATCTGTATCGGGAAAGACACTGTTGAATATTTCATCAAGCACTGAAACAGTAAGCAAAATTTCTATTAAGTCTTACAGCAGTTAACACTCAGGAAAAATTGTCACAATCCAAGACTGAAACACATTTCCATTTCACTTTGAATAAACATATTAGGGAGACAAAAAAAAGGCAAGGCAACGTTCTCTCCTGGTTAATTCCAGCAGAATAGGGACTCAACATAAATAAAATGTGATGCTTAGACTTCAGGGACCGGTGTCATAACTGCCTTTCCTCAACCAGACAAAATCAGCTCCAACACCCTCTCCTCATTTTTCAGAAAACTGATGATTCTGAGCCTCATTTCCCTCCACTAGCATTTTGCTGCTGACAGATCTTGTTGGTATGATACTGTGGTAATAAGACTGCTAGCCAGAAGAAATACAGCAACACCAATCAGAGCAGGAGGCCACAAAGTGACAGGATCTTTGACGCACTTTACAACATGCATCCCTCCCTCTGTCATCACTCACACAGACTCACAAAGGCACACAAACCAGAAAGCTTTCTCCCTTAATTTTCAATTAGATGTTTATCACTTAATTAAGTGTCACTTTTAAGAAATTGTTTTCCCTCCCAGTATACTTTACTTCCTGTACAACCTAAAAGATGGCCTAACCATTTCTCTATCTGGACAGCACAGCCCTGCCTAGACAAACTTTCCCCATCTGCTCTGAGGAAAAGGCCCTGGTCCAGCAAATAAAGTCCAGGGGACTGGACCTGGCTCTTGAGCAAGTTGTTGATGAGAACGCTGGAGGCTGACAACTGGAGAAAGAAAATTAATTCAACATTTTAATGATTCAGTATCAAAACCATGCAGATTTGTGCTAAAAAAGAAATTATCAGGGCTGTTCCAGCAAACTGAATAACTGGAATCGCTGCAGTCCATAATAAAGAGTTTTCCATTCCACATAAGCTGTCCTGAGAAAAGAGCAACTAAAGAAACAGACAATAAAATGTTTCTTTAAAAAAGATGGCATTTTTTCATTTGGCTCTTTTGCTTCAGCTGCTCTGTTCCTGTCTTTCAGAGTATGTGTGTGTTAGTTTCTGGGCATCTGAGAAATTCTCTGTATGGCTTAAAATTGGATTGTCTTCGCAGGTTCCATGACTTCCCATATTAATCCCCTTCCATCACTCTCATTCTCTTTGCCTACCTGAGTGATTTCATTTTGCCCGACAAGTTCCAACAAATAAAATCACTTTAGGAACATATTTTTGTTTTTGCCAATGGACTAAAATATGGTAAAGCCAGGAATGCAGAGAGAAAAGACCACAAAGAGAAGTTCTGAGAGAAGCAGATAAAGCAAGGCTTAACAAAGAACAAGAGATGGGCTTCTGCAGGTCACTACATACTGTTTAACTGCTTTGTTGTAAAGAAACTTAAGTCTTTCTGTACAGTTATGTTACACTGTAACATAAAAATGTTTTAAGTGAAATTCATCAAAAGAAAACTAGTGGCCCCTATTAACTACCTTGATAATTTTAAGTCTTACGAGAACTGAACTGGAGTTACAGCTTGTAAAGGTGTCTTGGCTGTCATTCCCCAGCCATGTACTAGCTGCAAAGGACACAGAACAGATGGAAGTTGATCAAAAAATGGAACAAGTGGATTTAACTGGTAAAGCAATCTGAAACACGTGGATTTGGCTTTAAACAGAAATACAATACATTTACACATGGAGGAAAAGCTATTGACAGAAGGTTAAATGAGGGATGGCTGCTTTTCTGCTTGCAAAGCCCTGAGAAAATGACTCTTCCAGGGCAGGGTAATCCCAAAGGAAATGTCTGTTTCCTAAAATATTAACTGCAAGTTCTACCCTTCTCTTTCAGGAAACAGTGACCAACTGTGCTTCCTTTCACCTCACAGCTGGTAGGTACAGGTGTGTAGATATAGACATAAAAATCTCTCACTGTCACTCTATTTCAATCCCTCTGTAAGCTTCCCACATGCCTTCAGCCCACAGGAAGGCACTTCCAAAAAATACTGCATGGGGTGGGGGGCAGATTTGAGAACATTTTGCACTATCATCAGGAGAAACTGCTCATCTTGTGACTATAGAAATTCATATATATACACATATAGCTCAGAAAGGAATCAGCTTGCAACAGTTCCTTGCAACAGTAAAAAAAAAAAATCTGGTTTAAAACAATCTCCACTCTTTTAGAGGAGTTTTCTTCTCCAGCAATGAAGATAAAAAAAAAAAAAAAAAAAAAGCACCAATGCTTGCACTGACTGAGCTGAGCTACACTGACAGTTACAGTGTTAATATTTGGACAACCTTTGAGAGAGGGGGTTAAGTGGGTGAACACTGAATAAACAGTCACATCTTTAGTATGGCAACTCCTGTATTTTCACAGGACAAATAAGCAAGCACCAAAAAAATCACCTTTTTTTTAATGTAGAAGGATTAATTTAAGAGAATGTAAGTATTTGACTTTGGAATAGAATGGGTGGGAAGGTTTGGAAAGGAATTAATCAAACACCAAATGATGCAATCAGATTCAGCTCAAACACCTCTTCCAAAGCTGAAACAGACTGAGGTCTTTGGAACTGAGACATATCCTAAGTAATCCTGAGCATCCTCAGTTTTGTCTCTAGTTGCTTTAGAGCCCTGGAAATTCTTTTTTGAGCTGGGACTGAGAACTCCTGTGCAGGTTCATATTCACTTCTGCTCCAGCAGAAGATGATCTATTTTGATGGCAGCATTGGTCAGGTGGGTCCCAGGGGTTTTTGGTCTCTTTCATGTTTTTTAAAGCAAATGGTAGAAACAAGGGCAGGGGAGGGAGGGAGGAGGCAGAAAAATGAGGTGAAATTTTATGGCTGCCAGCTTGCCACATGCCTAAACCTGAACTAGGGATTGGATATTTTGACCCGAAATTGTAAAAGAGATGAGGATTCCAGAAGCACTAGAAATCTGCTCTGTTATTGTTTCATAGGAATAATGAAAGGTTTACAATATATCACAAGGATACTTCACCTGCTTCAGACAAGCCCCAGAAAATTGAGGTAACAGTGGTTGAAAAGAGGACCAACCTATTTAACCATGCCCACAAATAAAGTCTGTGGGGCAGGAAGCAAGGCTGCAGTGAGAAAAAACACAGGCAAGACTTTCAGATAGAACAGCTAGACATTAGAAAAAAGGACTGTAAAGCAGGCAAACAAAGCAGGCAAACAAGTGAAGCAGACTGATGAGGAGAATGAATAATTCCCACTCCTGGGGGCTGCAAAAAACAAGTTAAACACAAGATCTGTCAGCTAAAGACAGAGCTGACAGCTGATGGTGCCCTGGGGCCATGCATGGCCAGACCACTCCTTCAGTGCCTCCTCTGCCCCCATGGCTATTTAATTGTTGCAGTGACAACACACTTGTGACAGTGTCTACTTTCAGATGTAACATTCACTTCCCAAAACTCCTTGCATACAAAAACCTATGTAAATCAAATGAACATCAAATTGCAGTCAAGGAAGCATAATTAAAAAAGACAGGTGTGCTCAGCAGCTTATTGACTCAGCCCTGCTACCCCACGTGAGATTTCAGCAGGGCTGTGACCCTCACTGACACAACCACAGCGTGTGTTACACGTGGGAGCAAAGCACCAAGGACACGCAGAGCTGGGAGCAGAGTGCAGAGCAAACAATCTGGCCTGGAGCTGTGAAACAGCTGGATCAGGAGAAGCCACAGAATCCAGGCAAGAGCCTGTGGGCCCCTGGACAAGGAGGAAAAACAGGCAGAGCTGCCCATCAGGCAAAATTCCCTTTTCCTCTATCTCTCATTTCAGGAGGGGATGTTGGCCAGCAAGCTACTAAGAAATGTCTAGAGACAGCAGCCCTGGGGCTCACTTCAGATGCACATACTCTGCTCTCAACAACTTGTGAGAGAGAGAAACCAGAGAGCTGTAAGACATGCCAATGGTGTGCGCATTTCCCACTGAGAGAAATAAAAACCGAAATAATTCAGGTCAAATTGACCCAAAATAGATTAAAAATATTTCAGTTTGCTATGTTACACAAAAATCTTTCCTCTTGGGTCACTGACAGCAGCTGCTGGTGGCCTGTGCCTGCCTGGTGAGGTGGAGGATGGGAAGGCAGGTATCTCATTGCCCCTGAGTCACCCACTACAGCATCTTCTTTTCCAATTGCCACAGCACAACATGGGAGTTGCTGTCCAGCCATGAAGCCCTGCCCAAGGAAGAGACTCAAAGAATGATGCAGCCAAAATAAAAATTTCCATGAGGCTCTCGGCAGAAGCTCAGACAGATTAAACTCAATATTGAACTAAGTTACAGAGTGTTTGAAATCCTGTTTAATTTTTTGCATATTTTCCCCAGCTGAAAAACAAAGAGACTTTTGTGGGAAGGTTTTGCATTTGGTTTTTTGCCTTTTTTTTTAGTTTTGGTATGGGTTTGTTTGTCTTAACACCTATTCTATGTGGCAAATAAATATTTTAGTATAATTTTTAACAGAAAGCAAATTCCCAGCTTTGACTAGCTACTGAACAGGAAAAATGACATAGGCATATATCCACTCTAAAAGCAGAAAACAGTGGAAAAGACTCTCAAACTCATGCAAGAAATGGGAAGTCATCCAGAATGAAAGCCAAGTCAGTGATTACCACACATAATCAAATCATGTAAAGGCAGAAGATCAAATTGCATTCAATAAACTTAGAGACACTCCTGTAATCCCTAGTGTAGGTTAGTATCCATTTTAGCATAGAAATTTTCTAAAAATAAGCTTCAAGTTCACTGAAATACGCTTAGACAATAGAATATTTTTATAACTAACAAAAAAATTGGCTGATGGTTTTAAACTTCTGTCTTTTAAAACATGTCTGCATAAACAGCATTGTGACCTTCCAGCTTTATTGTTTTCAGTACTATCTGCCAGATTTCTGGTATATTTTAAAGCATATATCTTTTGTATTTCTCCCTGTGAGCTGAGTAGGTTCTTCCCCAATGGAAATATTTTGATACATCAGCTGGTTCAGTCTCTAGGAAGTGCATGGCAATTTCATCTGTCTCAGAGGAGCACAGATATTTTGTGCACTATGGCATTGATTTCCTTTCAAACTCTTTGTATGGAAAATAATTTCCTCTCCCAGCAATGCTCTGAGCATGTTCTGAGGAAAAACACACTTTCATTCAGGAGATGCCATTTTATCACAGTCACTTCTCACAGTAAACTTACATTTCACAGCAGCACTCCTACTGAAAAACAGCCTGCCCTGCCAAAATGACTTATACTCACTCTTGGGCCGATGCCTCCAATAGGTCCAGCTGGTCCTACTTCTCCCTAAAAGAAATCAGGACTTCAGTGCCACTGATGACAAGTCTAGTTTTAAAAAAGAAAGTCTGCAGATAACTGTTCATATTTATTATATCATCCTCAGTTTGTGAGTTAGTCTGAGCCCAAGGCTGATAGAAACACCTGGAAACAGACCATTTTGCCACTGTTAGCTTTCCCTCACTCAATCAGTATCTGTCATAGAAGCCCATCATTTACCTACTTAGAAATCTAGAGATCTATCTTCACGATCACCAACAAAATGATTTTTAATGTTAATTATTTTTAGCATACAAGATATAAAGTTTTATTTTTATGATGATGAATTAAGAATACTTGATGAATCTATAAGATGAGGAGCTGCCTTTCTCCCATTTCAGTTAATAGGAGTGTTGCCTTCTGGATCAGGATAGGAGCCTAAGTGTTTACTGAAGAGTATCTAGGACACAGTAACTAAATTGGAATATGCTTTCTATTTCCATACTGCTAACCCCCTTCCCCTTCCATCTCCCCAGTTTAACTAAAACAACCACATCCAGCTCTGGACATATATTATCTGTGATTCCACTGAAATGAAAATAAACCACATAATGGATGTACATCTCCATAAGGCTGCTAAAAACTTTTTAAAACACTTGCCAAAATGCAAAAGAAACTTCAAATTTTGCACGATAACACCATACACACCTAAGCATTGATGTCTAACCCTCTTAACCCCTCATAATCTCTTAATTGGATAATTTTTTCTTCTTACCTCAACTCCTTTGGGGCCTTGTGGCCCTGGAGGCCCTCGGTCACCCAGAGCTCCCTAAACATCCAAACAAACACAGTGAGAACTTACATCAACTGACAATCATGTTGCTCTAGTTTCTCTCCTCTTACAAACCTGGACTAAAACCCAAAACTGAGGTAGCAGACCTAATCTCTTACCACTGTTCATAGTATTTCCCACAGAAAGCCAGGCAAAGATGCAGAAAACCAAGCATCATAAAAACCTCTACAGAGATTTTGCTGAAGCACTGTTCCTTTTATATTGAAAGAAGGAAATCAGAAAATATTTGAACACAATAGAACAACTTTTATCTTTCTGAAGAGGTAAAGCACACTGCCATATTAAGTTTAAAGCATCATCAATGTGCAGACCTTCTATTAGGGTAGTCTTTAGAATAACATGTGTTGACAACATTGCAATGGAAAGGAACTACAAAGTGAATTTAGACCACTAGCTTGTCCAAAACTACTTGTGCTTTTCAGCCTTTATTTTTCTATTAGGATTATAATCAGCTACCCAGATATAACCTTAACCTCTGCCAGCTCAGAGTTTTCATGACTGCTCACACCAACATTTTCAAAACTTTGTTAAAAAGACTTTGCAGCTAGCAGTGTATCAAAAACCTCGGACATCCCAATTACAATGGGATAATTGGGAAAAGCACTTGATCTGGTATGGCACAAAAAAAAAAAAGTGTAAACATATTAATGTTCTGGGAAACCTAAGTTTAACAGTATCAGATAAAGCAACAAGAACAAAGAAACTGCCCTTTAGGAAAGATATGATTAACCTCTGAAGAAAGCAATGGTGGGAAAGTGTAAGCCTTATTAACTGGGTACTAATGAAGCCGAAGTCTAGACATTGGCCAGGTACTGGTCCAGTAACAATTCACTCAGCAGGAAAAGTAAAATGGAAGAGAAAAATGGAGCAGGCCATCTCAAGGTGGTGAGTTTGATGGAAGAGCCCATCAGCCTTGGAAGGACTGGGGTGGAATGCAGGTTGACATACCCCCACCACAGGAGTGACAGGAGGGCTTTCAGCAGCACCACATAAGTAATATTCTTCCATGGTTAGTAATGACATTTTCTCATTGGCACAACAGTTGTTTCATTCTAACAGCCAAGCCCATTAGGAGATAAGGATTTCAGTGCAATGTAACTGCACACTGGACATGGCAGCAGCACTGCTGCTGTACACACCCTGCACTGAGCTGAGTCCAGAAAAAAGTTCCAGACTGTAAACTGAATATTAGTGTTAAATGACATTTCCATCTCCTCCTTGGGGTTTCAGTCAAAAACAGAAAATGAAGGTAGTCATTACACATGTGCCAAAGTGTCTGGAAAAAATGGGTGTCAGCAAATGGGGTATCCTGTATTTCACATACATAACTTCCCCATTGACCATCCCTTCCAAAAGAGGTGAAACTCCTAATAACCACTTTATTAAAATGTGTTATACAAACAAACATAAGTTAATGGGGGAAGGAAGCTCTTAGCTTCTTCCATGGTACAACACACTGCTGGAAAAACTACAGTGGTAGTCAGCACATTCTGACCATCTTTTCCTCTCACTTTTCTTGGTTAGAGAGCATAAACGCTTGCAAAGAATAACACAAAACAAACAAAGTTATTTTAGAACTTCTTGAAAACATTCTATTTTCAAAAAAAGGTGCGTTTTGTTATTTTTTTTTAATAAGTGGTGGATCAAGATCAAACACCTTCTAAAGTACTGTTTCCAAGCTGAGTAATGTTCTGTAGACCAAATTACATAATAAATCCTTTGAACATTGATTTAGAGAGATCAGATTTGCTGATTATTTCACTAATTTGGGGAAAATTTACAATCCAGAACTTACACTGGCATTTAGAGACAGCTGATCACACTCAGTAGAGCTTAAACATGCAAGAAGTTGGATTTATCCCCCACAAACTGCTAAAAAAGTAAAGCTTACCCTGCATTCTTGGCTTTTAAAAGGGGTATTGCTTCTGAGGAAGCATAAACAAAAACATGAGGAAAATAGCAGCATACTGAGAACAGTTTTCTAAAAATAAAAGCTGGAGGAAAATTTCAGAACTGCAGTCAACTCAAGGCAGCTGGGAATCCTAAAAGCCAAACATTTCCAAAGTTAGGCAGACCTTCTCCCTCAGTAGTGGGAGCAGTATAAGAATTTTTCCAGTTTGGTAATCCTTCTTTTCAAATGTAAGCCATCAGTTCTCCCTGACTAGGGCAGGCTGTATGAGCTTTTTGTCTCTAATACCAAATGTGCTGGAGAGCACCGAATCTGGTTCAGCTTTGTAACTTCTGTACCAAAGGAACACGGAGTCCCAAACTTTGTAGTCCACCTCTTAGTAACCCTTTTCTCTAGAATCTGCAAAAAGGCAATAAATCTGTAACATATGTATTGAACATGAACAGAATTCTGACAAAAACTCCTTGGATATAATGTGCAACAACATGATCTCACTGAAAAAACTGAGCATCAGGGATTAGATCTGTTACATCATTCATATATAATCTTGGACAATTAAATCTGAACTGCAGCTCAGGAATTGTTGTGTTTCTCTTCTAGTATTTTCCCTAGACCCTAGACAGAGTCTTTCATCACCACTGGGTTTTTTTTTTTTTCTTTGTAAACACCCTGGTAACTCAGAAACAAAAGAGCAACAGCCTCTGCAATGGTCAGACAAACTCATTCATGTAAGGCTGCTGACATTATGCATACATGCATATGAACAAGTTAGCAAAGCAACAAATCAGAATTGAAGGTGGAAACCCTCTAGAAACACATTTTAACTTCTCTTCAATTTGCCCCATCAGATAAGTCTCAGCCTTCCTAGCTGATCCATGTCTCTTTTGGCAAAAGGCTCTTGACACACTTGAAAGAGAAGAGATACAGAAAATATTGGCTATGGCTTCAGCAACTGGATTATTTGAGAGGCTCTTAAGAATGATCACTTTGGCATGCAGGTATTGTTACAATCTTCCAGGAACAAATAAGACCACACCTGTAAATTATTTACTGCTCCCTATCCTATGTTTTCTTGAGTAGTCTGCTACAGAATTTCACACCTCTATTGATAGAAAACATTGTAATTTCCATGTCTGTTTATTCACAACCTGTACAATTTGTTCTTGGACAAATTATATTGTTGGTCTTGCACAGTTCTTTTCCCTCACCAGTTTCTACGCTCTGGTTTACTTAAAGGTCAAAAAAGGCCTTCATTTTGGTCTAATAAACAAACTCTCAGAATAAATCCATTCAAGTATTATTTCTGCATTTAGTCTCACTTGATGGAATCCTTCTGGAATAAAAATGCCCAGTAATGTACTACAGAGATAAATCCTTCTCATGGTTTGAGCAGTGACATTAATGAGACATCTTGCCTCGTGTTCTACAATTTCACTTCATTTCTAACTGCATTATTGTGCTTTTTTTCCAAAGAGATCTGGCAATGTCTCTGGTCTGACTTTACAATGGGATTTATTGTTTTAGTCCTTGCACGAATCAATCTGAAACAACCAAAGTGGAATGAATTACCAAAAAGTGCATTTTTTTAGATAATCTAAAGATGCTCAACTTCGTTTCATATACAGATTTCATTCTGCCATACTTGTGCCTATTTACCACAGAAAATACAGAGTAAGAATAGTCCCAAGGCTGACGAGTGAGGAGCTTCATTGGTATTTGCCTTTCAACAAGTAGTCAATCTTTAGATATCATTCAATCATTTTCCTCTGAGTTAATTTCTGAGCCACCTGCACTTTTTGTATTAGTATCTACCATTTCCAATTCAACAAAAATTTCCTATATCTGCCTTTATTCATAGCTTCATTGAAAACTCTATCCATGTGAATTACTGCCTAAGTTGGGTCTAAAACCTTTGTCTAGCAAAGAGCAGAAGCTAAATTATTCTGGCAGTTTTGTAGATAAAATAATAGATATAACAATTAGGGATAAAATTTATCTATCATTTAATCTGGCACATGAATTTTACACATTTTTGATATCTTCAACTACTATTTCTTTAAAAATTGTTAAAAAGAATTTTTAGTACAGGTGGAACCTGAGAAATACCAAGGTCTGCATACATTTGGCATGCAATCTATTTAAATACAGGTGAAACATATGCCACTTTCTAGCTACATAGCGTTTTCTCAAACTTATTTTGCCATTACATGCTTCCACCTAACACAGTAATTACTCTCAGAACTGTGTGGACAGCATTAAACATTCAAATAACTTCCTCATATAAATACCTGAGACAAAGTACCTGCATTCTGACAGTAAGATTATCTTCTCATAATGCCAGTGTCCATCTCTCAGAGCCTTCTTCTCAGAGATTAACACTATTTACTGTTATTTTTAATAGGTTTTCATATAATCTTACCTTAGGACCTTCAGGGCCATTTAATCCAGGTACACCAATATCTCCTGGAAAACCCTAAAGAAATCATACAGACAAATGATTTGCAGAGCAGGAATGCTTTCAATGTACTTGTTTTGATTCTGTTCATTCATTTAATAAACCTGAGTCACAGAAACAAGAAATAAATTTGTTCTACCATCCCGAAAAATGTCAAAATCCATTATGTTTCCTTGAAAGGACTTGGATAAGTGACAGATTTTAGGCAGCTTTCGTTAAACTCAATTTAGCAGATGTCAGCACGGATTTAATTTCTCTTACAATAAGACTTTTTATCCGCTAAGCAATGCTTGAAATTAAACCATTGGACTGGTTTGGAGGCACAGAAAATCACTACAAAGCAGCCTGCACTTATGAATTCAACTATTCTTTTCATAAAGTTTAGAGAGCAGCTGAACCCCTTAAATCCGTGGCCACATGTTAAGGACGAGATCACTGCAAGATTCAGAAAAAGGTAAGAAGCCTTTAGCCTCCAAATCAGCAGGTGACAATCGAGGTCTGGCTGGCAGAAACTCAAGGTCATCAGCATGTAGCATTATTCAGAACAGGCCTCTGTGAAATAGGCTCTAGTGTAGGTCAAGCTGTTAGTAAAGAAAAAGTAAATATGCACAGAAAAGGAATCACCAAAATTATCACTGCGAACCACCTGGCCAGTAGGCACTGACTTGGGACACCGTGAGGAGGCCTCTGTGTCAGAGGAATTCAGCTACAGATAGATGGCTTTAGAAGAAATGAGTATATTTTAAGGAAAAGAAATGGTGCTGCTAACTTTTATGCACTACAGAAGTGAGTTAAATTTCATAAACATCCAGAGAGGATACATGATCTTTATATTTGTAGGATAAAACAAAGCATTGGTGACTGAGCCTTTAGTTAGCACACTGCTCATTCAGTCCTCTGCCAAGATTTTGCTTTTTTAATAAACTTTCACAGTTCATTACATTTTTACCATCTGAAAACTGCAAGAATGCCACTTCCTCTGAGCAAAATATTTATTACTACATCTAAGCAAACCCATGGTCTAACACTAGGAAGAACAAGTATCCTTCTTTGTTAACTTCATTTAATCATTACAGATTAAAATGAACACTTTTTCCAATAATGGAAACAAAAAAGCACTTGCACAGAACATTTTTTTAAAAATCAGGTTTAGCACTTGGATGCTAATGAGTCTAAAAGAAAACCATGAAAGAGTAGAAATGGTCTGAGTTTTCAGAAGATGGGCAACAACTCTACCACTCAACATTTCACAGTACATCACAGCGGCTTCCCTTTCTTTTGCCATAAAGCAGCAATTACAAGCAGAGCTGTGCAACAATCCCAACATGCCTCTAGGTGGCACAGAGCATTTTATTTACATGTGACCAAGGGCCTGAGACTCACACCTAAAACACTCACTTGCATCACCCTCGATTTCTGTACAGTTCAAAATAGGAGTTTTTTTAAAAAAAATCCTGGCCACAGGTAGCTACTGAAATACACTGAAGAGTTAGGTCAATTCCTTGGATTTTTTTTAGGTTGTCCTTTGTTAATTTTACATTTACTTATTTATAGACCTTAAGGGGTGAGTTGTTTCATGAATCTGTAAATCTTTATGTTTCTCATGCGTGAACAAGTGCTAAATGCTGACACCGACAATCTCCTCTTGGCAATGAACATTCCAGAAAACAATCTGCCTAGAAAAATGTCAATTTAGAAAGATTTTAATACTTTTATAAAGGAATAAATCTACTTCAATTATTTATTTGTTTAAATTTTTCTAGAGGGAATTCAGTAAGGACCATGAGATGTAGGTGTGGACAAGTACTATTGAAGATAGAACAAATGTGGTATTTTGAAATCTTTTCATGACAGGCAAAGTCTTAGGATACAAGAGAGTTACTGGCCTGAGAACATCAACACTAAACACTGCATTTAAAAATTTAAAATCCTCATAATTTTTATATTTTCTGTGAAGATGGATTAAGACTTTTCTTCTTGAGCACAATCACGAAGAAAAGGCAGATGCTATGGCAGTATTAGAACACTGTTCCTAAGATGTTCTCACATGCTCAATGTTCTCACATTAATAATCCATGAAATAAGTGTAATAATCCAAGACACAAACAGCCACTTTAGACAATTCCAGAAAAAGAATGAACCAGGAAGGAGCTCTTGAAACACCTCAGCAATGGAGTTTGCCAATCAGATTCCTCATAGTGGAGTGGGATTTATCTCTAGCAATACCTAAATCTGCCATGAGTTATTCAGCAGCCAGCTCCCTGGGAAGTTACTCCAGATTAAAAATTCATTATTCTTCCCCAAGTGAAAGGCCAGGAGATTTATGTATCATTTCCAGCTGCAATGTAGTTTTCAGCAGAGACTATTCAAAACAAAACAGCCCTCGATATTATGACTTCTTCTAAGGAAATGCAGAGTCTTAATTTCCATCAGCCAGAAGCCTGGCAGCTGGTAGGATACAAATTATTTTCAAAATCTTGCTAGAGATGTGGTCTTTTGCCAGCAAAGCACTTTAGAATCCACTTCATTTAATCAAAAGGAATGTAGCATCAGAAAAACCTGAAGTGCCAAGTATCTTAACACAAATGTACTTTAACCTTGCTGTGGAAGTGTTGCTTTTTATACTGAACACTTAAATATAAAATTAACATATTTGTTGCTCTCATTTATTGATATAATGTTTAATTTAAAAAAAAAAAATGCAGAGATGACCAAGTTGTTACTATGTTAGGGCATATCTCAGTGCCCTAAAGATGAGCACTCTGCCAAAGCTTTTGTTTTTCTTTTGTTTTTCTGTGTGGCTGTTAATATGGGAGCAGAATATCAGAAATATTGAGACATTACATTCAATTTCCATGGGGAATTCTCTCACATTTGCAGAATCCCACTTCCAACCTTTGCCAGCATCACTGGCCACCCATCTTCATGCCCTGGGCTGCCCTCAAGGGGATCAGGACAAGCACCAGTGGAGGGGCACATGGAGGGAAAATGTCCCCAGGGAGTGCAAGAGCCCCTTCACTCACCAGGTTACCCTGCTCCAGTAAGAGTTCATTCAATCACAGGTTGCAGTTAATTTCAATGAGAATTTAGAATAAATTTTCAGAAGCAAGACTGATTGGATGTAGCTACTGAACTTCAACAAGATATCTCATTAGAGATTCATTATTAATTGTTATAATCAAATCACAAAAGGAAGGTTTCTGCAAAAAACTACAGTTCTCCAATAAGTGTTTATTATTCTTCTGAAAGGATGTGTTATGCAGATGTAGCACTTTGGGAAAGGACCAGATGAAGATTCTATGCAAAGGCAAGTACAGAGTATAAGCAATTTTACAACAAGAGCAGTTCCTCACATATATGCCAGCAATTAATTCAGCCTTTAAATTATCTTTATTTCTCTATTTCCTACAAATAATTTGCATGCAGGTTATTTGATGCAATATTGAAACACAAGGCTATGTTATTACTGGACACCTGGCATTGTTTGCAAAAACTGAAAAAATAATGTGATAAAGTTTTTGTTAAATGAACACCTCAAAGCAGCCACTGATTCACTTACAAAACGTGTGCCTTTTTGACTCTTTACTGTTATTTGAATGTATCCTTTTCTTTTGTAAGGCCACTGCCTGGAGCATGAAACAAGCCAGCTGAGTCCCATACAAGTACTTCCCTAAAGGAATAAGCTAATGGCTTCAGATAAAATACTGCACAGATGAAAAAAGTTCTGTTGAAGATAATGACTAATTCTCTCTGCTTCAGATGAAACCTATTTATAACATTCTGAAGGCACATCTGAAGGGAGCTATCACCCTCATTTTGGGGGGATAATTAAATGCAATTCCTAGAGCAAAATTTAACTATAAAATATTCTGAATACATGTGGAAGCCTGTTAAAGGCTCGTGTCTAATTTCATTCACATGAACAATAAGCACTGCATACTTCATTGTGCACAGTAAACAGAGACACTGTGGGTTAAACCAGTCAGATCAGCACTTCCCAGCTGTCACACCAACAAAACAAAGCTCTACAGCAATTTCATATTTTGGCAGTTCATTTTGAGATGTGTGACAAAGCAGCACAAAGTGTCACCTGATGAAGAATACACTCCATGAAGTGTTCACTGGGTAGATCCAGTGGTTTGGGAGCAGCAAGCATTCAGGCACGTGCCAGACCCTGCCTCTGCAGAAACACAGCCAGAAGGGAATTGGGCTCGACACTGCAGGACTCCTGCACTGAAAAAATCACTTGGCAGCCAAGCCTCGTCCGGCCACCCAGAGAGTGACACCTCTGTCCCTGCCCAGCAGCACTGCAGGTCTCACATGGACCCTGGCTATAGGTGGGTGGCTTATTTCAACTCTGACCTGGTGTACCTTGGCTGCACAGCTGCAGAGGAAAGATTTAGGAAGCAATTCACTGGTGACCTGCATTCAAAACTACAGAACCCCGTGAGGATGGTCAGAGCCCGCCTGTCCTGCTCCCACTGCTGTGTGCAGAGATAGTTATGGCTTCAGCTGCTGTAGTGCCAGAGTCACAGCAGCCTACATGGGAAAAACATCAGGGATAGGACTAATTATTCTTTACACTGGAAATGAAGCACTAAACATGTAACTGGAAAGATCAAAGGATCCTCAGTTTCTTATTTCACATGTACCCAAAACAAATGGAGACACAGCACAACTATAAATCCCACTGTCTATATGTTGGACAAAAGGAGAGACAAATAGCTGGAAGCAGAGCCTGAGAGGTTCTGCCACTGGGCAGACACAGCCTTGTTCCTTCTGCTCACAGTGAAGTCCAACAAATCCCAATACAGGTTTGGTTTTGGGGTTTTTAAAAATAAAGTAGTAGAAGGCATATGGTATGGATTGTCACATCTATACTAAATTCAAAGTAGTCTCCTTGAAATACACTAATTCCTCACATTCTTCTAGTTGCAGAAACATCAAGGGAATGTTTACTATATGATATAATGCGTGTTTTCTACATGGGGTCACAGGAAGTCTGACCATTCAGATAATGAAACAGGAACAAGGAAAGGAGCCCTGTCTGACCTGCTAGCTGTCTGGTTTTGGAAGAAGAGGCATGATCAGACATATGACAGTAGGCTCTTCTTGTGGAAAAATCTACATTACTTGCTCATACTTCATTAATCTGGTTGCGTCTAAATAACTTCTGGCAACAACAAATAGCTTATTTTTACAAAACAATGTAACAGGAGGGACACATACAGTCTTCAGTTTTAAGCTGCTTATTTTAAATTCCTTTCACTACAGAACTTCCAGTATCTTCAATTTGTCTAAAATCCCACTATGCTGCTACCCTACATCCCTTCTGTTTCTATTTTGCCATATGGTGACCATATTTTTACAAAGTAAAAGGTGGAAAAACCTCTTACATTATTTGGAACTGTCTTGCATGACTGAAATTAAGAGAAATATTGTTTTGTAGTTTTAAACTGGCCATTTTGCAGACAATTACTCAAAAAAAAGTACCTGGACACCCAAGTTTTAATTATCTAACATCATAGACTTTATTTGCCTTCTAATGATGAAGTAATTCTGCACTCCTGGGCAAGGGGAAATGCGGAACTTTTCAGACAGAAAGATTCCCATCCATATCTGCCCTGGGGGTAACCAGCCCAGGATGATCTTTTCCCCAGACACAAAGGGAAGAATTCCATGTCTGTGTTGGAATAAGGAACTATGCAGGAACTACCAGCAAGGGCAGCAGAACAGAGGCCTCAAAACCAACAATTTGGGATTCACCTGCCTCAGGTCTCCCTTGCTGGAAGCTGTGCGAAGAAATCATGCAAGAAATATTTTGTTAACAATGAACAGGCTTGAAATGTAAAATCCTGAGCCACAGAGGGTGGCAGCTGTGGACAACATGCACAGGCTGTGTGTCTTCTGCACACCCTTTGATAAACCAGAGACATCTCCACAAGACCACCTTGTGTTGCTACCATGCACTTCCCAGGGAGTTTCCTCTCAGTGAGGGTTTCTGCCTAATACAGGCAGGAACACAGAGCCTTAGCTTGAGGAGATATGCTCATGTAAAGGCAGAAAAAAGATCATTGCTAGTATATGTCTTCCATTCATATTAAAAAAAAAAAAAAAAGAAAACCCACAAACAAACCCCACCACAAACCAAACAAAACCCAAAATACATTCATTGCAGGAGGCTAATTAGATAGAACAATCCACAAGTTCTGCTTTCATCTTTCCAGCAAATACATGTGTCTGTGTATAAACATGTCTTTCTGGTGCAGACCACAGCATTTTTCCTTAAAGCCTGTGGTATAAACGCAAAAAAGCACCAAAATGGGACAATTTGGAGACTGACAGTTTCTGTGTAGACTTCCACAGCACAAAGGAGTTCTTAGGAAATTTCACTTCTAGATTCAACTGCTTGGCAATGCTTCCCAGGTAACTGCTGTTTATCCTTTGTGTTTCTTGTAAGTGATAAATATCCAGGCAACCAGGCCTGGAAAATGGAAAATCCCATTTGTAAACATGTTTTAGTATTTACAAAGGGAAGTGTGCCTCAGAAATCACATGAGTCTCATTCCAGGTGCACCCCATAACAACAGGATTCAAGAGACAGCAAATCCTAATCACATAAGCAAATTAACAACTACTTTGTATTCAAATACATGAATACATTAATATTTTGCAGAAAAAAATATGAGCTGGACTCTTTTGTACATTATGGAGGAGAATGAAATCATCAAATATGACTGAATAAAAAGATTTTCCTAATTAAACTAAGAAAACAGTCTTTTAAGAAGCAAACCCATTTATGTCTTATTTTCATAATTTAGAACTGACACTCAATTTACCACTATCAAGCAATTTCTCACCTCAGGTCCTTGAGGACCCAATGGTCCACGGGGTCCAGGTTCTCCAATTTTCCCCTTGAAAAAAATCCAAACAGTTAAGATTTCTGATGATAATTTATTTTTAACAACAGATGGTTACGAAGATTTTAAAAATATTTATTAACAAAAAGACCAACAGAAATGTTGAGATGACTTTTTCACTAAATAGGGAATTTTATACCTGCCTCTCTTTGGACACTATTAAAACTAGTTCCTCATATCTCTTTGAAGTCACAGCAAAAAAAATTCCAATTAGTTTAGGATAGAGAATATTGGAACTTTCGGGATGAACCATATGAAACCCCCTTTAAATATATAGCTGTTTTGACAATAAAAACTACATATTATTTAAATGTCCAGAAAGTAACTGTTACAGATATTGGTTTACACACTTACTTATATATTTTAAGTATCCAATCATAGCCAAAGAAATGGCAGTTTTGTTATTAATAACAACAAAATTAGGTCCTATCAACATGTAATGGTAGCTCCATTATATACAAATTTCAACCCATCTTAAAATGGGCCAAATTTCCCTATACCTGTTCTTCCACATTTTCACAATCTTTCTGCCACCATAAGTAGATGTCACTGGAGCAAAATTAAGGTCTGACCTCGGAAATGTTTCTCTAATTTTTAACATGAATGACCTCATTGTAAATGTATTCTATGAAGTTAAATTTCTATTACTTGCAGGACAGAGGTCTCATAGCTTAATTTAACATAAGTCACAAGGTTGGTCACATTCAGCTTGTGCTTAAAAATCCACAACTCTTTCAGGAATAGGCTGATTCACATGTTAATCTTAAAATGAAAATTCTTGTACCTTTAAAAGCAAAAATTATGATTTTTCCCATCTAAGTTTAAGCAAATTTGCCTAAGTTTATTGCAGGATTAGTGTTTATACTATAAATTCCATAGGACAAGGGGAAAGCATTATTCCATTTAAGAGCCCATGACATTCATGAGGTCCAAGTAGGTTTACCAGTTATTGGCTTGATTGTAATAAGAAAATTGACCCTGGAGTGAGTATTGGCAGCTTTTAATTATATATTGAAAAGAGACAGATATTAGCACTAAAAAGAGGTGAGGAAGAGCCAGGTAACCCTGTGCAGTATGCATTTTCTGCCTCAACATCTAAAAACCCAGCAGAAGTGGCAGCAGTGCACAGATGCCTTTAAAGCTGCCAAAAATCAATAAATACAGGAATTCCTGACTACTCCCATCCCTGTGAGAAATGACTGGCCGTTATTAATGAGATCTCACACATTCCCTCCAAATCCAAATGGTCATCTGGAAGTTCCCAAAGCTCTCAGTGGATTTTGTTTCAAATAATACCTATGTGTCCATGTCCCCACACAGTGACTGTCACAGAATATCTAATATCCTAAGCACCCTATTGAAATTTGACACATATACTGATCTTGGTAGTGAAGTCTCACATTTTAGGATCTGACTCACTCATTAACACCAGTCACTAGAAATAAAAGCATTAGACCTTATTCTTTGTGCATTTTGAATTAGGTCACTTCTAGGGGATTACCTGCACTGTGAACAAAACATTCACACAAAGTGTCAAATATCAACAGTAGTAAAACATATCAAGTATCAACAACATACAGTGATATACTGAGAACAAAATTTGATGTGTAAACTTACTGGGGGTCCTGGTTTTCCTCTGATCCCTGGGGGTCCTGGTAAACCAAGAGCACCCTGAAAAAAGAAAGCTATTAAATACACATGAAAATTAATTGTTGTGTTATGTTGGAAGCAATAAATTGCTATATTTTGACACCTGAAACAGGCTTCAAAAGAATTCTTCTGGTTGAAAACTATTTTCTAACATTCAACTTTCATCAAAAGAGTTCTCACAGGATGTGCTATTTCAGTGACTTCTGATGTAGTAGCCAAACAGGAAAGAAGACCCTTATTTATCTCAGTTGGATGATGTGAAGGAGCACGCCAGACCATCTGCTGCTGCTAACCACAGCAGGTCCAGGTGAGCTGCAGATGAACCTCAAGGGTCAAGGGAAAAATGCCTTTTACAACAGTTTCTTAGAAAGACTGAGATCACACCATAACCCTTGTTTGCTGCATCTCTATACTCACAGCTGCCAGAGCTCTGCTTGTGCCCTTTACTTGTCTTTGTGCACACTTTCTATTACTGAGTTTGAATTAGCACAGAATTTCTTAAAAATATGTTAATACAGTGATATCCAGAAAGTATTACTACTGCATTCTACTTTTATGCAACCAACCTGCTGCATTTTAAGAGATTCATAAGCCTGATGAAGTTACTGAAATTGGATAATTTTGTAAAACAATGCAATTAGAACCTACCTTGTCTCCTGGGTACCCCTGATCTCCTGGCTCTCCTGCAAGGCCATGTTCACCCTAAAACAATATATAATTTTATACAGACATAGGTGTGTGGCTTAAAATGGGGTAGTTTTCAGAAAGAGAGAATAAGAAAGATTAAACCAATATTCACTATTTAAAATTAACACAGATCTTTGACAATGCAAGGTGTTGCACTGAAATACCTCTTCCAGGAAAGTCTAAAGACACAGACCTGGATATTATTGTGTTCAGTAGTTAATGTTCTGTTCAGAAGAAAGTTTGTCTAAAGTACCAGATCACGAGTCTGACATAAATTTAAAAAATAAAAGTCAGAGGACAAAAGATATCAAAAGGAAAAATGGAAGGCTTTGCCAAGTACGTTATGCTTAGGTTTTAATGAAGGGAGCCTGAAAGAACCATGTATCTCCAAGATAACGAAAATATTTAAATCACCTTATCACCTTTCATTCCAGGCTGTCCCACACTCCCTGGGAAACCCTGTTAAAATAAAGAAAACATAAATCCAATGCTTGGGTATAATTTGGAAAACAGCACAAGCACCTGGCTGTGGGATGATTCAATACCATACCGTGGGCCCTGGAATTCCTGATGGTCCACTCGGTCCTGCTGGCCCCATGTCTCCCTGTCAAACACAAGAAAGGTGACTGCATTTGGTGAAACTGAGTAACTTAAAGACTCCTAACAGAATGTGGGATTCTTCTGCACCACAGAGAGCAACCAACATATTTTTTAGGTTAATTTCTTAGGGTAAAAAAAGTACTGATATCAGTAGTAATCAGTAACAAAATAATCAGTAACAGTATCTTTTTGGAAGTGACTTTTTTTAAAAAACCTCAGGTACATTTGTACAAGTATACAAGTCTTTGAGATTAAATTCCAAAGACAGTCATGTTAGAGAGAAAAGCTCATCCCCATTCTAAGGAAATTCCCAAGAGTGCAAGCTCCAGCCTTGTGAGTGTGTCAATTGGCCTATGTCAGCTGACAAGAACACAGAAAATGATGTTTGCACGATGAAGGCTGGATGCTGCAGAGGTTTCTTGACCAAGCTTTTGTTTTCACTATAGCAATGCCATAACAATCCTAATCAGACAGCGAGGGATGACTTACAGGAATTTTTTTTTGTTATGAACATGTAATTAGAAAGAATAACAATTGAATTCAACAGTTGTGCTTCAAAGGAAAAGTAAGATGACCATCAGTGTAGAGTACAAACTTATCAAGAATGTTTCAGATCTGCAGATATCAAAAAAACCCACAAAGCAAACACTGGAGACAATCATGGCTTTCTTAATTCAAGTGTCAACACTTGCTATTTCTCCTTTGTTAAGAATGTGGCTGTGTAGCCAGACATGACTGAGACCACATCAAGAACCAGAGGTCCTCTATGAGTAAACACATGAATTAAAAAAAACAAGGGACTGAGACTACTCAGAATGAAAGTCTTTCCCAACTTCTGTAGGACTCAGAGATTCTCTGGCACAATTGATAGACACAACTACCGTGTGCAACTGCACAGTGACCATCACAGCCTTATTTTATATATATATTTTAAAAAATTAATATGATATTGTAAACACAATAAAGTAATTTTTCTTAGAAATTAATTCTGCTTTCAATTTGGTAGCCACATTCAGGAACCAATGAGGACTGTTGTTGTTAAAATGTTTGAGACCATTGCACCCTTCACACTGGCTTTTGTGCTATAAACTAGCAAATTTGGTCATTTCAAATAAAAAACCCAGACACACTGGATGAGAAAAAAAGCACACAAATCCACACCAAGTATAGAAGTGCTCCAGGCTGCCAACATGACAGCAGTTTTGTAGAGTGATATTATTTAAAATCATGGCTATCTAAAACAAAAGCTGTTTAAATCCTTGAATTTTCACAATTGTTTTTATTATTTCACGAACACACAACACAAATGCTCTAATGCAGCCATGTCAAAGTAAGTAATAAAAGTATACTCACTCTTAGTCCTGGAAATCCAGGAGGACCAACACCACCAACAATTCCCTTTAAAGAAAGTTAATCTTAGATTATCTGAATTTTACAATTTAAAAAGAAATCCCAGTGATAAAAGTGATATACAAAGCAAGTCAGTTTTGATTTTTACAGAGTTTCCAAAGAGTGACAGCTTATCACTGTATAGAGAAATATGCTTAGTAAAAATCTATGAATAGAATAATGAATAATGGAATTAGATCACCAGATATTTGCATCATAGGAACATTTCTGCTGTTAATGTAGGAGTATGAGATATTTCTTTTTACCATGATACTTAAAGTGGAAGGAATAAAAAAAAAATTGAGGGTGAAAAACAAATTTATTAAGATTTCTTTGAAAAATAAATAAGAACACCACCTCAGTTCAAGGAAAGACCTCTGCAAATTTAAGGCTACACTCTCTTTATGAAAAATTACTTCTTGATACAAACTATGGTATTTGTACTTCACACAGAACTCAAAAATTCAGTAGTACTGTAGTCCTCCAGGTCACCATGTCTCATGCAAGCTGTCCCTATACCTGGGAGCTGCTACTCAGTGGGTAACACACCCAGGGTCACACACAGCCTGCTGGCACCCACGGGAAGGGGAAGTTTTATACAAGCAAATCTAAGCCCAATCTGAAAGTGTCCAGCCGGGCACGGCTGCTGGACACGGCACAGAGAACACCTTCGTGCTCTCCTCCCTCCTCAGGTGCCTGCACACTCCTCAACCTGCTCTACACTATCCACAGGGGAAGCTGAACGCTCCAGCAACATCCTCCAAGGCAGCCTGACATCCTCAGAGGATTGAGAGGGTGTTGTGGAAATGAAGGATGGCATTAGTCAGTTAGGCAGAAGAAATTAGGCACGGAGACAGATGCCATTAGTGATAAGTCAGCACACGGGAAGAAATCTCTTCCCTTCAAGCTCCTGCAGCCACAGGCCTCCCAGGCAGCCCCTGGTCTCCAGTGCCAGCTGACAGAGGCTCTGTGAAGATGCCATCAGCAGTGCAGACCCTGCAGCTGCAGCACTGGCCCCTTGCCTGAACAAGCCCTGCAGGGCCAGCTCTGGGGGAGGAGGGGAGGGGGCTGCTGCCTGTCAAAGCAGCAGTAAGATCAGCAGCTGTCCTGGCACATTAGATGGAACTTGTTTGCAAGTGCTCACAGTAAAATGGGCTTCTTTGTAATGTGCAAGTCTGTAATTTCAGATCCAGGCTTTCTGGGCTTGTTTCTATTAAAGTACTGTTCTACAGACTGCAAAGACAGTATCTGCCTTATCAGGAATGGAGAGGGACCTGGGAGTATGAGGAGGGGAAGGAAGTACTCACCTTTTAATATCATTTGCAAAGCAGTTGGTGACACTCAACCCCTCGGTGGGTTTTCAAGATGAAAACCACACTGATATCACCTGACATTCCAACAAGGGAAGCTTTGCCTTAGGGACCAGAAATGCATAATCATTTTTTTCCTGTGTTCCAAAATGTCGACAGCAAACATTGAAAACCACTAGCAAAATTCATGTAAGCTTTCTAAAATAAGTTTTTAAGATGGGCTTCATGGCAGACCTTCAAAAAATAGAGAAACTCTGTCTAGTTGATGACTCTGTTCCATATCAGAAAAATCTTTAGACACAAACTGATAGCAGTTTCCAAAGAAGCATCCAACAATACCAGATGATTTAAATCAGCTGCTCTTTTACCCAGCACTTATTGCTGTTCTCTTCTCTTGCCCAAAGCCTTTCACTGGTTTCTGACACCAAAGGAAACCTGAGTTTGGAGTCTGCAGCCAGAGTTTCTCTACGAATAGAGCAGGACAGCAAAGCTCCTTTGAGGGCAGCCTGTGAAGTGATGTGACTGTGCCACAGGCTGAACACCACACTGACGGGCACACACTGCCAAGGACAAAGCTGTGATCACACTGATTACAATGCACTAAATGATATCCTAGCATAATTGTGTTCAGTACCAGTTCAAAGGATGAAATCAACTATCAAATGCACACAAAAGCACACAAAAGCTGAGGTTTTACATGCAGGCTGAACCCTATTTTGTTTAGGTGATCTTAGAATAATGGTTTAAATAAACAACACAAAGTCATATTAATGCAAGAACTTTGGAAGACAACATTCATCAGTAATGCAATGAGGACAGCAAGAGATCTGATTCTCAAGGTAGTCAGCACATGCTGCAGTAGAAAATGTGTTCTCTTGGCTGCTTTCTGAATATTTTCTCCCTCTTTTTAGTACTTATTATAGTAGTTTCCTAGCAATTTCCATGGGAAAGTTAACAGTCCAAAATTTTCCTGTGGACTTCAAGACATTTCTTTTGAGGCAAAAGTCTCCTTTAATTTCAGAGGGGAGTTAATAATATTGAGTTTTACAAATTTTATCATGTTAATCAACACACAATTCAATACTTACAGGACTTCCATCTGGACCAGGGGGGCCTCTATTCCCGAAGTCACCTGGGAAACCCTAAAGCAGAATAGAAAATATCTGTTCTTCATTATTCGAGACATGAAAGGTGGTCTGAACACTGAATCCCTATAGATTTGGGAAATTAAGACATCATAAATAGATTCAGGGAGTGTGATGGAGGAATGGGAAAAGCAGAAAGTTTCAGCTACACAGTTCAAATGAACACAACAGTGATATTTGTTTGCCTCCTAAAGTCATAAACCCAAAATGATACAACTATACACAATGGAAACATATGGAAAAAGCAAACACCTGAATTACTTTCAGAGCAATATGAAACAAGTATTACTTGAATTGTTTTCTTGGAGCATGTTTTCCTATTTCTTATTTTTAACTCATTTTTTCTCTGTTAGCTTCAACATTCATTAAAACATCTGTCCTTCTTTCCTTTACTCATCCCCAATGGTTGGCATCTCAGTATGAGATCACATATTCCTTAGAAACCAAAATTTTCATCTTCCTAACCGATGTGAACACTTGCCTTAGGCTGCATCTAGACACTGAAACAGTAACTCAAGACATAGTAAAGCCTCATTTATTTTATGAGAGTTTTGACTTCAGAGACTAGATTATCAGAACAGGAAAGAAATCTGATTTGCCAAGTCAAGCATCGAAGCTTAAAACAGAATTTCCATTTCTTGTTTCAGAAAGAAAATGGAATGGAATTCCACCACTTTACTGGCTCTCATCTTCCTTCCTTCCTGCTAGGGTTTTGAAAATTGCTTTACTTCTTTCAGATGTTGCCCACTGCAGAAGCACATCAATTGCTAGGGAAAAGCTATTTACTTTTTTGTTTGGGGTTTTTTTAGGGGGTGAGGTGGGAGGGCAGTGGGAGGGGTTTTTTAATTAATTTTTATCAGTTTAGTACTGCTAGGCAGATTTCACTATTTTACTGGAAGAGCCAGTAGCTAACTAGAAACTCATGCTATTAGTTTGAAGTAGTACCATGAAATATTTTCATGATTGCTACATATTCACTGTAGGAAATTAGGAGAAGGGAGGTAGTGCAGATCTACTGAAAAATCAAAATTATTTTTTAACCACAGTGTAAGGTCTATATAAGAGTTTACCAGAAAAATTTGCAAAATACTAAGCAGGAAAGAGATTCTACCTGGAGAAATCCAAGCTATGGCACTCAAACCAAAGAGACTCTTGGAATTGAAAAATGTCACACAGTATTATTAGAGTACTGAGATAACAGGGAGATGCACTGACCTCAAGAAATCAGCCACAAAACCCCTGAGCATTACTAAGCCATCTCCATGGGAAAAAAGGAGCAATTCCATCCTTACAATAATTTTTATGTGAAATGCTCGTCTTTGTCTTTTCAGTGTTCCAGTATCTCTTGACCTCTCCATGTGTACCAGGAGCAGCACTTGGAGGCATTAACCCCTCACCTCTGTAAGGCCATGTTCAAACCTGCTGCAGCTCAAAGGAACAGCTCATCTGGCCTTTCAAAGCTGCTTTGTTCAGAGGGCATCCAGCAGCTGCCCAGCTCAGGACTTGCTGCTGCAGCGCCTTTCCTTGAGGGAATGGGGGATCTACATCACCATACAAAAGTACTCAAACAGTAGCCAGGAAGACAATAAAAAACTGCATCAAGGAGATGGAAAAATCATATCATAAATCAAAGTAGTTTAAGCACTGCTTAAGCCATATTTGTCTTTAGTAACAAGCCAAACTTTTATAAAAATGAAGGCAACATTTTATGCACATAATATACATGCATGCACACTGCCAAAATATGCTGAAACAACTGAATAGCTATTAATTCTCATCATCATGCAGGATAATGTGAAGTAATCTGAGACAGCCTTCTGTAGCATCTTTTGGGTTGATTTTAGGTGGAGATTTTTTCTACTTTCGCCTGTTAATTCAGAAAAGCTGAACACAGGAATTCCTCTCACAACAATGAATTTTTTGTTCAGCATCTGATCACAGAACTCACAAATAAGAATCTATAGCTGTAACTGTAAGATCTGACAATACAGGTCTTCATTTTTGTGCTACCTTATCATTTAAAAAGTAGAGGTTCTTAGGTAATGGTCAATAAAGCAGATTTATTTGATTCTCAAGGTTGTATACCATTGGTCATTTTTTTCCCAGCTGTGAAAATGTGTGTAAAATTTTACATATGCAAAATGGATATTTGAGAGTGACTATGTTGTTAAAAGCTACCAACTAAGAGGATGAAGCCAAAGATTAATTTGTGAGCCTTTCCTAAACAGCATATTTTGATTGTACTGCCTACCATTGGAAGAGGCAGAATTGTCATAACACACTTGCATATTTTTTTGAAACTATAAATGAGGCCTCAAAGGGGAAATGAAGGATGTAATGGGACAGTTTTACCAACTAGAGAGAATCACAAAGGATACAGCACAACCCCAGCATAGCAAGAGTTACAAAATTGACAGATCACCCACAGTCACTTTAATCACATTCTCAACAGCATGTGTCTTTGTACTGATACTGAAAAATCTATCTCAGCAAGTAGAAAAATGAAAGCAAAATGAACAGTCACAAAAGTACAAAACTGGAAGCAATATCATAATACTACTGTCCAACAACTGCTTTATTAAATCAATATTATCATTTAACATTATTATTAAGTACACAAAGGATGATTATTCATAAGTTTAATATAAAACAGAACCTAAACGGTTTTTACAGTTACAATGGACTTGATTACTGAATTATTGGTAAAATTTACAAGGTCTGTTCTGACACATTGACAACTGGTTTTAACTAATCACAGATAGAAGAAAACTATGTAAAAATCTTCCCCCAAATAAAAGCAAAATGCATCATGCTAACAGGGCAAAAAATGCATTAAAAATACTGCAGAACTAGCCCAATTTCATATTATAATGATACAACAGGAAGAAATGGAAAACATGTACTTCTACCATGAAATATTTTCTTAAAATGATATGTATAAAAAACAAATATAAAATTAAAACAAATCCTCACTCTATAGATTCAGGCAATTGAATATTTTGTTCCATTTCAAATATGTCAGAAATGTTACAAATACAAACAACTGTTCAATAACCCTATGAAGTAGCAGCATTTTGTCAATTATAAATGCTTACAATCCCTTGTATTATCCACTTCGTGTGAACTTTAAAATTACTTTCCAAAAACTAGATTATACTTCAGATCTCATTTCTTTCAAAAAGATCCCTGCCAGTCAGGCAGGGTTTTTATTTTCTCAAGTATTATTACGAACAGTTCTGTCCAAAAAAATAAGTTGCACCCTAGAACAAAAGGTGAGGACCCTGACTTTAGGCACTGTAGAATTCCCATGCCAAATTTCTTTTGAAGGTGACAGTGCCCTGCCCCAAAGCATTGTTAACTCCAGGGCATGGTGCCAAGAAACTTTGTCATTACAGCTATCATTGTTTTGGGGTTAGAATAACAGGTCTTCTCTAAGCCTGTGATCCAGCAAAGTACTTCAAGCCAGGTTCCCATGTGATTGCTCTTCTGGCTGGCCTCCACATTAGTATCCTTTAGTCAAATAAATACTTTATGGATCATAGAAAGGAACTGGAATGAACCTTGGGACTGAGGAAATTACAACTTTACAAAGAAATCAGTACTGAATGAAGGTAATCACAGACATCCTGCAGAGGTGCTTTTGGTGCTCTGTCACCTATGTGAATCCTCCCTGAACAGATTTATACAAACAAAAGTCCTCATAGAACATAGTCTGGCAATGACAGAAGCTCTGCTCTTACTGTAAATGGAAATTAACTGAATTAACTGGGACAAATACTACACAAACTGCTGGAGTGGCAGGCAGAAACCTCAGTGAAACCTGCACAGAGACTGAGAGCAGAGGGCAAAACGTGTTTGAGTGCACTCTGCTGTCACCTCCACTCCCATTTCACACTGAACACCAGCCTTTGATGCCCACCCAGGGTCTCCTCCTTTGTAAATGCTGCACAAGACACTGCCAACTTCTGCAAGGGATTGATGGCACAGAGCCCTTCTTGCCCAACACTCAAGTAGCATTTCATCCAAATTATATGCAAACTAAAATATGCTCTCGTGGCAGCTTCAGAAAGAGCAGTCCATAGACTCAAGGTAATTTTGCCTGCCTTTCTTTATATCAAAGCAATTCTTGTAGGCTGGTGACTTTTTTTTGGCTGGTGTTAGATCACACAGAAAACAAAACACAATCAGACAGAATCCTCTACAACTTTGCTAGCATACATCAAGGGCCAAATGATGATAATCACACTACTGCTGGACAAATTTATTCAACGTGGTAGATGAAAATCATCTGAACTGCTGAGCACAACTGACTGCACAGCTGGAAAACCCTATGATGCTTTCCAATCTCAAACCACAAGAAATTTAAAACTGGAAACTCCTGAATAGTTTCAAAGACCTAAAATAATATGGTTGCAACAGAAAACAAAACATTTGGCATTGAAGACACACCACAGGAAATATGTAAACCTTGATAATGTATACTTGGCAGATTTGTGTTTATTCTCAGCTGTAGAAATATATGTTAAGTAGAGGACAGCTTTAATTTACTGCAGTCCAGAAATGTCAGACATTAGAAGAAGCTGATTTTCACCCAAACCAACACCAGACTTATGAAGCTTGCATCATATCTGCACCTCGTGCTAACACCAATTTTATGGAATATATTTGTGTGTTTCTGTCACCTTCTAACCCTCCTCATAGCTGATATCAGTCACAAAAGCTGCCACAAAGGTCATAGTTATAAAGTTCCATACTTCAGTGTTTATAACCTGCACACAATCTGCAGTTCTGAAAAGTACTAATTGAAAGCAATAAAAAGCCATCAATGGACAAAAATAAAACTAACATTTTTCATCTGATTAAAGGTACAGACTTAATTTCAGGTAGATTTACACTGGCAGCAGGAACTGTAACAATTATTAGAATCTTTACCTGTCTCCCTTTGGGACCTCTTTTTCCATGAAGGCCTGGGATACCCTGAGAAAGAAATAACCCATCATAAATAGATTTTCTTTTCTTCAATACTTCAATTCCAGTAATTAAACCTGCATTTGACTGTAAAAAACAGTGTGAGAAGCACCATTTAAAAAAAAATTTAAAAGTGTTTGAGCTAAGTATCATAAAGCCAATGTCCTAGAGCAGAAAGACAAACTTTGCTTGTCTTTACTGTGGCAATATCAGAACAACTGTGAAAAAGGGCTTTGTCCTGCTTCCATCACAGCACCTGCCCAGCCAGCCCTTTTGCTCAAGTGCAACAAGAAAAAGCTCAAGCACAGTGACAGAGATTAACACTTCCATGGCTGGTTCTACTGCAAAGATCATCCAACAGGAGACAAATACTAATTATTGTCAAAAAGAAATGGCTTAAATGAAAAATATTCATTCACACTTTGCTGAAGAAAAAAGATAACCCTAATGCAGCTGTAGATAAAAATAAAATAATAGCTTACAGCTGCTCCCCATTTTACTTTAGCACCAAGGCATTTCATTGATTAGACTAATTGGATATTACCTATTCATTCTTATTTTCTTCAAATCAGTTTTGCTTTTAACAACAAAAAAAATATATAAATGAATGATTAAACCTTGAACATTTTCCCCCAGTCTAACATGTATTGCATTACCACACAAACATCAACATTTCATAGATGTTCCATTAGGCCTACCCTTTCTCCTTCAGGTCCTGGTTGTCCTGCCACACCTGGAGGTCCAATGAAACCCTAAAAATGTAAGAACAATGCTTGATTTCAAAGCTGCTTGTCCCTCAGCTACGGGTTCATGACACAGGGATTAAATTCAGGCTCATTTGAAACTACCAGTGAAGCTCTAGAAATTTAAATTGTGACCAACCAACAGCAAAAACAACTTCCTGTTCTAAGGGTACAGAAACAGTTAATAAAGAAGCATTAAGAAAGTGTTCTACTAAGACAAGGCTGCATCAGAAGTATTATTTACTAGAATAGATGAAATCAACAACTTTTTTCTGAAGTTAACCTATTCATGAACTCAATCAGAAAATAAGTCCTCATCTTTAATAATACTGTGTGATTACTGCTATTTGTAAGGGTTCTAACAAAAAGAGTTGATCTTGATGTAAGCAGAATGTTTTTCTTGTAGTTCAGTCACAATACACTTCTCTCCCACCATTCCCCAGATGTATGGAGCAAGGGATTCTGCTCTACAAGATTCAAACTGATATTGGAATAAAAATATTAAATTAGCTATTAGAATAGAATTCTTTGCTTTCATATATCTCCAGTTGCAATGATTTAATTTCTTGGGGGTTGATCTTTTTTTTTTTTTTAAATGATGGAAGATGGTGCATAGCTTGTCATCCAGACCTAACAAGAGTAAGGAAAACAAAGGCACATCTACTTTCTACAGTTAGTTAAAACAGCTGAGAAGCAGAGCACAGTTTGATTACAGGAATATTTTAAACCTAAAGCTCTAAAGATACTTCATATCATGCTACTATACACCTCCATGGCACAGGAGTATGTGTCAAAAGGGCTGTGTCATAATTTTTACTGGAAGTTACTTCTAGAATTCATACACAAGATTTAGCCTTAAGGTGTTTTTCCCTAAAATTACTTATGCATTGGACATTTTTAGCTTTGAGTAAACAGAGAAGCAATAACTTTTAGGAAAGTGACTGGGATCATTAATGGCTTGTTCATTGAAGGGAGAACAAATCAAAATACAGATGAGAATCTGAACAAAAGTAAACTGAAGAAACATAAAAGAAACAATCCCTGAGGGTGCAATATCTGTTGGCACTTGATCCTGCCAAACTAATTTTTCCCATCACTGTAATCAAAAGTGGCATTAAAAAAAAAAATCCCAAAACCCCCAGACGTGTTTAAGAAGCTGCTGCAGGTAAAGGCTCCTAGAAACTACACTAAAAAACAAGACAAAAGCAACTCCTGCAACACCAAAAGATTACATTAATTGATACTTGAGAGCACAATACACTGCTGAGCAACCTGTACATGAGCTGAGGGCCTGAAAACACCCAGCAAAAGCCTCCATCAAATCCTAGATGCAACCTGCAACATTCTGGAAACCTGTGCCTCCTCATTGATGGTGAGAGTCAGTCTCTTTCAAAAGAAATACTTTTGCACAAGCAAAAATATCCATGAATATCCATGCACAAGCATGTGTAGGCATGTTCATGTGTCTATTTAAAGAAAACTAATTAAAAAAACAAAAACCACCCAAAAAATCAAACCAAAATAAAAACCAACAAGCCCACAACCCTAAAAAAAAACAAACAACAAACCAAACCACCAAGAAACACAGAAGGAGCACCATAAAACACAGACAGAAACCCCCAAACCAGCCAGGAATAAAAACCAATCTATTTTGCTTCCAAGAATAACCAAAACCAAACCTTGAATGCACGCAGCATTAAGAACCTCCAGTGCCTGGGATACAGAGAACTATGACTGAATCATTCTAAAATCTCAAGATCCCTTTCATGGTTTTTATGTGACAAGACTGTTTCCCTTTATCCACTTCTGTAGCTGTTCCAGACTGCCAATGTCAGATGTCTCCCTTCCTGACAACCTCCCTCATGGAAATGATGCTCCAGGCCTCCCACACCAGCTTTGCTTTCTTCTCTCTCCTGCATGCAAGTGAGAGCAAGGGCAACAATGGAAAACTGCTCTGTGCTGCTCACCACGGGAAAAAAAACAACTCTTGCACATATTTTGAAAGCAGCTCTGTGTTTTCTCATTTGTAGGTTCAGTAGAGGCAGAGTGGCTCTGCAGGCATACAACTGGCACAGCTGAATTAAAATCCTCACCCCCTTTCTTACCTACTGTATGAGTAAAAATAGACATGGATATCAAAATGCTGAAGATGCTTACTTACTCTTACTCCTTTAGGACCTGGGTTACCTTCTGGTCCAGCCAGGCCCTGTGACAAAAAGACAGGAGTTGTAATTAATTTTAAACAGCCAGATATGCTCTATGTAAAAGAACTGCAACAGCCCTTATTAAGTGTAAACTGGCAACACATTCTTGAAATTTTTAAGCTGGAAGAAGGTGCCATCAAGTAGCCCCCTGGGACCATGTTCAGAAAGGTCTCCCATTCATGCATGGCTGAAACACAGATCATGACTGAACCTTCCATTACATTAAAATTATCTCTTCTGGGAGACAATTTTTTTTCCAGACACAGTGATCAGGCATTACAATGACATAATTTCACAGGATTTTTTATGAGCTTTTATATTTGGACACATTTCAGTTATGTTCAAGCTAATGTCAGAATTGCACATGTGGTCCAAATGCTCTGAGCATTTCACGTGATTCTACACAGAAAATGTTATCATCCATTACTCTATAAAATACTGTAATGGAACTTTAAAATATATAGCTATTACAAACTTAATCCAACAAAACACTGAAGTGTTGGTCAAATTCACCCTTTAAGCAGACACAAAACCACAAAGTCAATTTTGTCAATTGGCTCACACACCTTTACATGGAGCAAATGCTGAGTATTTCTATTTTATATTTTATTTCTATTACTGCACTGAGGTATCTGTTACTTTATAGGTAAATCCATATTTATAAAGTACTTCTGTTTAAAGAAAGCTGCTTTCTGGCTTTATTGGTTCTCCTAAAATATCCCAATGGGAAAAAACCATCAATTTTTTAATGTTTCCCTTCCCTAAGGGACTGAAGAAATCATTTCAGCAGTGAAATAAACACACTGGTGAAAAATCAGGAGGAACAGGTAGTTTCCTACCGCTTCTGGACTTGAAATACAAAGAAGATAAACCACACAGAACCACATGAGGTTTATGAAGGGAGTATAAAGTATTCAGACATTCAGTACTTTGGTAATGCCATTTATATACTTCAGAAAGGAACAGCATTACTGCATCTAACACATCCAAGTTTGAAAGCCATGAGACTCAACATTCCCTCCAGGCCACTACAGAGAAAGAGGTTTGTTTCAAAGTAAAATGACAGGATGTGAACAAACACATTTTTACAATTAATAGTTTCAGAAGAGTTAGATATAGTTCTTTTGAAAAGAACTAATGAGAAAAACAAAAAAATAAAATACAAAGTCATTTGTGTAGTTACTGCACCTGCCTGCCAGGGTAACCAACTGCCCCAATACTGCCAGCCATTCCTGGAATTCCCTAAGTGGAAAAGGAAGAAAGAAAAGGAAAAGAAACAACAAACATGTTTAATGTCATGGTGTGGAGTTTGTTTTATCATTTCTCTTTTAACAGCTACTCGTATGACACAGCTTAAGCACATGGAAAAATTGCTCTTTAAGCAAGCTACACAGAACACCCAAAAATTGACTCATCATATATAAGTAACTCTGCCAATTTCAGTCACATATCCTTTAAAAAGTGTCTAAGATTTTGTGAAATAGAACAGTGGATGCCTTATTTCCATAATTCAGAAATAATCTGAATTATAGGCTATAGGAGGCAGGTCCCTAAAATGAGGTAACTGCACTGGTCTTAGATGTATTTGAAATAAATACAGTAAACTTTTAATTAAAGAATCCTTGTGTCCTTACAAAGCAAATTTCTGTTTTGTTTCTTCCAGAATCAGGTCAATATAGCACTGGATAAATCATGAATGTATATAATTCTCTTCACCTTCTTCTTCTGATGTTAAGAATCAACTTTTTTTTTTTTTCCCCTAGTTATCTCTATCTCACTGACAGATTACAGTCATCACAGAAAATGGCCTGTGAGAGTGTAATAAAAATCACCCCTCATTCAGTTAAGGCTTGGGCATAAAACTCAGGAAAGTCATGAATGATGACCCTGAGTTTTCATCTCCTTTCAGGTGTTTACCATCAGTTATCATCACCATTTCCTTTTCAGTGTGATCCAAAGGGAGATTCCTTCCACCCACTCTGCCCTTAGGAGCATCATAAATGCTAACAAGAGACATCAGCAATTGGATGTCTTTGACATAACATTCAGATTGCTTCCTGAACTGACATGGAAATTTTAAAAAGTGACTGACTGACTACTTCATTTCCTACATGCTATAAGATGTAAAATGAATTAAATCAGGAGAGGTTTGAAATGTGCCTCTTACAAGAATTTTACATCCACATCCTCCCAGTTGGAATGGTAGTTGAAAAGCAAGCTGCTCTTTCCCATTTCATTCAGACTACTTTTTTACCTCACTGATCTCAACACAACCTGAATTCTTGCTGAAAACCTGCCCAGTATTTCCTCAAGCAGTTTATACAGCTTGCTTATATTGAACACTTACAGAGGATTATACATTCTCCCATCCTAATTGTTCATCTGCAGAGCACAGAGCACTCACTGTGCATGCACCCCTTACCTGCTCACCCCGTGGCCCTTGCAGTCCTGGGTAACCCTTAAGACCCTGCAGGTAGAGAAAGAGATCTGTCATAAATACAATTAAACAAACAAAATGGAACTTTTTTCTACTCTATTCTCTATCAAAGAAAAACATCCAGATGTCTGCCTGCACAATTAGTATGGTTTACATTTAGCAGCTCATATGAAGACTGAGCTGAAGAAAAGAAGTAAGAAAACTTGGCAGTTTAGACAATTTCAAGACATCAGTATGCTTAAAGGCAGTTTCAGACTTGTACTCTTCTAAACAAATGAACACATGGGATGCTGTCATAGATTCTGTACTGTCCATTTCCCCGTTCCAAATCCTTGTCACGATGCCCTTTCTGAGCAAGGCAGCTCAGAGGAAGGGTTTAGAGGGTCATCCCAGACTGTTCTAGGACACACCCAGGAAAGACAGACCTTCCAGGACACAAAACATCTCTTTTTAAAATTATCATAGAACAAATTTTGGCTCTCATACTGTGGAATTTATATTGGTAGCAAGAACAGCCTCATCCCAGAAATCATCTCTGTGGTGCTGGAACCACAGACAGAGATGAAACTCTTGAACTTCACTCCCTCTGCATCAACCATTTCAAGCATATTTTAACTCTTAAAGAAAAAAGAAGAATTAAAATAGAGCTGGAGTCTGCCTCCTCCATCAGTACACTTGAAAGAGAAACCACCTTCTTGAACATCTTTGCATGGGACTAAACACACCCAGACAAGCTGGCCTAAAAGGGAGGCTTGACTGCTGCATGACAGATGCAGAAGCCAAGTGTCTGGTCTCCACATCCCTTGCAAGAGATACTGGGAATACACAATTCCAAAAGCTACAGCTTGAAAGACAAAAGACCAAAGCAATCCTTATTCTGGATAGAAATCTATCACAAACTTGGACTCAAAGACATTGAGTGAGCAATGAGAGTGTCTTGGCTGATGTCAAACATCTGTCTGCCTTGCAGCATGATGATACTCATCAGTCAGTAGAGACTTGAGACTCACTGTAATAAAGAGAAATTCTGCAACTGATTTCAGCAGATCAGGTATTCCAAAGTTTCAGATTCACTCTTGCATGATTAGTGCCTGAATTCAAACCCAGTAAGTCAAGGAATGAACCCTGGAAGTGAGTTATTATCCAAGTAAATTTAAGTCCATTAATTGGAGCAAGCAAATTTAATTTGAGGGGGAAAAAATTAAGAACGCAAAGTAATGAGAACTATAAAAATGCATATCAATCCCATAATTTTGGATTATAAATGCAGTCTACATGTACTTAGGGATAGTCATACAAATATATAGGTGGGCTTGAGACTGTTCTGTGGCTGCGTGGGTTCATGCCAAAGAACATAGCTTGAGTTTCAGGCAGCCATGTACAGCTCACCACACTATGATCTAGCCAAAAAGCTGGCTAGAGTAAAATAATGCTATTTCTATAGAAGCTGCACTTCAATTTCTCATCAGTGAGTGTTCTGAGTGACCACAACAGTATTGCTGCATGAAATTAATCTTACTATCACATACAAAATTAAATGATAAAATTATTTTGCTTGGTGACAATTTTGGCGTAAACCAGTAACTCCTCTTTAGCTTTTGAAATATGCCTCAGGAAACTACAATTTCTTAGAGTCCCAGCCAATCCTTCATCTCACGAATTTTATCCATTACAGAATTTTATCTTCTCTCTATACTTAAACAATCAACTGAAGTAGGTGTAGCTAGAAGAGACCCCTAGTAGTTTCCTTATTTTGTACTAGAAAAAAAAGGAAAGCTATACACAGAAATGCTCAAAGGAAAGTTGACCCCAATTTTTTCAAAGTGGGTAATTTTAGCTGATTAACACCTGTATGGACAGACTCAAAAAGAAGGCACACAAAAAAGAGAGATGAGGGACTGATTTCTGCTGTGTGTATTGCTACACAACAGCGTTTTACTTCTGTTGGAGGAAAACTGCTCTGAACTCATCTTTTAGAACAGTATGCCCATGTATTTATTTAGAGTTAACATGGCCTTAATTCATTCTAACTCACTCAGTGCTGGTTGGAAATGGAACTAAACCATGCTAAAATGAGCACCATTCCCAAGAGACACTTTTCACACACAGGTTTCTTTCCTGCGACTTAATTAATCCTCTTAAGATTCTTAGTTTTTTATTAGCTAGAGTTTGTATTCTTGAGCATACCCATATAATTAAGATGCAGTTTACTCTGAGCTAAGATGAAAAAATACAGAAAAATACATTAAAAACCTCTTATATGTTGTATTATAGCATATAACTGTGTTGAAATTGAACACTACCTTCCCTAGCAGCACTTCTCTCTGAACAGGGAACAGGGGCACCCCATGCCTTTTAGAGAACACCAACCTCAACAGCTGTGATTTACATCCTGCTATGATGATCTCACTTAATTTAGTTGTAAGGGGAGGTTTTGCACAGGAGACACAGTACCAACAGCAAGCCTAAAGTTCTTCTATCACCTCCTGACCATCAGGCATCCACCTGGTGGGTGTTGATTCTGCCAGGATGAGTTACATGGAAATGGAAAGAGAATCTTACCTTCTGGCCTTTGATCCCAGGTGGGCCTGGAAAGCCCAGGGGGCCTGGATCACCCTATACAACAAAAACATCCAGAATCAATACGCTTCACTGGAACATGACACAGGTTTAGAAACATGCAGCACTTAATATCTTCTCTGCACTCTTGGACATTTGGTATGGAGAACTAGCTAATGTTGTTTGATTTTTATTACTTTTTTAGAGGAAGAAAATTGAAAAGGGAACAGTTCCTCAATTGCAACCATTGGGTGCAACATGTCTGCTCCTGCAACATGGCCAAATCATGGCTGGAACAAACTTAGTCCACAACCTCACAACTTTTAGCCAACACAAACAGGAGTGAAGAAGCCATAGAGTTCTTGAGGCAACCTCAGAAACAAGCAGTTTCACATCAAATTAATAAATATATATAACTCCTAGTGTGTATTGTTTGTTTTAGTGTTAGGCCAACAATCCTCAGCCAAGAGCCAGGGCACCTTCATGGTGTGTGCTGTGCAAAACATGGCATCCATCTAATCTCTGGGAAAGACAACTTGAGAGATGCATATGGACAAAGAGGCTATGGGGGAACACTGCTACTCTCTTCAGCTTCTCTAAACTTCACAACCACATGATGGGATATGGGAATAAGAATCAGAGCATCTCAAATGCTGGGGAGATGCCATAAAGATGCAAACTTTCATGGTTGTTGCAGACAGGGAAAAAGGGAAGGTTGTTTCAGCTCTTCTTTGTCTTGCTCAGGACTGACAGTGAAGAGATTCACTCTTCCATGATTAGTGCCTGAATTCAAACCCAGTAAGTCAAGGAATGAACCCTGGAAGTGAGTTATTATCCAAGTAAATTTAAGTCCATTAATTGGAGCAAGCAAATTTAATTTGAGGGGGAAAAAATTAAGAACGCAAAGTAATGAGAACTATAAAAATGCATATCAATCCCATAATTTTGGATTATAAATGCAGTCTGCATGTACTTAGGGATAGTCATACATGTAGGTGGGCTTGAGACTGTTCTGTGGCTGCGTGGGTTCATGCCAAAGAACATAGCTTGAGTTTCAGGCAGCCATGTACAGCTCACCACACTATGATCTAGCCAAAAAGCTGGCTAGAGTAAAATAATGCTACTTCTATAGAAGCTGCACTTCAATTTCTCATCAGTGCATCAGCAGATATTTCTGAATTTTCTTCTCAGCAGCTCTTAAACGTTGACAACATATACTTGTGAATTTTAGGGTTAGACAGCATGTATGCACTAACAAATAAGTGGTGTACACACCAGCAGCTAGTAAACCATAGTTATTTGCTAATGGTTTTTCATAACAGAGAGCAGGAATTGCTCTTACAGTGCTTCCTCCTTGGCAGAAATATTCCACAACTGATCTACGAGTAAATGCTCATAAATAAAACTTAGCACAAAATGCAAGACACTCAAACATACAGCACAGGCTAACACATTAGGCTGCAAACATCCAATCACATTTTTAGTGTTATCATATTACTATGCACAAAACTTTAGTGTCAATCTAAAAATTAAACAATCACAAGATTTCAAGCCTACAATTTCTATGAAGAATGGAATATTTGAACATTTATACTCAAACACTTTGGGCAGAGAAGGCAACAGTGAGTATGCCAAAGTGGCTTAGGAGGCAGTAGCAGGAAAAGCCCCTGAAGTGAAAGAATAAATTTTAGCATCAAGAGTCCGTTTTAAAAAGCTGTTAAATACAATACAATGCACAGTAATGTGTGCACTTGTCATCACCAAATTCTGTTTTATACAAAAATCTGTACTTTGTTTTATCCACGTGAATCTAATCCAATTTCATTGTTCTAAAAGTCCTTACACTTTTATTTTTATAAATTAAATCAAATACATAATTTAAGTTTCAACTTTTAATATATTTTTAGATTTGGATTCATTATGTGACCTGTGTCTACGGTGCCCAGTCCAACATAATTAACTGCTAAAATACACCAGTGTTAAAGTAAATACAAAGCATTTTGCTGTTATAATTTGTCTGAATATTAAATGAGACTTGACAGAAGAATGGGACAGACAAAACATTATTATATAATTAAGAAAATAATACCTTCTCTCCACATTTTGCCCTTCCTGGAGAGAATCCTGGGTCTCCTTTAGGGCCCTGTTGCAGAGAAATTAAGCTCAATAATACCATTGAGAGAGAATTTCTAATAATATATGCTCAAAAAAGTCTTCTCAACTGTTATATCAAGAGCAAAAAAAAAAGTAAATGTGCTTCCTATTATAGATATTTTTCTCATAACTTTTTCAGTAAAGAACTAGGAAAAAACAAAATAATGCAGGTTCACACTGAAATGAGATTTACATTTTCCAAATTTTGTAAAGTCACAAAATTTTGGTTGGAATTGCTGGCCCTCACTCAGGGCTGGACACTTTGCTGCAAGGATATTAATGTTGTGCCATGTTTCAGAAGAAACTGCATAAAGGTTCCTTCAGCAAAGGAGGGAAAAATTCATGCTTCTTAAAGACAGAATAAAATTCTGCCTTCATTTACTGGCAGAAAATTCTTGCAACTCATCTGCCATGTTTTAATATCAAACAAGAGTGTGTTTGTTTCAGTGTGATCAACTGGATCTTCAGAGCCAAAACTTCAGGAGCACCTGGTTAATTTTTATTTAGAGAAAACCACTTCAGAACATACTTGTATTGAAAGGGTAACTTATAATCTAACAGAAATGGAAGAGATCACTAAGCACCTCCTAATATATATATTTTTATATTTAAATAAAAAATATATAGATACATACATATGTCTACAATTCCTTCTATTCTTAAACTCAAAGACAGAGCTACAGAACTGATCAAAATTATCATCCAGTGGAGGGAGAAAATAAATTATACAACAAAGCCTAGGAGTAATTGGTTACAATTCATTATTTTCCTAGCAATGTATTCTATTATATAGCCAGTATAAATACAGTAAAAATTAATTATGAATCTTTAACTGTCCCTATAGAACTAGATAAAAACAAAAACACACACAAAAACCAGAGTAGCTTGGTTTTACAGCACTTGGCACTGAAACCTTCATTAAATTTCTTTTTATGTCCTCAAGCAGATTTTAGCACCTGTCATGACATGTCAGATTCCTGCAATTAGGAATCATACGAAACAAATCACGGTGCTGCCTTTTTCCTCACAGATCTATCAAATTGTTCACACTAAATACGAGTTGAAGGCATTCTGCAACTGCACAAATCTGTCAAATCTATTTAAAGGGCCTACGTTACACAAGATTGAAGATGTTATTTGAGCTTTGAGTCCAGTATTTTGTCTTTGACTTTAAATATCACTTAAATAAATCTTCAGAAAATTATTCTAGCATATTAAAAATAATAATGTTGCAGGTATTTGAATATTTAAATATCAAACATTGGACATGGACAATAAAATAGCAATTTATAGGGACTGACAGTCAACATTTTTCTTTTTTTTTAAGCAAAGCAGAAGTCTGCAGCAATTAAGCATTTAAACTTCAGTTTATCAGAGGCTGAGCTGATTTACAGGAACTCTCTGGGGAAGTACAGATTACTTGCAAAGAGAACCATTTTCAAGTCATCATTCTACACACATAGGTGATTTTCTTTCCACTGAATAATCTGCTATTTTGTTTTGATATGAAGTTCAATTTGATTGATTACATTTAATTAAAATATGTTTATAGTAGCGGTCTCCACCTGTAAATGAAAGAAGGCCAATTACTTCTACTATAGGAAACTGTCCTGGGGCTTCCAAGAAGCATTAAAAAGTTCATGTATTTACATGGCACCATGGATAACCAAACTTACCTTGGGACCTGGCAATCCTGGCAAACCTGGGTTACCATGTGGCCCTGGAATACCCTATTAAAAAAAGCCAAACAAATGAAGGAAAACAACAAATGGGATTACTCAGTACCCCACTGAACAAATGTGAATGGTTTGCAGAGAATAATATTACTGCATCTTTCCTGCTTTTAGAATCACTGGTCAGGATTTTCAAAGGATTCATAAGAAATAAAACATACATAGCTTCCTAAAAATTAGAAGTGAAGATGAATACCCTCCTTTCTTTTACAAATCTCAGTTTGTATTGTCTTCCCAGGTAATTCTTCACAGGTGTTTGGCATAGTCACTGCAATGTTGCTCTCCAGAAAAAATACCTGAAGGCATGGAATAAAATCAGTAAAAGCACATGCTGAGGTACCCACCTATACACTGCAAAGGGAAGGAAGTGGATGAGCTCCTAGGGACTTAAAAGGTGTCTCAAAGGAATGTATCCCACCTCTTTAGAAAAAAAAAATCAGATTCTCATGATTCTCCCAAAGCTAGTGTAGGAAATGGACTTGTCACTAAAATATTTCAACTTAAACTGTTCCAGGAACAGATTAAGCTGTCAAGACTATCTAGGCCTTCCAGTGTAAGTGTTTGTTCCTGCAACACATTCAGCAATCTTCACTCCTTGAAAAATTGCACATTAGGGAAAATGTTTGCTGCAATGGCTGTCAGCAGCTATTTGTCTTCCGGGGCTGCAGGACCAAACTGGCGAAAATCTGTCCCTTATAAACTGGCAACAAAGCTTCTGTGGAACTCAGTAAGGCCAAAATTCTTCCAAAATCCAAATACAATAAGAATGCTTTTGAACTTTGTTGTATATTCAGTGGTCTAACAACAGATAAACTCAGTGTTTGTCTTTCCCCCACACGAGGCTGCATTTCCCAATTGCACCTTGCAGTAACACTGGAAGCTGGATCTCTTAGTGCTCCCTCTCACTGATGACAATGTTGACATAACTCCACAGAAATGCTAATCCCATGTGCTGTTTGAGAGATTAATTTGCACACTGGCAACTCTGGAGGCACTCTCAGGGATTTAGGAGAAAGGAAACAAACAGAAGGTGCCAGCACAGCTGCAGTGGCTGCTGCTTTTGCTGCCTGCAGTCTTGGGGCACAGTACTGGAATACAAAAGTGCAAAAGTATTCTCATGGAATGAGGCATCAGAGGGGTTTCATGTCATCACTAATTCTGAAACTGCTGAAATTTCATCATCAAGAAACTCAGAACAAGCCAAGACACTCACAAAACGTTGTCACATGTGAACTTCTTTACCATAGAATTGCAGGGATCAGAATCAGTTCCCAATGGAAACCTCTAACCATTAATCATACACGCCCCCAGGTGTCCCAACCATGTGGATTTCTGTCAGGATCAGGCCTGGACACACTGAAGAAGGCCCAGGCAATGCAGCTCTGCACTCTGCTGTTTCCCTTTGACACCTTGAGCCCCTTTCAGGATCACAAATGGCAGCTCATGTGAAGGAAAACAGAAGTCACAGGGCAGGCAGCTAGATGAGGAAATTAATTCTGAGTCAACAAAGTTTTCACAGGCATTTTGGCTCACAAAACTCCTGTCATAACATACATCATCACTAGCTCCACCTGCCTGAATTTATCAATATTGAACAAACTAAATAACACTGACATTTCAATACCATTTTTTTATCAAGTAGTTTTATAGACTTACNTAAACTCATTACTACTGGTAAATATTCATCTCAGTCATTTTCATACTCTTCCAGGCACCTCACTGTAAGCCGTCCCTTCACACTGGAAAGTATATCTACACAATAATTAATCCAGAGAACTCACACAAGTAGAGCACTGTGCTTTTAAGTACTTTATACACCTGTAAAAAGACCTTCAGAAAAAAAAATCTCAAACAAATTGCAGCTGGGCAAGGGCAATCTCATCAATAGGCATGGCTTTAAACATATGAATAGCCTTCTCTAAACCAAAGAAAACTTCCCAGTTGTCAGGATCTACTTGGATATGTGAGATTCTGCCTCTGATGCCAGACATATCCTTGCCACAGGCAGTGTGCAACTTAAAAAAGCTGAGTTGTAAGAATTGTCAGCTCTTACATAGAAGGATCCAAGAAGTCATGAAGAGATGAATTTGAAGAAATGTTTCTAATTTTACACTTTTAAATGTGTCTCTTCTACTTCCTTGCCCCCAAAATGCTCTAGAACATCAGTTTGGTTTTTGGCCTCTTTGACCAGTGCACCTCCTACCCACCAGGCCAAGTTTAGAACATCCTGTGCTGTGCAGGCTTTCAACAGGCTGCTGAGCAGCATCTTGTTTAAATGTTCCTCAAAGCCTGAATCAAAACTCCTCCCTCACATCTGCTGAGCCCACACATAAACCTCCCTTTTCTCCACTTCCCATCTGCCTTGATGACTCCAGCCACAGCCACTTGTGGGTACACAGTGGGTGTACCCACTCACACAAAATAACGCATCTACTGCAGCTCATTTCTTTAGCAAAGCACCCTGATATCAACCTAGGATCAAGCTGCTGAAGCTCAAGAGACTAAAAGAGATTTTTGGATTACTTTTTTTCCCCCCAACTCCATTTTGCAGTGGTTAATTTTCTATCTGCGCCTGCTCCCCCTCACTCCAAAAACAAATGAATGTGGCCTTAGATTGCAGCAGATGGGAACAGCATGGAAAAACTATAAGTTAATATTGGGAGCAGCAAAATCCAGGTACAAATATAGCAATGCTCAGTGTATGCACCCATACATGGAATTAACTACGCTGGAATCCTACAGCAGGAAAAATGGTTTGTTTGTCTTGCTTTAACCTACCTGCCAAATGTTAAGAATCATACACTTTCCTAATCACTAAGCATATGAACAAAGTTGAGAAAAACACAATTATGCAAACTCCAGTCTGATTATTGGTGACCTGCCTAGAGGTGCAGAAGAACAGAGTTGTTTTACTCACCCGAGGACCTCTCTTCCCTGAAGGACCAGGTAAACCTGGAGGACCTGGAGGACCCTGGTGATAGAAAATCAAAGCAGTTGAGGCTAAGGCCTGACACAAGAACAATATCACAACTCTAGATGAGACCAGTTTTCTTAACTGAAAACCTTGTGCTTGTGCTGACCTCCTCAATTTGAAAACCAATTCTGAAACAAGAACAAAGTGTGTTTCTAATCTGACTCCAGATCAGATTTCTGTTAAGAAAGTATCTTGTGTCAGAGAAATTGGAGCTAACAATCTGGATAGTAACTTCTACTCAAGTGTATTGGTACTAAATGAAGAAAAGATCAGATGAAGAAAGCAAGTGCAATGTATTTCTAAACAAAGAATAGAGAATAATCAAGCCTTTTCAGTAAGCTTGCTGGCATGCCAAACATTTCAGAAAAGTTGGAGTAACTGTGAAAAAATAAGACACCACCTCACAGAAATTACAAATATGAAATAGAGAAAATAAATGTGGACAAATTACTGTTCTGTTTCCTATTAAAAGCTTCTACTAAGAATAAGTGGTAGCACATTTGCCCTTCTATATAAGGTATCAAGCTAATTACATTAATTTGGCTAAAATACAGATCACTTATGCACAGTTCTGGGAAAACCACTGTTGTTCTAAGGAACTAAAAATATGAATTATTTCTTCTCCAATTAATCATAATAAACATAGGAGTTTAAATGTAGTTGGGAATATCTGCATGTCCATACATGCTACATCAAGTCACACTGAAACCCATACCTGCACTTCCCTCTCTGTGCAATTTAGACACAAATCTGTGTAACAGCCCTGGTCTTTAGATCAAACCATAACATGTCATGCTTTTAGCATAGGACATTCTCTATTCATTATGATTGCATAAATGCTCACTAACATCCTCATTTTTCTGAAGTAAAAAGAGCCCATGTTTAATAGCACATGAAATGTAACAGAGACACACATGGAAAACTCTTGACCTGGCATTCTTGTCCAGGTTCAAAAATGCACTTGAAAGGGCAAAGAGAGCTCCCACCCTGCCCTGCTGAAGGAGTAAGTTTTTAATATCTCCTCTCAAAATGTAAGTTAAGAGATGCCTTTTGATTAGATAATTATCCTGGGACTACAAAAGGAAACATATTTTTGTTAAGTTAAATACTTGCAACCAGTGTGCATTCTTTTGTGATTTGTGCTCTTCTGTATCCCCGTTTCCTTATAAATTTCCTTATAAATACATTAATACAGCTGAACCTCACCATTTTCCTAATAGAATCTTCCTGAGTATTAAGATCCCTGATCTTTGTTGCTGATGTATTGAATGAAGGCAGTGAGAACATTTTTCCCTATGTGGCTTCTATATATTTTTAAGCACTATCTGCTTCCTTTGCAACAGAAAACAAATAAACACCCAAATCCATCCCACCCTTACTTTGATTGCTCTAATTCAAACATAACTACCTCTTTTCATACAAAGAGAAAACCACAAAAAAAGGAAAATCTAATCACAACCAAGCTCTCAGAAACCCCTGAAAGAAGCAGCAAAATTTTGAACTAGGCAGACAGAGATTAATAACACTTTCCCAGGGCATTTTAAAACAAAGTCAACTGTTCAAGATGAAGTGTCTAGTTCACAGCTAGCCCCAGCAATACATGTTTGATTAAAATATTAAAGGACTCTCCTTACCATTAAAATATTAAAGGACTCATCCTTACCCAGAGGATGTTACTCTTTAGCCTCCATCAGACTCCTCCCTGCAACTCAGGCAGCATCTCTGCTGAGAGCAGATTTCAGTGGAGCAGCCCTAAGTCCTCCTGGACATGCCTTCCCAAGTAGCAGCTACACGTTATTCCTATGTATTTCCACAATCTGGGAAAGCAACTGCAACTTCAAATCACTATGACTATTTTTATACTTGCTAGGAAGCTACTTAAGCCTCCTAGGCATCCATGTAAACCACAGAAATCAACATCTGAGACTGAGCCAATCTCTCTTAAACCAAGGAATAAGTCACTTGTTTGAATAGCTTTTCTTCCAACTACTGGCAACAGTAATTAAACAAACCTGAAGTAATTAGAAATTTTAATGTGATTTTTAACATTTGACACTTTGACCACCACTATCAAACAAAACAGAAGTTACTTTGTATACTATTACAGATGCTAACTTAAAATTGTTTAACAAAATCAGTTTGCTCAAAACAGATCATTTGAACCTTTAGAAAGATACTACAACTTACTGTCTTTAGGAATTGTAAAAACTTCATTTAGCTACTGAGCAAAGAAGTTCAAGTTCCAAATAATCATTGCTTTGTCCTGAAATAATGAAAGTAGATGCTACTCTTCCAGAAACTTTCACAGCCTTTCCAATGGTCACTGGAATAAGTGTAAGGAACTTTCCTAGACGTGAAATAACTTTCATGATTTTCCTAGCTACTGAATCCCTGTGTTACTTGTGTTACATGTGTTTTAAACTTGACCTATTACCCAGAGGTAACAGGAAACATTTCATTTACTGAAGAGTGGCTCATCAGATGAACAGAGCAGCATTGCCTTGAAAGAAAGGTTTCAGGAAATCTTACTATTTCAGTTTAAACTCACTTTTATATTTTTCCAGGGGGGTTTTGGTCACTGCAATTGTTAGAATTTTAATCAGGGTCTTAATAGTTTTGAAGAAATAGCTGTTCTCTTTTTATACCCTATCCATAAATGAAAGCCTGAATTCTGGAGTCCTGCTTTGCAGCGGTGGGTGAATTCCATAGCTGTGGGATCATGGAATACAAGAGGCCTAATTATACAAGGCAAGAATCAGTTCTGGTAGATGATTAAAAGCTAAAAGAAGCTGAGTAGTTTAAGAACCACAAAAGCTAGTTCTTGCCTGTCAATTCCAATAGAGCGAAGATTAACTTCTGTGTTCAGATCTTGAAAGAAGATTCAAACCAACCAGAACATAGTAAAAGAAGTAAAAAGAGGGGGTTTCATGCCTCATCAGGACTTTTTGCTGCAAGGGAAGTTTTCAAGTTCTTCACTTGCTTTTTTAGGCTCCACATTGCAAAGACTCCAGGAGTAGTTACGTACTCAAGTGTTAGAGCCACACACATACAAGCTGCATTAACTCTTGTCTTCCCTACATGGGAGGACTAGACTGAGAATGCAAACCAAGATCATCTCTTCAAGTCTGAGACCAACAGCAGTAGCAGATACTGAGCCACACAATCTCCACAGAACACAATTCTTAGTTTCATGCAGAGACCTCCCCTCCCTTTGGTGTCAGCCTCTCTGGCAGAGCAGTATTTTAGCTTTGCCTCTGTTCCTCAGCAGGTGCTGCTGGTCCCTTCAGCCAACCTGGGGCCCACAAAGGTCTAGATTAACTTCCCAGCTCTACCACAGATTTTTAAGCCCTTGGGCATGTTATGTAAATCCTGACCCAGCAAAACACCTCAGCACAAATGCACCATATTCCTTACAGACTACAGTCTGCAGTCCTAAGCAAGACAAGCTTCTCTATGCCCAGTCTTTAAGACAGGCATTGAAGATGGTGACAGACACCTCTGAACACATCAAGTTAGCTGTCATCTTTGCCACTGTATGTGCAGTGTCTAGAAAAACAACCCAGAGCATTTGCTTGGAGCTTCTCAGTAATGCAAACAACCAACATTATCAGCAGCCATTTCTGTGACTTGTGAAAAAGGGTGGATTTAACTTTCTTGGCTGTGACTGACTGAAATCACAACAAACAAGCTACAGGCTAAAATTAAAACCTTCCATTAGTAGCTACTAAACATCCTAAGGTCCAAAAACGGAAATTAACCTCACGCTGATGACAGCTACATGCTTAGTGACATGTCACCATAAATGCTACCATAAGGGACAAAGAGAGGAAAAAAGACTGACTTCACAATCAAAAAAGATTAAGCAAGAGCACATCTGGAGTACTGTGAATTCTTGTAAAACATTTTTCAATTGTGTAACAATTACTTTGTGCCTGGATCCTGTTTAGAGGAAAACCTGAACTTTTGAATAGGTTCTTAGTTGTTAATTAGTTCAAGAATAAAATATTTCAGTGCTGAAAGAACAGACACAATCAATTTATGGCCACATTCAAATATATATTAGGAGCTGCTTAACACCTATCAAATTGCTTTCCAGTAATGAAAACACAGAAGAACACTTACAGAACAAAAAAGCAAGTGAAATTATTTACTTCATGCTATGGTTTAAAAATTTTAACCAAAATCTCACATAAGCACGAGTCATGATCTATCATATTTCCCAGGCTAAGCAGGAGCTGATGTTATTTCTGGTCTGTAGCTTCATATATATGGGCACATTTCAATGTAATAAAAAGTTTATGAGCCTTGTGCACACAATAAGAAAGGATAAATCAGTTTCTATTAAAAACACTACAGTGCATTTGCAGTTGTATCAAAAATCACTTACCGTGTGAACTGAAAAAATACCTTAAAATCTTGTAAGACTATTCTAAAAACCATTTTCCATGCAGGTTTGCCTAGCCCCACAACCTAGGGTTATGAATGATTGCAGACAAGATTCTGCAGCCAATTCTGGTCTATTTCTACAACGATAAATTTTGAACAGCATTGCTCAACTAAGACAACTGTGTTGGTCTTCCAAGCAGCCTGGTTGTTCTCTTTATGGACCAGCACCTATATTTGTGAACTGCATTAAATTAGCCTGCAATTTTATTATGTGAGCAGTCTCTGTAATCAGTAGTTACAAACATCCAGCTGCATTCCAAATTTTAAAAAAGTCTGGGTTGCCTACCACTTCACCAGAATGTGAATATCTTGGATGTCTTTATATTTTTCCAGTAAATAAAAGTATATGATACTTACACTAAAATTACATGTGAGAAAGAGACATATTTAAGGCAGACAAACATTTGTACAATAGAGCTGGGATAAACTGCAGACACAGCTTTGGCATGCTGTTTGAGAGGTTTCTTTCAAAGCCTCTGGTAAATGTATGCTGCTGCAATATAGTAAAAAGAGTAATAAGGATAACTTACAGGAGGTCCAGTTTCCCCCTTTGGACCTCTGACACTTCCCCTTTCAAATATTTTGCCAAGATCTTCATAGTCATAAGCATAATTATCAATACCATTTTCATAACTGTTCTCTGTATGATAAGTCTCATCAGCATCAAATGCACCTTCCTGCCCCGGATGGAGTTGGTTATCCAGAGGGAGCTCAGCAGGCAAACTGTACAGGGTTGTGTTGAAGATTTGCTGCTTTTTGCTTGGTTCATCTAAATGCTGTTTTGTTTGTTCCATTCCCTTGCTTTTAGTTTTACTCAGTTTTACAGGGGAGATCAGAGAAGGCTCACTATGTCTGCCTGCATCTTCTGTGGTATTAGCTGAACTATTTGGATGTGATCCTGCAGGGGTTTTAGGGATGTTTCTTTTTCTGCTCATCTTCTGCTGCTGAAGAGCCAGATCAATGTTCTCCTGGAGTTCTGTTTGAGGCCAAGCTTCCAGCAACAGAGGTTTGGTCTCTGCAAACTCCCATACAGAGGCATTTTTTAACTCAAAGTGGTCTGGTAAAAAGTGAATCTGAGCAACGTTGGTAACAGGCACGTTTGATACTTGTTTCCATCTATAAGCTGATATATCTTCCTGGTTTTCCTCATCAATGATCATCTTGGAAAAGGCATCCAGCCCGTGTGAGAGCAGTGAAGGGCCAGGCAGAGATCGATATGTTTCAGCCTGGCGACACTGCTGTTTCACATATTTACAATAGTTTGCAGAGGCTTCTGCAGAGGGGATAACATCGAGCTGACATACAACTCCTTCAAAGCTGACAGAGTGAGAGTTCATCCTTCCCAGGGTAAACACACCCTCTGAATCAAATGTTTCCACTCCAGAAAGTACTTCCCTGCTGTAGTACTTGTTTCCACACTCAGCAAATATTGAGACAGTCTTGCCCCCAATGCCAATAGCAAACGAATGCCACTGTTCATTATGAACACAATAATCAAAGTACACGGGCTGCTTCCCTCCAGTGTACACCGCTACCTTTCTTGGTAGCAGCTGGACACCAAACTGCAGCCTGCCTTTGGTCCTAACACTGAAAAGAAAAGCATTACTGACTCTGTAAGAGTACAGCCCAACCAGTAAGGTGAACTGGTGCCCTAGACTCGCTGGTAGGACTTGAGTGACGCGGGACTCAACATGTGCATCGTGACTTAGCACCACTCCTGCTGCAGTCAGACGAACACCCTGAGGTAACAGAGGGGATGTTGAGGGCACTGCTGTCTCTGATGGCTCTTGGACATCTTTCACAAGGCCCAGTTGATGAAGAACATCTATTGCTGTGAAAAGAAATAAAGGCACACTGTTGATTTAATTGACAAGCTCATACATTCAGATCCATATAAACAAATGTACACACAACATTCTAACAAATCTGTACCTCTCAGAGCATATACACTTCACACAGTAAGGCCACCAAATCTCTAGTGGAAAGCACTGATCTTTCCAGTAATTAAATAAATAAAGCCAGAGCAAAATTTCCGTCTGAAAAAAAAGCAACCAAACTAAACAAACACATAGAAAGATCCACAAAACCCCCATTGTAGGTTAATTCACTTATGGAAGTGAAAAATCCTCATTTGCTCTCTTCAAACTTTCCATTGATCAATGAATACACTTTGGTTATTTCCTTATTTATTTAGCTAATCCTATCTACTCTTTGAGCAGAGAATTACTCTTTTTTTAGAAAACTTTTTCTTCTGTAAAAAACCTTCTGCAGTAAATCCATGCTGTTCTTCTTTATCTAAAAAGTTCAAATCAAAGCATATGAGGGAAGGGTTGCTTTGTTTATAAGAAGGGACAAGCTATTTATAGCACAGTAATGCCTCCTTCCCCTCCACACAGTTTACTTGCTAGAGCCATGGATAAGGTGAACTCTGGAGCAGTGGAAGTGGTGAGGAGCAAGAACAAAGGAGAATTGTCAGGACCCAAGGGAGAGTGCTCCTGTCTTCTGGTTCATCTCTCCCCCTGAAGTGCACAGGGCTGCAGCCACCACGACAAGACGTTGAATTTAGAGTGCACTCCACAGCAGGAGACAGTAAGGAGACAGAGCAGCCAGCTGTCCTACTGATTGATGTTCTGTAGGTTTGGCTTTGACATCTAGAAATCTGGATAGATCTTCCCACAGGGAACAATGGGCAGTGGCTTATTCACTGTTGGATTCTCTAGTTCCTCAAGCAGTGTGAACTGTGTCCTTTAAGCCTTTCCTTAGTCTGGGCCACACAGTGTCCCCATCTTTTACCTGGCTAAATATCTTAACCTAATGGGTAGAAACACAATTTTCTATCATCCTGATAAACTGAAATAATATCTGTCCTAGGAGAAGAAATCAAAGCCACCTTTGGGTAAATCAACAGTTGAAGGTGACCCAATTAATTTCTTATTGCCTAAATCAGATTTGGGCAGGTTGGAGTTGGTGGGCACAGACACCTTCCTTCAGGATGAATATAAAAACACTGTTCCATCCCTTATGGTGCAGCTGAAACACCACAAAGGCTCAAGTGGGAGCTAAACCACACATCCCCAGGAGCCTTTCTGTAGGATCTCAAAATAAGATAGCATTTATGGCATTGATAGATTGATTGCTAAAACTGCCTGCCTGAGTGTTTGTGAAAGGTGCAGAAATATTGCAGATGTTGAATCAAAATGCAGTCACGGAAATATGGAAGGAGAAGATTAGGAGCTAAAACATACAACATGGGAAAAGGCTAAAGGAACAACATTTGCTTGGCCTAGGGACAGGAAGGTTTGGAGGAATCTAAATAAAACTGTCCATTATCTGAATTGAGGCCATGGGGAAAACAGAGAAAAGCTGAGGAGTAACAGTCACAAGCTGCAGCACAAGAAATTTCAGCTCCGTACAAAGAAAAAGCATTCTCATCACAAAAGTGGTCAAGTGCTGGACTGGGGGTAATCTCCATTCTTGGAGATTTTCAAAGACCAACTGGACAGGACCCAACAACCTGAAGTGACTTAACATTGACTCTGACCTCAGCAGGAGTTAGGACCAGAGGAGTTCAAGGTCTCCCTAACCTAAATTTTAGGATTTTTTTTTCGTAAGGAGAAACTGAAGATTAGTTTTCAAAACCAGCATTGCACAGCAGCATACAACATCATCTGTTTCCACCTCTCACTGGAACAACTTCAGTCAGTGAAACCCTATATTAAAAATTACTTGTAGTATCTGATATTTGCACTGATCAAACAAGTCTGGCTGGGCAGACACAGCCACTTCTATAGCATTTTGCTGAGCTGCTTTTGCTATGGACATGCTTATACTAAGTAAACAAAACTATTATAAGGCACAATAAAAATTTAGAGTAAAGAAGAAAAGTTAAGGATTTGCTGCTATATTAAAAGAGTCACTGAAACAAACAGATGTTTATGCTTCAAGTGGAAAAAAGGTCTCCTTTCCCAGTTTCCCTTTCTCTGTTTACTGAATGTATTCATAGCAAACTTTAAGAATAGACAGATGTTGGCTTAGTTTCAGTGGTAAATTATGAGAAGTGCCTGAGATTTCCTTGAGAGTGATTTATAAGTTGGAACCAAAAGCATCAACCTGAACGCACTGTACATCTTGAAAATTAATTACACACCTTGTAGTGTTCCTAGTCATGTTTGAGATTCACGGATGGGCCAAGATTACCCTGGCCAGGAGCCAGTGCAGACGGAGGTATGGAGAAAGAATATTTCTTCAGAAAGTCCTGTGTGTGCCAATTTCTCAAGATGTTTTGTCTCAGAGCAATTAATTCACTATGGCTGTATTTTTATCTGTCAGGCTGATTACAGAGGTCAGGTTCTAGCACAGTGCATCTGCTAATGAACCACCACTCTTTCCCAGGACCCCGTCCTGCCTGCTCTGCCTGTAGCTCTGGAGGAGAAAATTGAGCTTGCACTGCCCCTATGAAGGGAACCCGGGAGGAAACACAGATCCTGAGCTCTGGGCAATGCAGTCTTACACATGCAAATAGTCCCCAAGGCTGAATGCTGCTCCACTACCTCTGTGCACTGCCTGGGCCAGCTGACTGCACAAGGAGAACAGCTGCTAGTCTAACCTAAGGTTGTGTCTAAATATCACATCCTAACCTGAAGTATTGGGCAAGTAGTTGTATTTTGAAATTTTTTTAATTACATATTTTTATTTAAAAATAGTAATGCATGTGATCAATCCAAAGTATTATAAATTCAAGTGTAAAGTAAAAAGCTTAAACTGGTTTAAAATAGTCAGCTTAAAAACTACATTCAAACCTATCACTAATAAATGGCAAACTGCAGGCAAAATGGCCAAATTTTTGGCAGTTCTGATTTGAAAAGAGTACATAGTTTAAAGGTTATTTTAAAAAATCATCAGCATGATGAGGAATAAGATTTTTTTCTATCCTGCAAATAGATTTCTGAAAATAAGGACAGGTTTTGGGAGAGTTAAGCACAAATAAATATTATGTGAAAAATTACATCAAAAAAGTAAATATAAAGGAATTATTCCTTGCTGACTTACTGCCTGTTAACCCACTGTCAAGCCAAAAGGCTGTTCCAAATATTTTTGGCCAGTCATTTCACTTCTGGTCCAACATGCATATTTATTTTATTTTAAGGCTTTCAGAAGCTCTTGGCAGAACTGTTGGGAGATAGGGCCCCCGCTGCGGAAGATCTCGGGCTGTACGAGGAGACAGGGCTTGTCTCCACCCCTCACCCAGTGGCACGCAAGAGGCAAGTGACCTTATCTCTAAGACCATGCATACCTCCCTACTAACCCAGCACTTTTTGCCCATTCCAGTAGTTTTCCACTCCTTAAACTAACCCAAAAACCCAGCTACCTTTTCCTGTGACGAAGGACAAATCCCCCATCTATTTAAACCCACGATGTGAGATAATAAACGCCATTTTGACCTTACACACCACATTGGTGACTTTGTCTTGTCATTTGGACCGAGTAACCTTTGTTAGAAGGTTGCCGAGCTGTTATGTGAAACCAGGTCGCCGTTGTCTTTCATCAGAAGGCAACATTACAGAACACAGGATTTTGGGAGCAGGCAACCCTCTCATTCTTCCTCCCAGCATGACAACCACTATTTGCTTTACCTATCAGTTGTCAGTTTTCTTTGTTTACCCATGTCTGCAAAACATCTGTCTTCACTTACTGCTTATTAAACTCATTAGTCCCCCAAATTGTAACAGCTCAACTTCTTGAAGAGAAGGTTGTTTTGGGTTTTTGATGTCAAGTGCTTTCCTTCCACCTTCTAGGAGATCTTTAAAAATTCCCAACCTTACTGCATCATGAGGGAAGGCAAAACCTTACGCCAGCTTTGGCAAAAAGCCTTCTGAGCCTCACGTGGCACAAGAATTACCCCACAAAGGGACTGGGGAGGGATGAAGGGATTTGACTATTGGATGGTTTCACACACATAATCCATTCAGTCCCTCTTGCTCATTTCCCACGCTGCTCCATACTCACGGCTACTCTGAAGGCAGGATCTCTGGGATGCCCTCTCTGTTTCAGCAATCTTAGTGCACACATTTCTCCCTTTCACAATGTGGGTAAGGGAAGAGAAAAGGGGCATTCATCAATCAGCTCCACCAGAACCAAGAGTAATTACTCATCAGATTGCCCATTTTCTGGGGGAGGATACATCTGCAGCTGGGTACATTAAGATACCTGGCTGCAACAAATGCTCTCCTGGATGCCAGATCAGATGACTGGCATAGGAAACCCAGCAAGACACATTAATTCTGTGTGTCCTGGAGCCCCACTTAAAGTACTCTTCCTAAAGACTGAGACTGTATCTTTACATATACTTCACTGAATATGATTTATAGCAGCACACCAAACTGAACAACGTGTATCTTCTCAGGTAAAGCATGCAGAGGCTCTCTCCTCAGCTCAGGAGAGAAGGCATGTTAATCAGCTAGCATCTTCATGCTTGGCAGAATATTCTTTTTTTCAAAAAACTGCCAAGAAAGCTTAAAAACCAAAGTGTTAACATGTTCCTAATGAGCAATCCTGTTCCTGGACAAATACCAAGCACCACAAATGCAATAATGCAGCTCTGCAGCTTATATAGTGAAACTGAAGGATATATGCCCTTTTTTTTTTTTTTTTTTTTTTTTTTTTTTTTTTTTTTTGAGGAGCTGCTTTGAATTGCTTTTTCAAACTTTGTTTACACACTGTGCAAATAAAGTGCAAGAGGAACCAAATTCACTACGGGAAGAAAATTGCATCAACGTTCAATGCATCATTTTGATCCCAAGCAAGCATTTAAAGAAAATAAAGTCATGTATGGCACTTGGGCATCAAGGATGGAAAGGAGTTTCCATTCAGTAAGACTTCTCCTATGGCTATCTAGAAATGCTACTGAATAACAGTAATAACAATGACAACAAAATAAAAAAATAGAAAAAAAAGAAACTTCTTCATTGGCTGGTAACAAAATCAAAAACAATTCAATATAAGCATGGTGAGACTGGAGGCTTTACCCCATTTCTGCAAAGCTCTGTGCTAGAGGCATTCTCAGCCAAGAGGCAGGTAGGACTCAGCCTCCACCCACTCCACTGCATTGCTGCACCCCCAGTCCTGCAGTTTTCACAGCCCTCACCTGAAGGTTCAATAGAAAAGCAATTCTCAGGCTGAGGGACATGAGGAGTGAGAGAAAAGGTTTATTTCTTTGCAGAGGAGGAGGGTGGGCTGGAGGGATGAAGACATTCAAATTGTCACCACAATTGTCAACACAGCTGTCTCCGGCATCCGTCACCTGCTCCAGCTACACCGGGAAGCTGCCAACTGCCTCCCTAAAACTGCCTCTTCCCTTTCCATCCCTGCAGGCCTGCAGCAGGGCAGGCCACACACATCTAACAGTGCTGCCCCTCCTCCAGTGAGAACTTGGCTCAGCTAGCATAAAAATCCTGGAAAATCCCATCATCACAAAAGCATATGGCCCCCATTGAGCTGGATGTGAAAAATCAACAACCAATCTTACCAGGCAAGAAATGGGGCAACATTGGAGGGCAAAACTACAAAGGCAACGGGGGGGGAAGCAAAACAAAAAATCCACAACTGAAGGAAAAACCAAGCTTTGCCAGTCTCTGGGAATGACAAGCAGGAAAAACGCATTGGTGAGAATAATGGTGGGAGGCTGCTGAGATATCCCAAAGGGCTCTAGCAAAACATTATCAGGAATGAGTCTTGTGTTAACCACACAATCCATCTGTTTGTATTCAGATGAGTACTTGCAGTTACACACTCACCAGCCAAGGATGACCTGCTCCATGCTTCACCTGTACAGCAGAGGACCATGGTGGAGAGCTGATGCTGCCACTCTCATGGCAAGTAAGAAGTGGCTAAATGGCACGCTAGCTTCCACCACTTTGGGACAGTACCATTCCCACAGCAGTCTCCAGAGCAAGCTGCACATCTGGTGCTGTTATAACAGCTGGCAGATTAAAAAGGAAACTAAAAACAAGACAACCCTATTTCCTCACAACATCTGCATCTGTATGCAAAGCCAAATGAATACCAAATTTCACATTTTGCTTTAGAGATGCCAGCCTTTATTATGCACAGTGGTTTGCCTGCCTTAAGTGCAAAGGTAACTCAGTCACAGCTTGCCACCCCCAAGGACACCCACTTGCAGTGAAGACACAATCAAAGCCTTTTCACTGTACAAGGCTTCTTTTTTATGAAGAGCTTGCTTAAATATGTAAGCAATTTCATAGACAGAAAATCTGAGTAATTTTCGAAAGGTCATCTTTTCCAAACTGGTGCTTTAAACTTTTGCTCTCATTATGCTGTAATTGGTATTTTCTTTAAGTCACATGAATTAGTGAACTGAACCTAAGGTCACAAGTAACAACAGCCATTTACTCTTTTCATGTACTAACATTTTACACAAATGTCCCATTAGAAACAAAGCATTCTCACCTTGTTTGGGTACTTGTGCAACACCCACAGCTATACATGTTGCAATGAAAAGGAGAGCTTTCCTAAAATGGAAAGAAAGGGAAAAAACATGTGAGAAAACATCTACTTTCAGAACTCCAAGGAACTGGAAACCTGATTCAAGATCCAAATGGCAGAACAGCACTGACTTCAGCAAGTCCTGAATCAAAGCCATCACATTGTACAACTTTCCACTGATACTGAGAAGGCATTTCACACAAAGATTGACATTGTGTATGCCCTCATACATAGCACATCTATTTTACACTCATTTTTATTAATAAAATGACTGCACCTGCTTTATATTTCCCTGCAGCAGCTTTCAAATATGAATGCTGCTATGTAGTAAATTTCTTCCTGGAAATAAAATAATTTTACCATAAAGGAACCATAAAATAAATGACAAGTTAATTCCTGCAGAGATCATTAGACATTTTAGATACTTTTAACCTCCTATCAGTCTTCTCACTAGATCACATCATCTTCCCATACATGAAAATGTTGTGTCAAACTTTTATTCTTGTATTATAAAATTTTACCAAGCTCTTCACAAAGTAACAAAAAACCCCATCACATTTCAGCTTAAAAGCCCATGCTCAGGTAGAAGAGTGTGATACTGATAGCTGTCATAGGCTCACTGCCCTGGTTTCAGCCAGGGAGATCATTTTCTTAGTAGCTGGTGGAGTGTTGTGTTTTGGATTTAGTATGAAAATAATGTTGAGAGCACACTGATGTTTCAGTTGTTCCAACAAACATATATAAGATTGATCTAGATTATGTGCTCAAAATTCACTTTAGAAGTGTTGAATGTTGTACAGACTACATTTTTACTGTGATTAAGAACAGATTGTCTGCTGTTTCTTAATTATCGTATCAGCCAGATTAACATCTAATCACTCTCTTATCAGTGACTGAATCTTTTAATAAATAAGAAATATATTTTCTGTTAATGTTGGATAACCAGGCACAGATGCATGTAACAGTTATAGTAGCCTCTATCTACTCAGTTCTAAGAAGAAATATTTCCAAAATATCAGAAATATAGTTCTGATATTAACTAATCAACCCACACTCAAGCCTCCTGCTCATTAATGTAGGTAACCTCTGACTTTTTATAATATGGAATGCTATAGTGACTAAAAATGTTTCCTGGACCAGATCAGAGAGCACTTGAGTATCTGGAATCACGTGTATTTGAAAGTAACATCGTTGCAACTAAACACATGTAACTTCATGTCACCAAATTTTGCCAGCTAATTAGTCAGATTTTCACATAAAAAAAAAAAAGGAAGAAAACACTTCCACTTTATACAGGAACATATGGCTTAAACAGAAAGAAAAGATACATAAGTACATATGCATACACACACACACAGAGGTATTTAGTGAAAAGTCTCACTAATTCTTTAAGGGGTTTGGAATTCAAACATTTCAGAAACATCCAAGTGCATGAAAACCACAGAGCAATAACCTGGTTTTATCAAGTGGATTTGAATATTGTGAGAGCTTAAATTTTGGCAAACAGAACAAATGAATAATTTAAGGAACAATAGGGCACGATAGTCATCATGGCCACTGTAAAATGGTAGATCATCACGTCTTTGAGAAGAAAATGCACAGAACATATAGGATATTCAAAAATATGCATCGGTGCTTCAGCTCTGATCACAGGGGGAGCGAAAGGTGGAAACTATGCCTTACACATCCTAACATGCTTGTAGGGGCATGTTCTTTAATTAAGCACCACTACAATCCCTAGCTATTCCTCCCTTCAAGCTTTCTCCTGCTACAGCCATGAAATGTCTACTGGAGCAGTTCTGCCACTCCTAAGAAAGATCTAACACCGACTGTTGTCCAAACAGCTTGTCCACTACAAGACACTCACTCCAATTTTTTCAGAGTTCTGAAGACCAGAATTCAAGTTCAAAGTTTCTGCATCATCTTCTGATCAAATGAGAAGCTCAGTGACAGGAGACAGCTGTGCCAGAAAGAAAGTCCATGCATTGCACTGTATCAGCTAAAACTCAGGACAACCCTTTATTTGACCCTTATTAGTTTCAAGGGTGCGATATGGATTTGCCATTAAAAAAAAATCACATAAAACATTTTAGCTAGCTACAAAATACGGATGCTCAAAGAACCCCAGAGCCCAAAATTCAAAGATTACTCCTCTAATAATTACAACAGCCTCTTTTAGTACACCAGCCAAGTACAAAGCTGTATGTGTCAGGTACCTGCCTCTATCACTTTCCAGCAAACATTGTAGGAAAGCAAGAAATTACAAAATTTTCCCAGGGCTGTAAATTACACAGATGTAATTGAATATACAGAAACATTTAGTGAGAAGTAAAGACAAACGTCTGGCTTACACAGGCTCTCCAGCTAATGTCAAGAACAGATGAATTATCAACTAAGAGAAAAAACAGTGACCAGAGACAGCCATAGTGCTGGGGGTCCTCTAATGTGTGAGAAAAATGAGACTTCCTTCTATCTTTTTTCACAAGTAAAATTTTTTGTAAATGAAACCATGTGCAACCTAATCCATGCAAACCCTTCCTCTTGGTTGAGATCACCACTCTGTACATTTGCAGAAGAGTCAGTTCTCAGCCTTCACTCTCACAGGCACTAAGCCACCAGGCTCCCTGCTGCATCATGTGCATGTGGCCTGACCCGTCATCTGCCACAGCTGCATGGAGCTTGGCTCCTTGTCTCCACTGAGTCCACAGCTCTTGGTGATGCTGGGACACACCAATAGAAAAATGCAGCATCATGTGGCATGGAAGACTTCAGCTGACTCAAATGCTGGCTATTTTTTCCCCATTTAACATGACACCTGAAGCTCCTCCAATACCTAGGCTTTAGGGCATAGCCAAGGGGTAGCTCTGAAACTTTCTCCCCTTCTCCTACATTTTCATCTGCTCTAGTTTACATGCAAGCATATGCTGAGGGCCACTAATGAATCATTTTGGAGGAAGGCACTACCAAATGTGATGGAGCTATTCTACCACTAAAAACTGAGTTTATCTCTCTGATAATCTTTGACATATTGTGGCCATTTGCCACTTACTACAGAGTGGACACCAACTATCCATGGCTTTTTTTGCATTAGGGGTGATGGATGGATGAGAAAACTGATAAGCTTCAAAACAAGTTGTGGCAAGCTACAATGAAAAATTCCACCCTCTGAAGATTATTCAGCAGCATACAGAACTCAGGTTTGGTCAGTGCACAGCAGTATCCTCCTCATTCCAGCCCAGTTTCCTAAATCTCAAGTTTAAAGGAAGACCTACCACTAGCTGGCTGCTAGGACAGACAAGTGAACCTGTTTGCAGTGTGACTGCCACAGGTGCACAGTCCTGCACTCCTCAGGGATGATGGTTTAAACACCAGCACCTGCCCCACAGATGCTCCTTCACTGGATCTGTCTGAGGACTGCTGAGGACAATGGCACAGTTTGGGTCCATCAAGCTTGAGAAGGGCTTTGGAAAGGTCACAGCACCTTGTGGGCAGAGATGTCCTGGAACTCTCAAAGACCTCAAGATGTTATAAACCTTAACTTTCAAGATATAAAAAGAAATATAAACTTTCTTTGCTGCTATAATGAAATTAGCCAGCAGGTCCAGTGCTGCTTCCCAAGTTTTGAAAGACCTACTAGCAACACAGTTTGAGGGGACACAACAGCCTGCAAAACCTCTCTGGTGTCACACTCACATGCCCTTCAGTCACAGGTGGCACCATGCAATTAGCCAGCAAGGAGGGAAGCTCCTGAATCCTTTGCCAAATTTCACAATTTGAATGAATGGGAAAGAGAGAAATAAGAGATGAGGTGAGAGGTAGAGGAGCAGTGCCCTAAGAAGAGTTCTACAACAGGGCTGGGGTTCAGAGAAAGGAAACTCCCTGCCTGGTGGCCCATTCTTTGGACAGCATCTGGCTTAAAATGAGAAACTACCACATCCAGAAGAACAGTCAACTCTGTTAGTATTTCTAAAAGAAAAAAAAATAATTGAAAATATGTGATTTTAGAACAGTTTTACAAGTAAATCTCTGATTGCTTACACTAGTTCTCTTCTCCAGATAGTATACACCATTTTATTTCTGTATGAAGGCAAAAGTATACAGCTTGAATTCCTACTCATGTGAAATACTCTTCTTTCCCAGGGTTTGTCTCTGTATTTTGTAGATTATTCTTCAAATGTACTACAACATGGTGCTTGCAAGAAACAAGAGTGACACAAGACTGTTCATATTTTAAATATCCTATCAATAAATGGGGTGAGAGATTCAGAAGCCATGCAGCTGTTTTATTTATTTAACCTGCAGAGACATCCCTATACAGGCCTGACCTAATGGTATTTCAAGGAAAAGGTGGTTGAAGTTTCAAGGGATTTACTGGTTTGACATATGCTAAAGAAACCTGATCCTTTTGTGAAGAATTCTGGTTTCATAATACAGGCAAGTGACCAGGTTGTTCGCTCTCTATAGAAGTAAATTAGGTAAATATTATAAAAGCATATAGATATATTCTGAAGCTATTTCATATTTTGAACTTGAATAAACTGCATCTCTGCTACTGTACCTCTTTCCTGTAATGCAATTTATGTTTCTCCATCAGCAATATCCCTTCACAGATTTCAAATAAAACCATTCTTTGAAATTGCAGTCAGACAATTCCTGAAGAAGTTCCAAAGACACAGCCATTAAAAACGTATCTCCTAGGAAGGCCACCTTCAGGCAGCCCCAACTGCTCACAAGCGTTCAAGTACACCCAGATCATACACCAGGCACACTTTAGCAACATAATCCTCACTACAACACTAAACAAATTCTTCTGTCCCGCTCAGAACGCTCAGTAAACTTCAGACACAGTCAGAACAAAATCAGCCCTTTACAAAGGGAGACACGTACAAGTAACCTCTCTGATATCGTTACAACTATCATAAATTCAGTCATTTTACCAAAGCTGCTTCTGGGTAAACTGTAGAGAACAGAGCTTCACCTTTGCATCACAGGTGAGGATGCATTAGAAATACCTCAGCCAAGTGCAGAAACATGTGAAACAGAGCAGCTCATCTGGCTACCTCTGCTATTAAGAGAGTAGCCTTAGCTCTTTAGCATAAATTCTACATGCTCTTCCGTTAGCTTGTTTGCCGCGTTGTACTAGCTGGGTACCAAAGGGGCTCAGGAGCTGCCCGGTCACTGCGGAACGCTGCGCCCCGGGACCCTCGCTCCCCGCGGGGATCAGGGGGCACCGCCTCTCGGGTCGGGCTGTCCCCGCTCCCCGGGGACACCAGAGCCGGGCTGCCCAGTGCGGGCTCGGGAGAGGGAAGGACGAAACGAGGGTGCTGGACGGGATACGGCACATCCAGAACGACACCGGGGTGAGGAGGAGAGAGACGGGAACAGCCAGCGGTACGGGCGGTCTCCGTCCGAGCAGCCGGCACCCCGCCGAGGGCACCGGGGACCCTGCGGGGTCACGGCTGGCGCTCGGAAGGTAGGGCTGGGGACACCGGGGACACTGCCCGCCGGGGTGGTCGCCCCCTGCCCGCGGTGGGAGCCGAGCCGCAGCCCCGCGCCCTGCCCGGCCCCCGGCGGGGTTGCGGTGCGGTGCGCCCCGTCCCGCCGGCTCCCGCTTACGTTTGTGCCGCGGGAGAGACGCGTCCTCGCCTTGTCCTCTCGGCTCCCAAATGCATTTGTATGCATTTGCCCGGGCAGCGGAGATCCGAGGGAAAGCCGAGCGCCGCGCCGCCGCAGGGTCAGCTCCTGTCCNCGGCCCGCGCCTGGAGCCGCGCAGGGCCGAGCCCAGCCCCGCCCGCGCCCAGGTGCGGCGGCAGCGCCGGGACAGGTGATGCCCTCGGTGCAGCCGCAGGGCGAGGAGAGCCTTCGGCTGCCGCTGGGCTCCAGCTGCGGAGACTCGGCAGGAAGCTGGAAGTTAAATTAAAATCTGGGGACGGGCGGGGAGAGTTGATGAAATGATCTAAACGCAAAAGGCTGAGTGCGCTGGACGTTTTGTATCTCTAGTATAATTGGAGTGGGGTCTAGAAATCCTCCCTCTGAAAAATGTTTGAGGAGCAGATGTAATTTAGTAGCATTACAATGCCAAAGAAATATGACACCCTTCACTGTCTTCCTAGAGAGAGAAAGGTCTTTTTAGCTTTAATTTCCAGTTTTCTTACCTTGTCCCCACAACAAAGCCTATTTGTAACCTTATCCCGTAAGACATCTCTATGCAAACTGTCACTAAAAACAAACACGGTAGAGTTAAACAATACCAGACGTTGCAGTACACACTGTACAGCAAACACGTGGTCGAGTCCTGCAGCCTTACTTAGGAAAAACTTCCATGGGCTTCAGACGAAATTTGATGTGAGTTAGGGTTATGGTACTTATCTCTTTCTGGGTACTAGAAAAATGAAGATTTCACATCATGCAAATACCTTCATGACATGCAGCAAATAGCATCCAGTTTTAGATAAGTTGAAGAAAGATATCATGAAATAAAACCAGTATATGTCATTAAATACTCCCAAACAGTAGAAAATAATGAAAATGCTAAAACAAAAGGAAAGGCTGTAAAAGACAAAAATTGTGTCACTGAGGGCTCCCCCCAGCTTTGCTGAAAAGGACTTCTCTGGGTGATGCAGGTAGCTGGCAACAGGCAAAAAGATGGGGGGGGGGGGGGAATTTTGAGGAAACCTAAGATGCTGAATTTTACTGGGGCATAAGAACCCAAGGTTGGAGGGGGAGAAGTTATTTTTAGGCAATGCAGCAGAGTGTTTGGTTTCAAATTCAAATTAATTTTCAATATCTTAAATAATTCAGAACTTGCATACTCTCATAGACTGTGATGGGATTTACTGTTTACTTCACTTTTTGAAAGCCAAAGGTAAAAGCTGACAGCATTTTACTTTCTTGTCTATGTACCTAATGTTGGCCATACTGACAGCAAAATGTAAAAATGTGAATTTTCCCTGAAGAGAATATGGTGCCTGTCCAGGCAGATATTGGACACTTCAGCAATAAAGTATTTGTCAGCTTTTCTGTTTTAAATCACACCTCAATGGCTTCCAACAACAGAAGTACTGTATTTTATTAAGTTTTGTTTGTCAGCATTAAAATGAACTACCACACAAACATTACTGACTGGGTTTGATGTCCCTCCCTGAAATCTATTAATCTCTTAAGTAACATGTCATGTATTAAGTAGACAAATAGTTGTTTTCTTAACTTTTTAGCATCATCATTAAGGATATTATGGAGAGAATTCTTCCCCGAGAGTGACCATGGATAAATCCTGCCCCTGTTGCAATGCACATCTACAAATACAGGAGCAGCCATCCTGCAACACAAGGTGAGATGGGCTGGGGACATTTTGTGCAGAGATCTCCCTTTCTAGCAGCATTTGCACTGCAAAAGGCACAACTTGAGATTCTTGCCAGTTGCACACACAGGGTGTAAATAAAGCTTGCTGACCCCGATTATGCAGTTACTTAAGACAGTATAAAGTTTAAAAACTAGCATTGGTTGTTCACTTTTCTATATTCAAAACTACCCAATTAATTTCACAAAGTAGGACTCTTGACTTCTTGTTGGCTCTTTGCTCCTTGTGTCCTTCTTACAGCCTCTGCTGGGGTTGAACACAGCCTTTAGGCTGTTTGGACAGGTTCTTTGGCCATGGAGAGACAGGCCAGGGGAAGGGCTACCTGTGCCCTTCCATTGCCTCACTGCACACAGTTCACACATCTCTGAGTCATGTCCATCCACAAATGGGCCAGGAATGCTCCTTCTCCCCTTCCCTGTGTCCCTCTACCTGGAAGCTCTTGCACTGCTGTTTTTTGAGAAGTGGCTGATGCTGTTCTGCACCTCAGTTGCTTTCCTTCCATAATAGGATCTTGCAGAGCTGCTGCTCTTCTAAGCTTCATGGCAAAAATCAGTATTAGTTCTATTATTGTACTCATTTCTTCCAAGTGTTCTTGCAGTCTAATAAGAAAACCAACTATGTTTAAAGCTATCAGATTACATGTGTTTATTTCCAGAGCTACATTTAGCAGCCTGTTACTTACACACACCTAAGACATGGCCAAGCTCCAAACCTATCAGCACTTATTGCGATGTGGTGATGCTGGAAGTTTCATTTCCTATGGCAAATGTCCCAAGATTCCATCTTTCCACATAGGCTATCTCCTGCTTGTCCACAGCCTATCCCAAATTTGTCATCTTTGCAAGTAAACTCAGTGATTACTGAATTTGAAAATTTATTCTTCCAAGATATCACTCCTTATCTTTCTGATACGATTACAAGATTTCCTTCTGGTTTTTTGTTCCTTTTCCAGCAGCTTTTTCCTCCTTTCATGATCTGACTTGCTCATCTGTCACTCCAGATTACAGCTGCTGAGTTCCAGCCATGCTTTGGGGCACAAAACAGGAGCTACTCTTAAACAGTGTAAGAGATGAGGAAAATGGTTTCGATCTGTGATTTGCCTTCCAGAAAATGTACGGGAGAGTGCAAGGGTTTTGCCAGAGCCTAAAAATAAAGGAAAAAAAAGAATTTGAAGGAAAATGTGTGAAATGGGAATGTGAGGACTGAGTGTTGGAGCCTGAACTCTATCCCTCTGCAATTAGGAGGAGCTTTGCCTTTGAACTGAGTAGGAGCAAAATGGGACCCACACAAGTTTCCTGGTACTGTCCCAAAATTGGGAATTTTTGGCAAAAAGTCCATGCTGCTATTGAGTTCTTTTTGGAGAACTGATTTTCTCTGCACACCACAATATATGGTGTTAGGCTACGTACCAAAACTGCTGGAACCTAGTTCAGCAAAATTGTTTAGAATACTCTGGGGCAGCCAAAAAAAAGTTCAATACATTGCTCTGGTTAAAGAAAGTTGCTAAGTTATCAAATGTGATTAAAAAATACAAGAAATGGAAAGGATTACAGCATATCTTTGACAACAATTGGCTAAAGTTGAAGAAAGGAGGACTCCAGGTCTGAAACCATTAGACTTGCCTATTCTTTGTAGAAAATGAAAGCAATTGTTATGATGAGAATTTGTCTTCTCTCTCTTGTTATGCCTGTTACCTTCTGAGAGTTTTGACTGTGCCAGAAACCTGGAAATGCCTTTAAAGAGCACAGTTGATGACTATTTGGATTAATCCCATCCCTTCTAATTTCTAACCAAGAAACTAAAGAGAAAATGAACATCAATTTACATTCTAGAGTGGAGAGGATTTTCCTGCCTTACAAGAGCAACACACAAAAACTTGTGATGGGAAGGAGCTGAGAGAGGAAAGGAGAAATGTTGTGGGTGCAGGGGACCAGAGGCCCTTGCTCACAGGGCAAGAAAAATGGCATGGTAGAGTAAGAACTGACAAAAATGCCAAGCCGCAAATAACTATAAAGACTAGCAAGATTCCTTGAGATACTTAGTTAAGGCAAACAGGGAATATATTCAGCCAGGAGCAAGAAACAGAAGAGAGTCTTAGAGAACTGCAAGACAGGGTAGAGACTCCAGACCACAAGACTCCAGCAGCTCCAACTGAAAGGTGTCTCACTGCAGCCAAGATACTTGCAATTGTTTACGAGTCCAGGTAGTATCCATTCTGGAAAGTCACTGCTGTAGCAGAAACCCGCTATGAAGCAGAAAAAAAACTCCCATGGAGAGAGCTCAAACAGGCAACTGAAGGAAAGCCTGCTAGAGAATAACCACACACACAGCCTCTGAAAAGCTGTGACATCTTGTTCCAGTGATGGCACATAGTATGCCATACCAAGAATGCAGAGAAGCCTAGCCAAACACACAAGAAATATTAAAGAAGAGAGGAGCCTCAGAAGCAGTTACTAGGAAAGTAATAAGGGAACACAAAGTACAAGAGCAAGAATGAGTGTAACTGGGAGACCATGGGAACGGCTCACTAAATGAGAAGGCTCTAATTACCAAATAGGCCAAACTGCCAAGAGAGAAGCACAGTAGATTTCCATGTTAAAGGAGGTCTCTGGAGCCTAATAACAACCAGTGAGACTAAAACCAGGAGGAGTTAGAGAGAACCCAGTATCTGTCATTTTTGGTTAATCTTTATCCCATCATTGATGGAGTGTTTTGCCATCCAGGCAGGAAGTGGAGACACCCACTCCTACAGGCACACAGATGTATGAGACATGAGGTATTTTCTGGAATACTCATTGAGCTGAAAAACTCCTTGTAGGCCAAGTCCATAAACACAGCTAAGAGTGTGATTCCCATCATCACTGCTGTTATGCTGAGAGACACAGCCAGGTGGGCTTCAGTGGGTGTGTTGAAGGAGCATTTCCACACCAGTATGGTGGCTGTGACCTCCTGCCATGGAGATTCAGAAACTTTGACAGGGTCTCCTGCATCAGGGCTTTCTCAGCATGTCTCCCCAAAGCCTCCTGTCCATAGCAGAAGCCTTCCCCAAAGGGTCCTGGTTTTCTTGGTCTTGGTATAAATTTTGCTATCCATCCAGTATCCATCACTAAAAGGAAGTAAAAGACTACTTTTGCAAAATAATAAAATCTGTATTTGGTCGAGGTAAAAACCCACAAGGTTACAGCACCCAAGGACTCTTACTTAAGCTCCTTGGTAGTGCTCTGTAGCACCCTTTCACACTGGAAGAGTGGGTCAAAAAACCCTTTGAGACATTGGATAGGACATCTTTCTGCAGGCTAAAATCTGCAGGTATTTCCTGAAAACCATCCTCTGCAATACAAAACCAGAGCCCATTTGAAGTGAAACCAGCCACACTTATATGCTCTTAGCTGGCTAGCAAAATCTCATCAGCACTAAAAATTGCTCACACATCTGGAAGAACCAGCACAGTCATCTGAGAATTATTTAATTCCCAAGCCACAGAGAGCCCTGTATTAGGCCAGTGCTATTTGAAGACATTCCCTTCCTTTTGTCAACTGTGGGAGATGCTTCATTCTTCAGTCCATCCGTCCTAGAGAAGTCTTTCCTGATCATCTCTGCTTCCAGACCTGTGGCTGCATGGGCTCTCACACTGCTGCCCTGCAGCCAACAATATGTGCTCCTTCTGCAATAATTAAAATACAATGTTAGCTTGCTTCTGCAAAATTAGCTTCTGCCAACTGCAAGGGGTGTTTGCAGAAGCCTGATGAGAGGTGAGGTACCAATGCTTGGTGGCTAGCACCATGTTAAATCTATGCCTTGGAATAAGAAGGCTTGTTCCCGCACGAGAAATCTTATCAGAATTTTCTCACAAATTATAGAAGCAGAAAATTCCATCAGACTCCTGTTTATGACCTTCAAAATTATACAAAATACAATTGTTTGAGACAGCCACAAGTCCAATTCCCCTGCTCAAACTTTGAAACTGAGGAATATCATCATACCATGAACAGTCTGAACTCCAGCTTCTGGAAGTAAGAAATTTAATTGCAAGACATAAATCATTTGACCAATTTCACCTAGTTGGCTCAGCCATTAACAGTAAATGATTGCTCTGATGTGTCAAAGTTTCCTCCAGCTTCCCACCAGTTCTCTCTAGTGGTTTTTAAATATCCTGAGTCTTTTAACATACAGCCTACCTAAATCATGTGGAACAATGGAGTAATTTAAAGCTGACAACAACTGTTCATGACATTCAACAAAACAGGAGTTTCCAGGCTATTTCCAGGCAGTTATTAACATTATCAATGAAAACAGAAATTGTGGTACTTCCCACTTCTGTTGTCTCTCACATGAGTAAGTCATCATTGGACTTCTTCAGTACTCTTTAACTCCCAATAAAGGAAAAAAATGTGAGTTATTGTTGTCTGGCTTCTTGGAGTCTCTGGATTTAAGAAAGCAAAAAATACAAAATGTCAATAACAACATGGTATTTTTGTACAAGGAACGTTAAACTTTCAAATCAAGAATTTTAGATCAGGCATGTATAATGACAGGAAAAAAAATTCTATGGAGAAGGATTTTAGGTTGATTGCTTTTTCTCAAAATACCAGACAGATGAAAATGTGGAGTCCAAGACCAAAATACATTGGCACTAACTTCAATGCTGATATTTTTACAATAGTTATATAATTAATTTTCATAAATCCCCTACAGCTGTACCACCAATATAGAATAGTATTTTTAATAGGCTGTTTCATCACTTTATTTTTAGAGATATAATTTTGGTTGTGTTCCTCAGTCTTTTAAAATTGATATGTGAGGAAGAACTACTGTTGCAGGAAAGTAAAGGACTGTCTTTCACCAGGCACAGAATTATTTCAGATAGTTCTTTCCCCTGCTCCTCCCCACTCATATCATATAAGAAACAGAATAAAATCCATCTAAAAATCCTCACTTAAAAATGAAAAATTTGAAAAAAATCTGAATATATCTGAGAGATGAGACTTATTTTTTCTGCTGGGATCAAAGAAGTTCATTAAGCCAGATGTGCCTGGATTATTCTTATTACAGAGAGCCATAAAAACCTCATGGTTGTTTAATTATCCAGGGTTGGCTTAGACATAGTCAAAAGTTGAACAACAGATGAGTAATTGCACCATGTTGACCCAAACACACATGCAACAGTTTAATGAATTAACTTCTTCAAATTTATCACTTCAAGACAAGCACCAAGGGGCTGGAGTCTCAGAGAAGAGCAGTGGAGCTGGGGAAGGGCTTGAAGCACAGGTATCATGAGGAGCAGCTGAGGAAGCTGGGGGTGTTTCAGGTGCAGAAAAGGAGGCTCAGGGGGAACCTCGTTGCTCTCTACAGCAGCCTGGAAGGAAGATGTCATAAAGGGGTCATGGTCTTCTACCATGTCCCAAGTGAAAGGATAAGGAGAAACGGCCTTAAGTTGCACTGGAAGAAGTTCAGGTTGGATATTAGAATAAAATTTTTCACTGAGAGTTGTTAGGCATTGGAGTAAATTGCCCAAGGAGGTGCTGGGGGTCACCATCTCTGGAAGCATTATTTTACTTAAAAGCCTGACATGAAAGAAAAATCTAGTCATCATTTTTCACAGCAGCAGGTAACATATTATTCCAGATCTGTAAATAAATTTAACAGAATAGTTATCAGGGAAATAATTGCTAGGACTGACAGTTGTTTCCTTGTTGATGTTAGGGGATTTATTTTCCATTCTTTCCTATGTCTCTCCAGTCCAGCTGCTTCCCTCATTTGACAGTCTTCCACAAAGACACTGAAGAAAATGATACCACAAGGCATTTGGGAGAGAGAGTGTTTACAAACTATATAAATAGACTGTGCTATATCTAGAATAATTAGCTGTAAGCAAAGTAATAATAAATGTGGAGCATTTACAAGTATGCCAAATGATTGAAAATCCAGCATTTACTCAGATGTTAGGGATAGGTTGCATGCTATAAGCACATAGGATAAATGCCACTGCATAATCTGAGGGAAAATCTGAACTACACTCACACCAAATGCATGTGATACATCTGAAATATCCATCGAGCCAGATGTTAATTTAGCTCATGACCCTAAAAATACATTTCTGCAATCTTATGCACAATGTGCAATGCAGGATGCATTTTCCAGACTATTTACTGAAACCTGAATTATTCTGAAATAAGAGCTTTAAAAGCCTTAGAATTCTTCAGAACTTTGCCATTGCAATCACAGGTTCTGGGAAGAATTATTCAGAAAAAAAAAAAGAACAGTAAGCACTGAGAGGAACCTCACTTCTATTGTGCAAGCAGCTAGTTCTCAGTGAAAAACCCTGTCCCCCCTTGCCCCCTGCTGTTATGTTTTAAAAATTAATGCAGGACTCCATCAGATCAATGTTTGTTTCAGACAGGGAGCTTTTGGCTGAGCTGTAGCTGATGTCCTTGGCATGTTTTAAGTAGCATATCAGAATGAATCATCTGCTTTGGTAATACCACATCATATTGCTGTCTCTTGTTTGGAGAAGGAATGTGTAACAAGGGAACCTTTAAGAACTCAGTCTTCAGTCTGGGAGACAATTACATGTACCCATGGTGTGATATGTGACTGCAGTCCATAAAATAGCACCAACCCTGAACTTATACACTCCATACACACACCTACTTGATCTACCTCCTACAGCCTAAAATACTAACTAATCCTCTCACCTCATGTTTCCCAGAATAACATAATACAGAACAAACCCTCAATGGAATCATTTAAACCATTTTGTTTTACTAGGGGTCTCAATGCATGATACCAAGAGAAGCCTGCAGCACTTTCTAGCCAAAGGCTGAGGAGCTGGATGAAGAAGGAAGCAAACCCAGTTCAGGGCAGTACATAATCCTGTTATCCTCTAGCACCACTTGGTAAATTCTAAACAGAATATTAATGCATGGAAAACATAACAGATGCCACAGTTGGTTTCCATGATGTATGCTGATCACCTCAGACTGAATGGCTTCTTGGGCCACTGAGATCCCTTATTGCTGTCAGAAATGCACATTTTGCAGAGGCACATACAGAGTTTGGGGCAGCAGGAGAGAGCTGCTGGCTGTGCTGTCAGTCTCTGCCCCAGACTGCTCACTGCACTGTCTGTAACAGCGTGTTCTCAGTGGGATGCAAGATTGGTTTTATCTCATTCAGTGGCTTCCCCACCTGCAGGAACCACTCTCCCCAGTAATAATATCAGAGAAATGTGTCATAGGAGTCTGGCCCTTGGCAGCATTTACAATCTCTAGCGTAGTAGCATGAAATTTCTTAACACAGGACTGCTTCCTTTCCACTCTGTTGTATAATTCCAAGTACTGTAAATTCAAGAAGCTCAATGGATGGTGGCACTTCAAATTGCATTGGGCAATTGTTTTGTCCTATATGTATGTAAAATCTGAAGAGATTATCCTCCCAAACAATACCAGCTGTGTTAGTGACTTTATTAGTTGTCAGTTATTTGGATTGACATTTCTAACGCCACACTAGAGTCCACAGCACAGGCTTGCTATCATCTGCCTGAGCTCACACATCCAAAAATTCGGCAAACAGCAGCATACTACACTCTGATGATACTCCTGCCCTATTTTGAAACAAAACCAGGAACAGTCTACTAATAGGAAGGTATTTCGTTTTCCCATTTAACTCGGCTGCACCTCCTGACCATATCCCAAGAACCCCAGGGAGCTCCATTCTGTATTTCACTTCTGCATGTGCCTTACCCCTTTTCCTGCTCTCTTCCTCTCCTTTTGTGCCCTGTGAAGCTGCAGTCAGGGTGTTTGGCACCTTGTTTGGCGTTCTGCTTTCACTGACAGCTGAGCTTCCCTGTGAGGGAGGAACACACACAGAGGTAATTAGGGAGCCAAACAATGCTGCCCTCCCAACAGTGAGCCATAGAGCTGTGTCCTGTGTGTGGCTTTGTTTGTGACTTATGTGGCCCTCAGCCTTATTGAAGCCCTTTGAGAACCTCTCACAGAAGATTTCAGCCTAGTCAGCAAAGGTTTCCTTGGCAAACCAAACCAGTGTTTTATCTCTTGGTGTATATAAGCATGGACTTCTTTTCCATGCTGATTTTTCCCCTCTCCCACTGTTGCATACCCATCTGTCATAAGGTTTCATCAATAAATACTAGGCTATAGCACTATATATAGGGATTTAAAATATAGAGTAAAAAACTTTCAGTAGTATAATTTTATTAAAATCTATTGAACATACAGGCAACCCAACAATGTCATTCAGAGGCTGAAGCATGCCACACTTAAAGGGAACTATGACAGTTTTTAAACCTTTTTCTTCACCCATCATATTGGGGGGAAAAAGAAAATCTTGCCCATCCTCCAGTGAGCATATTTAGAGCAGTTCAGCCAGCTGGATTATAGCTGCACAAAACGCTTTCAGAGTGTTAGGAACAGCTCTCTCTGCCCCATCTCTCCATTTGCTGATTCTCATGACAAATGATAAAATAGCTTTATCCTGCCCTTGTACTTGTGTGTTGTGGTTTTTATGTTTTTTCCAAGATGTTCTGACATTTGTTAAATGACTTCTATATTGTTTGCTGACAGCATAATTGACCTCAGGAAATATCACCAATTGCATCAAAGTCTTGAATTGCTTTCCCAACAGCAGGTAATGACATCTCACACCAGGGCTTTGTTTTGGTCTGCCTCCTTTTGTCAAATTTTCAGTTTCAATTTACCTTGCAATTGTGGATTCCTAAATGTACTACAGTAGGAATTCACAGTGAGAGGAATAGCAAATCATTTAAAAATTTTCCACCAGACAATTACATACTGTTTCATATGTAAAGGAGTAAAATAAGTACATTGCAGGGGATTAGTTTTAATCTCTCAGAGCAAGTGAAGCCATGCTCTGGAATGATATTCAGAAATACAGTTCAGACTTTGCATGTCTTATCTTCAAGAAGAGTAGTTAAGAAACCTTCATTTTTGCCTAAAAATTATATATTCATGAGTTCTTGTTTCATACTGCATAGAGTATTTCAGCATCCTTAACTGATAGTAAAATGCTACAAGCTGTTACTTCAGTTCCTTGTAAACACCAAGCCCGAAATTCTTTATCCTGTTTTACTTGAAGTTTAATCAAGCTGAGCAAGTACATTCTCTTTTCTATAGAAAATTTCTACTTGCAAAAGGCAACCTATTTTTTAAAATATACAAATATATAAGGGAGTAGTTGCAGTCTATGATACTCTCATTTTAACTTGTTTTTCACAGAGGCATCTCACAGAGATACATCTCAACTCTACCAGTTTTAAGTAAAATATTTACAATAAGCAGCAAAGGCCCATGAGGAGAGTGAGGGTTCCATGTTTTCCACTTGTGTTTTTGATTCAGCTTCAATAAAACCAAGCAGAGACCTGCTTTCCTTTGTGCCATCATGACTGAAGCAATAGATTCCAATATGTTATCAACATCTACACCACCACACAACACCATCTAAAGCAGAACACATTTCCAGGGCATGAAGAGTCACCAATAATTTTAGTGAGATATTCATGTGCCCATGACAGAAATAGGGGAAAAAAAAAAGCCCTAAGAAACCATGGGGGGAAATCAGCACAAAAATGCTGCTTAAAAAGACTTTTGGGAACATCTCACAGATCACCTAAGTAGGTAAATTTACTGAAAATATATTTTTCCTTCTCTTATTTTTCAGGTACTAAGACCGGATTTCATAGGTGTTATGGTTAAATGTGACAGCTTTAGGGAGCAGTTAACTTCACTGTTGGGTGTTACTCTGTACTAGAATAACTTTTCTGAGCTTTTTATAGATCTGTCATACAAATGAATAAAAATTTTAGGAGTATACCTGCCCCAAACCTTTGAAAGTTTAGTTTATAGACTCCATAGCTTTATACAAACAACTTCTACCCTTTTTAATCTAGAGGAAGATACATGCTTGACATGGAAGTTGCTGTCTCATATGTATTTAGGGCATGTTAGGACATCTCTTAATGGAGGAGAGTTTCTCACCCTGAACCCCATGCTGTGCTTTCTCAGGGAGAAAGGAACGTGGGCAGTTTATTTCCAGGACCTTACAGACAGGGCTGCCTCATGTGATGATCCAGAGACAGATGGACTACACTCTCAGCAGCCTCCAGCTTGACTGAGTCTGACACAGGACCCACCCTTCCCTGAACATTAGAGTCACTTATGGAAACAAGCATAAAAAAAACTCCACTAAACCCCAAATAACTGAGTCTTTAAAGATCTAGAGGTGTTTCAGGCTGACATAACAGAGGGAATGAGAAAACTTGAGGTGCCAAGCTGGCATACCTTGCTGTGCCATGGGCTAATGGGGACGAGACAGATTTGATGGGGGGTTTCCAGTGCCAGTCTCAGTCGAATCCTGTCATGCCATCTTCAGGGTAACAGGTCAGCACTGTCAGGGAGTCCAGCACCACCACCAGCACAGCAGTTCTTTAAATTCAGTGGCACAAGTCCTACCTGAAGGGCCACTTTATATTCTCCAATGAATTCTTCATTTGATCTGACCAACACAAGCACCAAGAAACAGTGCTGAAGCCTTTTTTTACTGCTAGTTTCAAACCTCACTGCAACAGAGTTGGCACACAGGCCCTACAACAGCATCAGTCCTGATGGCAGAGGCACTGCAGACACTGCAGACAGGTGTGCAGGGCTGGCTCAGTGGACAATGTTTCCTTTGGACAGCAGAGGCAAAGGCAAATATAATTGAAAATGTAGTCACTACTCAGGTCAGTTGTTTATATTTCTCATGTACAATCAGTCAATTCTGTCCCCGCTTAAATTTGTTTTCCACTAACTGTGCCAATTGTCATGATGTTATCCTAAATTTACACTAATGAGAAGAATAGAACCAGACCTACTAAATTCCCTGAAAGTTGTGTTCATTTTGGTTTTGGCTTTTTTAAGCTCATCTAATAACAAGACATGTGACAGACTTACTCAGTTAACACTTTTTCAGCCAACAACTGACAGCAACAAGAATAATTGAAGGAAGTGTTGCTGCTCTTCACAAAACATTTGAAAATGAATAAAAATTCTTTACATCTGGCATTTTCATTTAACAGCAGGTACTCGTCATAATTTTCTAGGATATTATGTCCATAAGAGAAGGGTATTAAATGATCCAACAAAAACAGTTGATATCTACAACTTATATTAAGTACTGATGTCTGGCTTGGGACAGAACTGAACTGGTGACAAAGCAAAGGAGCCATGTCCCAAGATGTTGCATAGTAAAAACCAGCATTAATTCATTTTCCATCTCATTTTCCATCCTGATTCAACAACCTTCTTGAAATGAATGAATGCATCTCCTTGATGCCTTTTCCAGCCTCGTTTTACAAGAGGAAATGGAAAAGACTGTGGTTGATGCATTAAAAACAAGGGGAAAGCTGTGTAAGCTTTGTCATGTTTCCTCTTAATTCTAGACAAGGTTGAACTCTTATGTAGGAAGCTTATCAGAATGGGCAAGTACTACAAATATTCTGGAAATTAACAGTTTGTGCTGGTGACCTTTGATGGTGAAAGACTGTTCAATGGGCCAGATACAGTTTGCAATAGCAAACATTGTAATGGAAAATGGATAAACACTCAAGTAATTAATTTCTACCGGTTTATGCTTTTGAGGAGCTCTGCCCTTTTGTCCCTCTCAAAACCAGGATAGACTATATGTGTCCTTCACTATTATAAACATGACTTCCATGAGAAGCATCCCAAATGGGGAGGATGGAGATGGCTCCAGTGACTCCACCTCAGAACAGGGCCATTGCACCGAGACATTGGTACTCTGAAGGGTTTCCATTTCTGCCAGTCCCCCAGCATTGCTTTAGTAGAAAACACCATCACTCAGCCTTCAAATTCCCTCTTGCATTCATGTAAAGCAGCTTTACCATAAACAAGAATCATCCCCAGATGTCTTTACAGGAAATACTACATGGGAAAGAATGCATAGTGCTACAAAGATAGAAACCTTTTCTCTCTCCAGCCATTTCCAAACGTGAAATTTTCCTTAGACATAAAAAGACACATATAATTAAGGACATTGAGCTGGCTGTAGGGATGCAAATTTGTAGGCCTGCTCTAAATTAGCCATCGAAGCAGAAGTGGTAAGACAGACCACTAATCAAGGAGGAAACCATTTATAGAAGGAAGGAGGGGATGTGTGTGCCCACAGATCATGAAGCAGCCTTGCACCTGCGATGCCCCCATTACACAAGTGACACATTCTCTCCCTCTGAGCATCACCATATCTTTTGCCTGGAGCATGTCTTCACTCAAGTGCCCTTGGCAAGGGTTGGGGGACAGGAAGAAACACTTTCTGAATTTAGATAGTGTGATCAGGGGCTTCTGTATGGCTGAAATGTCATAGTCACAGCTTCCCAGCAGCTTACAGTAAAGGACATCCCAGGGTTCTAGGCTTAAGAGTACAAGGCTCTCCTGAGTTCATTGCAGAGTTTGAGCAGGAAAAGGGGGATCACTGGCCTAAAAACTTTCACTGCAATAAAAATTATTATCAAATTACCTGGTGTTTCATGGCAGAACAGGAATTTGTAAAGTAGCAGTTCCCCCAGGGTTGCTACTGAGCTGTGTGCAGCTGTGGGGCAGGGGGGCAGTGACCCACAGCATGGTCCTGCTCAGCATCCACACATCTACCAGACCCCAAATACCCTCCCTTCATCACTACAAGTCCTTTTGGGCTCTGAACCTGTAAAATCCCTTCACAGCATTGTCTGTGCTGGAGACAGACTCATCTTGATTTCTCCCATCTGCAATGAGTTTCAAGATAGATTGCTAGGATTTAGTTATAATGTAGAATTACAAGTGTGTGCCATGCAGCACAAGTGATTTCAGTAATGGAAGCTCAGGGTGTAGAGCTGCCCATCCCCAGAACTTGTGCATAAAATAAAAGGGCTTTGAGCTATCCATATATACATATCATAGAACAATATCATCATATTTATATATAAGTATCATAGAAAGGAAATAGTAGAGAGGAACCAAATAAGGCTCAAAGCCCCATTCATGTGCAACAGCAGCTGCATTCAACCAACCACTAAAAAGTGCAGGATGAAGCACATCCATTTTTCCCTAAAAGACAGAAACAAACCCAACGTCATTTACAATGAATCAACTTTGTTCCAACATATTGTCCATGCTAAGCAGGACACTCCAGCCACAACACATTATAACAGCCTTACTTACACATCCCTCCTTAGAGACACACCCAAAATAGCTCCCCAGAACCAGCATTCACCCACCCAGAGAGCAGCAGTTCTGCAAGAAAACATCTCATTAGCTGCCCCCAGTAGAAAGGAGGGCTGCTTGGGCCTGGAGGATATACAGGGACAGCAGGTGATTGTTTGGGGGTGGTCACTGTAATCAGAGAAAATACATCTCAGTTGGAGCCTCATATGGAAGGCCATTATGTATTTCATCATCAGTCTGTGCTTTATGTTTTTCATATCTATCTAATTTATGTTTTTCTGGCTTAATGAACAGCAACCCACATACAAAAGAGTGAGGGAGCACAACCCTATGTCATCAAAACCACATCACCTTCCAAAATTGCTAATACGGAGTTAAAGCTTTTACCCAAGCAGTCAGCTTCCCTTTCCCCAGCTGGATTTTTTTTTTTTTTGAGGGGGGAGAATAGGTATATTTACATTTCTTTAGAACTTCTAAATCAAGCTGGAAGGAGTTCAAGTGCCCAAGAGCAATTTATTGTAAATGCTGGGGATAGGAAATTTGCATACACATTCCTGTTAATATGAGTAAGCAAGAAGAGAAGACATGACCTCTACCTCTGTGTAAAGCACATCCACCTTTATGCTACAGTGATTTATGTGGCAAAACTATTTATCTGTAAGCATCTTTTAAAGTAGATGGTAAGCCAGAGATTTATAAATCTCTATTTAGAGAGATTGATAAGTACACTGGTGGAAGCAGATGCAGCTCAGTGTCTGTCCACACCACAAAGGGACCCTGTACCAGTGGTGAACATGGGTCACTGTAAGTGGCACCTTCCAAAGTAGGTTCAGAACTATATCCAGTAGTGGGCACCATCACTGTATCTTCCAAAATTATATATAACACTTGGGTTTGTGTGACCTGCAAAAATCAAAATGCTTCTCTTAAATGTAGTACACTTTACTGTGCTAAATGACAGCAAAAAAAGGCCTTGCAACATGTTCCCCAGTCCTGGGTTTGCTTAGCTAAACCAGGCCTGGGGCCAATATAGGACAATTGGTTGATAACCCAGGTTTGTCTTACTAGAGATGACATTGTTACTCAAAACCCAATTTACTGAGAATATTTCTGAACTGACAGGCCGCTGTGTAGTGCCTGGAAAAGCCAGGAACACACACTGTACATAAGAAGCTGTTTCCAAGCTTTTTTCCTGGATCTTTTTGCACTTGTGAGCTGGAAGAACACGAGGTTATTCTGTGCTGGGATGTTACCAACTTCACCAGACGTGTTGTGAAACAGAACTGTGCAAACCCTGCTCCCTGTGCCGCCCACCCTCGGGGTCTGGCATCTGCTGTGGCTGCTGGCTGCCCTCCGGGGATGCCTTTCCAGCCACATGCCTCTGAGCTTTACACAGCCTCTATATGACTTCCAGCTCCAGACTTGATAATATCTAAACACCCACTTTTCACCTCTTTAGGTGAAATGGGTTAAGTCCATATGCTCAGCTTTTATTTCTCCGCATTTTAGAGCACATAAATCTGCACCAGATGTGCGTGAGAGGGGATGAACTCCTGTCAGACAGTGAAAAGCTGCCTCCGAGCCTGTCTTTACCTCTGCAGCTGCTTCTGAGGATGCTTTGCACGGGCTGGTACCAGCTGGGGGTTGCACTCACGGGGCCCTGGGGGAGCAGCTCAGTGTCAGACTGGCCAAGGGCTGACCACCCTTTTCACACTTCACCACTGAGGACTGGAGAGCATCCTTCCTAAATATGACACCCCAAAGGTGTATTTCACTGCAGGCTGTGCCCTTTGGCATTCAGCATAGTAGAATTAACCTACCAGTAAACTAAAAAAGTCAAATACAGAAGATGGAAGTCATATGAACCTTTTCACCCAAGTGAAGAAGACATCACACTCTTGCCTGGACAAGACTCACACCATTCTGCTCTCAGTAATTACTAATGAATAGTATGAATAAATTCAGATAGTGTTTTAAAGACACGTGTTTTTCTCTAGTTCATAGATTTTTCTCTCTCTTTACAGGGTACAAAATTCTTAAGAAATTCCTTCTGCTGTAAAGATTTTTTTTTTTTTTTTTGGTCAAGGGAACATGTGTCTTTTATTTCCAGAACATTATATACAGATTTATTGCCAAGCACTAGATTTTTTTCACAATAGATAATAGCTAAAAAAGGAAAAAGTGCTACAGACTTAAAATCAAATCTTTCAAACCAGTAAGAGCATCAACAGGATCTCATTTATGCTGTTTATTAGAGAGATGTTACTAATACCAAATGGTCAGCAAAGATTCCCCAGAAATATGTTCCCTAAGCATAGTAAATTTTAATGATAATTTTGCTGAAATTTGAATATATTTAAATATAATGCCCAGTGCAGGTAATGGTTCTGCTTACCATAGGATACACTTAATCAAACACAAGTACCCCAGAAACATTCTTAGAGTGCCTTTATTTGACTGGGACCAGCAGGGAGCTCCACATAGGTTAGGAATTTACAAGGGTTCTTTGTCTGATGCATGAAACACTGACAATCTCAAGGCAAATAGGGGCAAATAAGGAAAGTCTGATTTACAGTGAGTATTTAAGAACAATAAAGTAGAATAATAAGGAAGTAATTTCTTCCAGGGTATTGGCTGAGAGTCTGGGATTTTCTGTGTGCTGTATATAAAGTTTTACTGTGAGTAAATGTGAGTAAAATTTTCATCTACTTTTACCAACTCCAATCATTACCTCCTCTCCTTTATAAGATCAACATAGTCAATAAGAAGAGTTTCAGCTAATGTGTTCAACATAACTGAAAGACTATTCAACATCCTTTTTCTTGAGCAGATGCTTCAATGAGTCAACCCCAACTCATCATTTGGTTTCACAAAGTTTAAGATTATGTTAAGAACTACAACCTCCCTGATTATTTGTTTAAAGGAATCCAAATATAGCCTTTTAAAATGTTTTAGTACCTAGAGAATTAAACAGCTGTCAGCAATATGTTCTCCTGAGTGGCTTTCAAATGAACACTCAGTCTGTTGTTTGTAATTTGAAAAATAGAGCCACAGTCAATTGTCACCCGCAGACAGGTGTGCAGTCCAAATATAAATTTTATATTTGCCAGCACATATGCAAATTAAATAGGAAGATGGTAATACTGAATTTTACACAGAAAGAGCTCTAAAATTAATATCAAATGCCTTGACACTGTCAGATGGTTACCAGGTGCCTTACCCTATGAATTTCCCATTATTAAAGACATATTTAAGAAACACGAGTTGTGGTGCAATACGTCATTGAAATTGCCAAATTCCGACGTTGAATTATGCAGTGTAAAATTTCTCCTGCTGGACAGATTTAAGTGGCTTAATGCATGGATATTTTTGTCCCATGGTCTCTGTGAGCACTTAATACAAACATTTTGAAGCGGGCAAGCTGAGGATCCCTGAACAGGATCACTGAGTAAAAGGATTGATACCCCTGTATACGTTTGGGTTGAATAGATCCACAATTGTCTACAGTTCTGAAAAAAACCAAAGTCCCAGCTTCAAAAAACAGTTTTTTATTTTGCATACAGTGAGTAGGAAAGTATCTGATAAAGTCCTGGTCATGTTGATGTCACTGGCAAAACCCCTATAGAGTTTTAATAAACCCCTGTCCACTGACTCTAAAAGTAACTATTATAATATCAAAAAATGTTATAGATAGAGACTAAGCATAGGAGTAGGAGTTGCCTCTTTAATAAAACACATTGTGTGAATTAAAACTTACTTTTGTCTTTGTTTCTGCTTAACTAATAATAATGTCTGAGGATGTGTGGAAGAAATTGCATTGAACTTCCAAGTAAAGATACTGAAGTTCCCATTGAGTTTCTTTTCTCATGAAATAGTGCAAAACCATTATTTTTAAAGAAGGAAAGGAGAGTAAGTTGAGGAATGAAACCAGAAGTTCTAAGATATTTCTGTACAAGAGTATTATTTCATTTAGCCAGGAACAGTGGGCATGCCAGACAAAAGGAGTGCATTTTGACATCAGGGCACAATAGCTGCAACCACAAACATCCACACTCTCACTTTGCTCACAAGCCCCCTTTTTTTTACAGTTTTTGTCCATGCCTGGGGTTCATTACATGCCTGCACAATTCTGATGCAGCACACTTCTTATACAAGTGTGGGGCTGGGAATCACCACCATGTGTGCTTCCATCTCCAAGCGCTGCAAACACTCTCCATCGCAGTGGCTGCGAGCACCCTCCATGAGCAACACCATCAAAAGCCTCTGCAGATTCAGAATAAACACAGCAGTTTATTGATAGCAGTTGATTGCTTTGAAGGAAATGCCTGTGACAGGTAGTGACCCAGAAACCTCTATTGTTGGCCTATATTTAATTTAATGAAATTTTGATAAGGCCAAGTTAATCCTGAGTAATGTACTGGTATGGAAACAATCTAGTTCAAAGGATGATTAATCTGTTCCAGTGTGATAAATGTTAAGCAAAGATAATTAATTCCAGATTTTTAGATTCAAGAACTTAAGCTTCTGCATGGCTAATCAAATACATAAAATGGTAAGATAATGCAGGAAGTCTGATCACATCTCACATGCCCCACCAGAAGCCTCATCTATCATAAAAGAAATAATCTTATTCTTGAAGCAACTTGACAGCACAGTCAGACATTGCACCTAAAACTATCCACATCAAGCCATCCATTCAAAGCATACTGGTTGGACATTCACCTCAGAAGGACTTCTGTAATCCACATGTTCTTTCACACAACTTTGCAAGTGTATGTGAGTCTTCATTTTGATCTCTGGTTGGAAGTACTCAATTTATATCATTATAGATCAAAGTAGATGTCAAACCATTAAAATCTGGAACCAAACCTAGCAACCTTGGACACAGATCTAAATAATTCATCCATGTTTAGTGTACACTTCTTAGATGCATCACTTCATATTTTGCAGAAGTGAAGTCTGACACGCACAGTGAAGTATGAGGTTCACTACTATAAACCAATATTTATCCAGGAGGTAACAGTTACACTAAAGTACACTTCTCCCTTATTTAAGTAAATGATACTGTGAGACTAATAAGATTTTAAAACATAAGGTTTTGGGGAAAAAAAAAAAAAAAAAAAGGAAAATTTTCTTTCTGTTGCTGGGATTTATTTCATTCTGTTGAGCTTCTTTTTGGTTTAGATCTTGGAATGATGGGTCTATTAGAAACATGTCACTAGAAGACAAGATCCCCCTTCCATTATTATATGTGCACACTGAAAGAGAAATCCACAGGGCTGCCACCTCTGAATGCTCCTGTCTGGGAAATCTCCCATGAAATACAAGTATGCAAAGAAATATATAAATGTCTATTCCTGCATCACACATGCTTGATAATATGTTGGTGCTTGACTGTAACTGCTGAGTTACTAAGGATTGGAATGACAACAGTAAATGTCAGAACAGTATTTGAACACTCACAGAACTTGAACTCCATTTTTGTCTATTCATAAATATCCATGAGAAATTTCTCCTGAACCACAATATCAATAAAACAAGACTTAATAAAAGAAGGAAATTTATTTGAAATGGAAAGAAACTGGATATTATTTTCCACTCTTGCAGAGGATTTGCACAAATACTTGAAAGATCCTAAGTTTGGCTCTTTCTTCAGATTTCTCCAGATTTTTTCCTTTAGAAATAGAATGAAATGTTGATACAAACCAGTTTGTGTTTTGCAGCATATTAATATACTGATTTTCTCAAGGAGAGAGAAGGGGAAACCTTAACTATGGAGGAACAGTGAATGTCCTGAGAACAACCTGAAATGCCAACTTAGCACTTTTGCACTTCAAAAACGTCTTTGACTTTTATAAACAGCCATGATGGTAAAATTGAGGCTGTTAAAAATACATGGTTTACTTCAGTAGTTTATAATTCACAGCGGCATTTAGTGGGTGGAGTTGTAAATTAGTAAGTGGACTGTTGCCACAGCAGAGTAGGCTGCTGCTCTGCAAAGGAGAAGCTTTGCTAAGAATAGGAGTGTGGTCACGATGATAATGAACAAGGGCTCCACATGCCTGAAACGTTGATGGGAGATTGGGAGATGGTTGTTGGATGTTTAACAGCTGCTCTAGAAATTAGATGTTATCAAAGATCTGTTTGAAAGATTGAACTGGATGAAAAGCACGCAGAACTTAACCAGTAAGACCTGGTTTCAATTTTTAGTAGCACTACCAAAAGGCAGAGTGGCACACAAAATATTTATGTTGTCGATAAATTGGAAGGTACAGTTTTACAGCCAACAAAATGCTATGTTTATTCTGCTGCAAGAGGGAGGCAGGATTGCAGCAGTCTCTACACATAAAAGATCTTTTTCCCTGTTGCTTTCAAATTAAGTAGGTTAATGTGCCAAGAAAGCATTACAATATGTTAATCAGGTATTTGATCTGGTCTGTCAAACACTCAAAGGAAAAAGTTACTTCCTGGAAACTGTATTAATGTTACAAATAAACCCAGCTTTTTAAAGGCACTAGATTTCTGTGAGGGGGGATGATTTACTTATCACTAGCATGATTTGCCTTTGGACTCCTAGTAGCCGTAACAGCCTTATTTAAAGGTTGAAAGCCAACAGCATTACATCAGAAATCCTGAGTGAAGGGTGCAGACAGATATGGATGGCAATAAAACATGCCACCTTCAGCTTTTGGAAGCTTTACTACTGAGTGACAGCTTCTATATGATTGCTGTTCAGCCAGAGGTAGACAGGAGAACATTCTGAACCCAAATGCAGGACCTGCATGATTGCAATCATTTCATGGGTTTTGACTGCTTAAATTCCCAGTTGGTGAACATCAACACAGTGCTCTCAATTTTCTGGCCTTGAGATACAAGTTTGATCTATGTCAACCTTAAAGTGATCCACAGGAAACTTTCACTGAAGAGCAAATAAAAAAAATCTGTATGAAATCATTGTGTCTACTTCCCATGCCGCACAACCCTTTCCTATGGGGCCCTGCTTTGATCCCTGTTTGTGCTGGCCAGCTCTAGGCCCCCCAGAGCAGAAAGGGCTGCACACAGATGTTACACTGCTGAACAGCTCCTCAGTGGAGGAAACCAGGTCACTTCTCCTCTAGGAAGATCACCAACAAAGTGATTTTGTCACAAAAAGTCTAATCTGGCTGTTTTCTGAGTCACAGTATGGGACACGTTTCTAGCAGAAGACACTTGGAGCTGCAGTCCCTCCCTAAACTTTCCCAGATACCCAAATGTTGGTTTCATTCACTATTAAATAGACAAAAGAACTTCTCAAAAGGATTGCTGGGCTAGTAACCTATCACATTCCACTGAGGACTCATCCATACAGAGCTCAGTGATCACTGTGTATCTTCTGTAAAGATATCCTTTAGGGAGGCATGTGTCTGGTACAAAATAATTGAATATCCCTGCTCTTACTGGAAAGGCTTCATCTTACAGGAGAATTAATAGCAGCTTTTGTGACACATACAGGAAACAAAAAATACCTTTTATCAAACTTAAGCCACTAATAAACTACTTGGCAGACAGGATTGAAGAGGTAGGGTCCCAAGTAGCCCTAAAACTTATGCTCTTTTGTTTAAATTCTGTTACTACACATTAAAAAAATCTAAAGCATATAAGATTGCACTAAGGAGGAGGGAATCCAGGTCAGCCCTTTAAGATCTGCCAGTTTCAGGACTCTACATGCTTACAATTTAACCTAATTAAAGCCATGAAATTATAATTGAATATGGAAATGTACTGGCTAGAAAGTGAATCTGTCACAACCTCAAATCACTTAGTTTATTATAACTCTGAAACCCTGTGCCATTATGAAATGTGTGCAGCAGTGTATCCCACGCTGACAAAGGGGCACCCTACACATTTAAATGTGGTGTCATCTCTGAAGCACATTTTAAAATGTGGTTTTGAAAGCTACGATCCACAGTCGGATTTGTTTCCTGGAGCCCAACTCCTCCTGCCCAGCTGATGCCTGCCTGGCCAGCAGTAGCTCCTTCCTCGTGAGGGGGTTTGAGCACACTGGTCCTCACCCTAACAGCTCATTAACTCCTGGCTACCTTCTGTGTGTGCACACCGGTCAAGAACTGAAGTATCCTTTTAAATCGTGCATATTCTGCTGGCAGAGCTTCTCTTCACACGGCTATCAATGCCTGAGCAAACTGATTTAAAAGCAGATCCATAGCAATCACACTTAAGTAGTTCCTGGAAAACTCCACTGCAAAAACAAACAAACAAACAATCAAACAAACCCACAAAACAAAACCAAACCAAAACAAGAACCAATTAATTAACATGTGTTGCAAATAAAGCAATATACAGATACGGGGGGATATTGTAACACTGCTGATGGCTTTGATTTGATTTACAAGAACATTTGGCATCAGTTCAGCCATGGGTTCTCTTACATACCTTGGATCATAGTGAGCCAGCTTCTGCAAAAAATCACGACAAAATCCTTTAAAATCAAAAACTTCTACAACACACACAATGTACATTTGAGTGTGTACCTTAGTAAGCCTACAGTAAAAATGGCTTCTTACTAGGAAATCTAAATAAACTGGGATATAGAATATAGTTTTATTTTTTTTCTTCTTTCTCTGCTCTGTTCTTAGCCAGCTAAATCTCTTTCTACTGGAAGAGCTCATCCCTGAAAGCACAGTCAGACTTTTATACCAAATCTCTGGGTTTTACTGCTTTTCTGGCCAAGGATTTTCTGCACAGCAGAAGAGAGACATTCCTGCTTGCTAAGGGCCCCATGAAAGAACAGTATCTGGCTAAAAATACAATCACAAAAGCAAGCACAGTATGGAGCAGGAACTTTGGGTTTCATACTTTTTCTGTCCATATTTACAGCAGTAAAATGTTTCATCTGACTGTATTCGAAAACTGCAACAGCATATTCAGTTTTTTTTTTTGGGGGGGGGGAAATGACAAATTAAAATCACATTGGAAAAAAGGCTGAGAGGTGAGATGCTGGCAACACAATCCTTACTAAAGGCTTCTAAAATTGTTAGAGATGACAACACCCCCAAAAGCAAGCGTAATTAGTCTATTTCTTAATATAAAACTGTGTCACTTTGCTACGTGATGCAGACGGTAAAAGTAACTTGCTTTAAAGAAAAATAGTAGAATCCCAAAATGCAGTCAAATCACTACAGCCGTATCCAACAAATTTCTGACACAGATTTGTATACTGCAAAATGAACAAGGCAAGAACTAATTTAGCTATACATTACACAGTTAGTAAAAATACAAGCAGCAATCTCAAGTAAATGCCAGATCCCTCAGTAGTTAGACCAAATTTTATTATTTCCTTTATTAGAAAGAAATAATCCACAATAACTTGTCCTAAATTAATTTTTAAAATGCAAAAGACATGATAAGCTAACACCAGTTCAAAAAGGAGCTGAGTAAAACCAAATGATCCTTGTGACTATCAGCCCTATTTCTACCATGCAAAAAAACCCCCAAACAAACAAAAAGGTAATGGAGAACCATAAAAAGAAACAAAACAAACAAAAAAGGAACAAAACCAAAATCTAATGAAAAGTATACAGTTTTTCAGTATGAGCTTTGGAAAACCACTCATGCACTTGATTGAACAATTTATTTCTGAACTCTTTCCTCCATACATGATGACTTTGAAAAAGGTTTTGATATAAGTAGCACAATCAGAAATAAATTAATCCAAATATTTGTATGTGTGTAATGCAAACCCCCAAAATACAAAATAAATATTTGTTACTAACATGTCATATAGAACAAATGACAATTTTATTTTTAAAAAGTGCACAAAAGCAGATCATTAGCACACATCAGTATTTGTTAAGATGGATAAGCATTTGCAAAAAAAGAAGTCTGTATTCAACACATTATTAATAACTAACAATGAAATAGAATGGGTATTGTCTATGCATAAACAAACTTACGTTTTTGGTCAAAAAACATATATTATTTCAGTACACATTATAAATCACATATGTTTAACTGAATGTACTATTTTTATAAAACATATCATAGCATATATCTACAAAACTAATTAGAATTTAGAACAGAAACTAAATCAGTAATTGTTCCTTGTATTAATCCTGTATCAGCTGAATATTTGCATGTGTTTTACTTGAGGCACAAGTCAATCTTATTGAACAGCAGCTCTTGAACTCAGACAAATACTTAAATATCTTACTGGAGCTGTGTCACCAGAGTACATCAGCACATTCAGAGCTTAAACTATACCTGTATCTAAAAAATTTTCCTACTTATATTTATAAAATACTACTACAGTATATTCCTGAGCATAATGATGAGATGTAGAGGAAAATGGCTGGATGGGACAGCCTTGTGGTGGCAACTCTCCCATGTAGTGCAGCAATGTGCCTATACTGGGGTTAAACTCCTGGGGAAAAACTGCAGTTTTTACTAGGGCTATACTGTAGGGGAGAAAAGGCAAGGAACCTAATGATCTCAATTTTTGCCTGTCCTAATAGGTTAGATATAATTGAATTGAAAGATAATCTGTGCTCACCTGCATTTGCCATGGACTCAGGTAAGATTTTACAGCCCAGGACGTCCTCAGGCCAATTTTGTGTACACACCCTGCCCACACACAGCTGCTCTGCTGTCATGCACTGGCCTTGGCACTGCTGTGCTGTGGATACCACAAGGGTTTAGATCAGGAACTTCAGCTCCATTCCCACGTGGGACCAGCCAGTAGGGCACACAGTAATGGCTGACACAACAGATGTTTTCCTGAGGAAGAATTAACATTAGAAAATTTAATCTGTCAAAATAGTGTAAGACCTTGACGGCTTTGCGCCCAACAAGACTGGGGCCCAATCTTGACAAGTTTCTTTACTATAAAATAGATTAAAGAATTCAGCCAAACATTGTTACATATGCATCTTTCAAAAACTGCACATAATTCTGGATGCTCTGGTTCTTGTTCTCTAACTTCTGTAGGCTGTTCTCCAGCTCTTTCAAATGTACTTCATGGTGCTTTTCATTCTAAGGAAAAAGAAAAATGCATAGAAACTTAGAAACAAAATATAAACCAATCAAAATAATAATCCAAGACACAAAGTACCTAATTTTTGTAGCTTTATTTGCCTGTAAAAGCTTTCAGAGGCCCGAGAAAAGCAAAGGTGCTAAAAAAGGCCTCAAAAGATTGAAGCTTTTATTTATGTTCAGTCAGGACCAAACTGAACATGTTTGGATAGACTTAAAATCAAAAAAAACACCTACAATAATTAATAAAAATGGTAAATTCAGATTAATGTCATTAACTCAGGAAAAAAAAAGATGTCACAACATCATTATGGGATTGTTATGTATCTAATCAAATCTAGATATGCTTACTGAACACAATTGATCTGAAGGAAATTACATCCTCATACTTTTTTATTTTCTGTCTTGCTGGGAATACTGGACTATATAAGAGTTGTAATCTCAATATTATTCAAGTGATTTAGTTAGACTGGACATCTGTTAGGCTGATGGGAAATGTCAGTGTACAAAGTATATTGTCAAGTTGAATTAATTTACTGTTCTGAAAAGTGTGTACCAACTGTATTAGTAGTGCGCTTTCAGTAAAAGGAACTTGTTTTTGTAAATGGTGATGTGGTGAGTGATTTCTTAAATCACAAACAGCATTATTTACTCACATGGTGAAATAAGCAGAGGAGTTGTTTTTTTTCTTCTTGCTTCTTTCTCACTTCAGCTTCAAGAAATAGCAGTTTTGTCTGACAGGCTTGTTCTTTGTATGACATTTTTTCCTGTTCTTCAGCTACCTATAAAAGTAATGAGAGAGAAAGGATGAATATGTTATATATACATACACAATATATTTATAAATTATATATATATATTACATATATATTTACTCTTAAAGCCCAAATAAAATTATTTTCTTCTCTCTTAACATTAATAGCTCTATTTCCTATTCTTTCATCTAGTACTTAACTTATTTCCCATATCCAGGACTTAAACAAACCTGAGAAATATTCAGGCTAAATTTGAAAGCTGTTTCAATTCGGAAAAAAATATAATACAGTGGGAGTAGAACACTTTTTAGCTTATTTTCAAGTTAAGCCAAAATTTTAGTTTTTTCAAAACCAAAGAAACATCCTCACACAGTTGTGAAAAAAAATCAGATGAATATTTCTATATAATTAATCTGAAATTACAACTTCATACATTTTTTCTGATTAAATTAACCTAATTCACTACAATCTAAATTCCTACATTTCCTCTTGAATTTGATTTACTGTTTGCATAATTTCTACAAATTATAAAATTCTGCTTAATATAGAAAGAATGCACTCTTACTCTAAAAAGAGAAGGATTTCAACACCAATGTTCTTGGTGGGCTTTTATAACAAAGAAAATAAAAGGTATGATTAAGCTTTTGTACAGAAACTTTTTGCCATATGTGTGGGATTTAATATAAGGTGGTTAAAGAATTTTGATTTGTCAATTTAAAAAAAAAGATAATAAAACGTTGGTCAATTGAAACTTGTTATTTATTTCCATAGGATTCAAATTTGACAAAGAAATTGAATTGTTCCATCCATATTTAAAACATGCAGAAATTCACAGTAACTTTTTAGTATTTCTCCCTACATGCAAAATAGTCTTGTCCCATAATTTTTCCTCAAGCCCATTTTTAATGCCATTTTTAAATAGAAAGTAGCAAACAAGATTAAGAGATGCATTAAATCACCAATACCATTCTTCTCCCTTCTTCCAAAGCAGATTCAAGTTGTCTGGTTAATGCATTATATTCTGCAATTTTCTCTTCAAGCTGCAATTTACAGCTCTGAAGACTCTCATCTTCTTTTCTGAGCTGATAAGCAAGTTCTTCATTCTGATGTTCCATCTCTCCTAATTGCCTTTATGCAAAACAGAGTAGTGCATTAAAATTCACTATAGCAAAAAAGTGTATGAATTAATTTTAATTATATTTTTCAAGTTACCTTTGAAGATTTTCATATTTCTTCTGAATGTTACAGATCTCTTCTTCTAAGCAAAGATTGCCCATAGAAGTTACACTGTGGTTATCCTGTAAAAATGACAGTTTGTTTCTAGTTTAAGAGACCTGTATACAGGATCTTGCTGGAGTAAAGGAAGCCTGTCTATTAAAATCCATCAAAAAATGTAACTGTAATTTCAGATAAATCCTATTTATTCAGACAAATGCTATGTTATAATCAAGTAAACATTATCTTGTATCATTGTACCTTGTTTAATTATCTTAAATTAATAAAATACATCTAAAGTTGGAGACTAAAATTTTGTGTGAACACTTTAAGGCTGAAAACCTGCTATGTAACAAAGTCCTAAAAAAGTTCATGTGCTGCTCATGCACCCTTGTGTGTTAGGAGTTGGTCAGATCTACCTGACCAGCAAAAAAGTCTCCCTCACACTACAGTCACAGGAAGTATAAAAATAACATTGCATATACATATGGTTATTGCAGGAGAACAGTGCAGCACTGGCAAAGAATTTCAGAAAGAAAAGAATATCGAAAAGACAAGTTCATTAAAAGAGATACATCAGCAGCAGAAGCTGAAGGAAGCAAGAAGACAGTCTTCTCCTGCCCAGCATCCAGAGTGCTAAACTTTTACACATTTTCTATCAAATCTCAGCAGCAATGAGATTATTGCTCCTTCTTCCACCCATCAACAGCACATCAGCAACAAACAGACACATCAACAGCCTGTGGGTGCCATCATTTAAAGGGGTGACCTCAGCATTCTTTGGACTACCTCAAGCAGTCCCAGATCTGCCTGATTGTGTTTATCAGAATTACAGACTGCTCAGGTAGCAGCAGACTGGTGGTAGCAGAAATTAGTCCAGCTGAACCCAGGAGAAGTTTTCTGCAGAGGGAGCAATTGCTCCAAAATGAATTTTCCTAAATTCTGGTCATAGAGTCAAGGGTAAAGCATATCACCAAGACTTAATGCTGAAATTTAAATACTGTTCCACCAGACCAGTGATTATATTCCCAATTATTTTGCTATACTTAAGAGGTTCTCCTGCACTTTTTTAGGTAAGCATATAGTTAGATTAAGATTACATACATCATTTTATATGAGGTATAAATTTTGCACCTCAAAATTCATTGTTGCTTAAGGATTTTAAGTTTTAAGAGTTTATGGACATTCCTGGAAGAATCAAAAATCAAGAGCAATGTTTCATATAAAGTCTATAGGACCACAGAGACTCACTGTGCTTCAGCTGTAGTTTTCCTACTGACACAGCAGGATGATTAGGGCCCTTTCCCACCCTAACTTAAAAACCTTTGTCATTTGTGCTCTTCTAACTTAAAAGCACATTTAGAAAAAGACAAAAAACAATTAAAAAAAAAAAGGCAAGCCAAACAACAACCTACCCTGCCATAGAAATTGATGTCAGAGAAAAAAATAGTGGAGGAAAATTCATTTTCAGGCTTTAGAGAAAATACAAGCATTAGTGTTAAGTACAGCTAAAAATTGCAATTATCCTATTACAGCATATTTTAAAAATACTTAATCAACTAAAATATTGCAATAATTAAAATGTTATACATAATCAATAATATAATTTATCTGATTAAATATTGTATGGTTTATAAATCAGCCATTAAAAACAAAACTAATGTAGAATTAAATTATTCCACTAGATACAAAAAATATCTAGACTTGCATTTATTTCCAGGGAAGAATTCTGCAACACATCTCAGGACATAAGTATTCAAAAAGATCAAGAACATACTCACTCCAAAAGTTACAAGTTTTGCCACATAATGAATTCATATAAATACAGTTGGCAACAGTTTTATTTGCATTGTCTGATTTCCATAGAAGTTTTTGATTTATGAGGAAAATAACAAAGGAAACCTCACCACTGTCACACACGCCAATAGTAAAAAATGCCCCAGTGACTTTTTTTCCCACATAATTTTCTCATTTATCTTTAGAAGTCAGTATGTTCTAACCACCTGAAGCTCCAGCTCCCTAAGAGTTTTGCATTTCTGTGCACGAATCCTTTCCCAGGACAAAAGCTTTTGCTGGTTTTCCTCAGCTGCTTTCAGCAAGTCACAAACATGTTCTAACTCCTTTTTGTCAGCCTCCATTTTGTCCCTCACCTACACAGTAGCATCACAGGAGAAAAATGTAAGTGTAAAACCATAAACTAAGTGTTGTAATACTTAATGGATTTTCACGTAGGTAATAAAGCTAAAATTCTATACAAGTTACATACCACCTATTTTATAAAATACTGACAAAGATACAAGTTCTTTTCTGATGCTTAAGAAAAGAAGTGCTGTGTTCAGTGTTCAGCTCCATCTGCTGAAAAACTTATAACTCATCTCTGTATGGAGTCTCAATCTTAACTGTTAGTTTAAAAAAAAGCACTTACAATAGGTTTGCTTCCATATACAACTTTCGCAACTGTTCTGTCAAAAATATAGTTGCAAAATCATCAACAATAAAACCACACTTTTGAAAGTAATAAAAGAATTCTGGAATGCTAAAATAGTAGCCAAACTACTTAGTAATTGCACTAGGAATCATTGCTCAATTGTTTGCAATTGTGTAGTATCCAAAAAACACCAGCTTTAGATAGCAGTCAGTAAAACTCAGAAATTTAAAATCAAGAGACAGTACCTTGTGACTTCTAACAAGATCACAAAAATGTAGAAAAGATCTGTATCCTACAGAATTGTTTGGAAACATTCTTTATTACTGCAAAACTTACCTCATCTGCTTCTAAGCATTTTTTTCCTCTTGTTTTTTTATTTTCATTTAAGACTGTTTCATATCTGGATTTCAATTCTTCTACTGCAATTTGTGTTTTTTGCACCTAGGACAACATATATTTTTCACATACATTTGCAAAGTTCTTCATTTAAATATAGAAAAGATAGAATCATTAGTATAAAGCATAAAGGAAAACCTTTGACTTCTAAGCAGTATCTCAAAGTTTCTCATTATTTGAAGTTGTTTATTTCCATTATCCTACTTTTCACAGCGAGTATAAAAGGGTTACCAGGTACAGAGCACTGTCATATCAGCAGTGTGTTATCAACAATGAAGAGTGAGCTAGGGTTGTGCTGTAGAAGCAGCCAGCATGACTCACACCTCTCTCCCCACATAACAACTTACACTGACACTTCTGGAGTCACTACAGCCCTGAGCTAGGGAATTTCACTCCCCTCACTGCTTAAGGTTGGCTGTTACCTGGAACTACATCTACCATCTTAAAGCTGGCAGCAAATTCAGTTGTGATGATGCAATCCAAAGACAAGGCTCTCTGACTCTACTCTAGATTTTGTATCATCTTTCATTTCTCTTGTCAGTGATTTAAAAAAAGAACTAAGTGAAGAATGTCACTGAAATTGTGTCTATACTATAGCAGAAATAGATACATATTTGAATCAATGTTCTAAAATTTCTGTGTGAATAAAGCCAAATACAAAAACGAAATTGATAAAAAGCCCATTGTAAGTTTGGTTTTATTTGTTTCACTGGTATTTCTTTGTGGATTTACCTACTGAAATAAAACAACTCATATAACCCTATACTCATAACCCTAACCCTAACCCTAATATATATTTCTTGAATTAACTTGAATTTCTTGAACTCACTTGAATACTGATACACTTTTAGGAACATGAACATAAAATATGGCCAAGTAGAGGTAAAATATCATTGGTATATCCACTGAAGACATCAGACTCAAACTTTTAAAATATCTAGTTTAGTGGGTGACTAACCCACTTTTTCAGAAGCAAATCTTGTCAAAGCAATTTTGCAGTTGTTGGCTTCAATGAGCTTCAAGTGGGCTTTACACAATTCAGTACAGACAATGTGAACTTTTAACTGTGGGGAGACTGTTCTTTGATATGGTCTGTAATAGTACTTTCTTCTTTCATACTCCATATTACAAAAATATTACAATCCCCATGACAGCAAAACAGGTTTATTACAAACAAAACCTTTATAATTTTCTCAAAATGGCTTACAAATTTTTTAAAAACACACTTGAAGATTTCAAACATGGTAAGTCACCTCATTTTTACGCTGTTCTACGAAGTTTTCCTGCAGCTTTGCTTTTTCTTGCAGATGTAGCAACTTATATTCGACAGACACTGTACTTTTCTCCAATGTAGCAAGGGAAGCCTTGATCAAAAATAGAAAATATAAAAACTTTAAGAGTGTTATTAAAATAATGCATTCTACAATCTGATATTACCAGCAAGTGACTTGCTGGCAGTAGGAAGAGTGATGTAAGTATTTTTCCTGTCAAACAAAAATTATAGTCTATATTTCATTTGTCAGCTCATGAGAACACTTATATCAGACAATAAAAACCTTTAAACTCTTTCAAAACTGAAATTAATAATTGAGGTAAACTCAGTCCTTTTATTTGAAAGAAAGTTTAACAAACATAAAAGAACGATTTCTACTTAAGCAATTGTGTGGTTATTGACAATAAAATAAACAGCATCCTGATTAAGCAGATAGATCATCAGATAACCCTGTTCCTAGCTTTGCCATAATTTTCCACTGGAAAATTTTCAGGATCTCATTTGTCCTTATTATTATAAACACATGGCAAACCTTATTCTGCAGGTCTGGGGTCTCTAGACACAAGGTCCAAAGAAAATTAACATGGTTACTTCATTAATGTATGAGAAATGTAGAGCCATTCATGATTTATAATGATTTATAATCTCACCTTTAATTTTTTGTTTTCAAGGTAAATCTTTTCATTTTCAGAGCTAACAGAATTTAGCTTTCCAAGCATTTCCTCTTCTGAATTTCTTCTCCATTCCTCCCTTCTTTCCACGTCCTCCATCAGGCCTCTGATCTGTCTTGTTAGACAGGCAAGTTCTCTATAATACACAATGCTTCCAAAACTCTCACTATTGAAATTAAATTGAACCTTAACACATTGTCCTTCATTGTATAAATATATATATATATATAAAAGGGGGAATGCATTTACGCATCCAAACAAAGGATTATCTACTTATATTCTGAAATAAACTCTCTGCAAGACGAGAGTTTCTACTCCAAGGAAGTGGTCTTAGCTCAATTTTAGAACACCAAATCATACTTCCAAGAGAACTATGCATATGCACGCTGTACAAAATGTAATTATGTTGAATTTATAGGATATATCACATACTGTCCTATTAAGAACACTTCTTAGCTACGTTAGGAATGTTACTTTCCATTATTAAAAGCAGCAAATTATGCTATGCCTCATTTTTTGGTTAATAAATTCCCAAAATTTGTTGTGCTGTTTAGTCAGCCACACACTGCTTAGTAGAACAAGTCTTGTTAGAATGGCATATTTTAGGCAAAGACTTGTATTATCAGCTGAGATGAAAAGAGCAAAAATCAGCTGGAAGCAGAATGAGTATTTGCTCTTTCTTAGATGTCTTCCTATATACACTGGACCAAGAGTGGGCCAGACAGATTTCTGTACTGATGTCATCTAGCTGCACACTGGTTAAATTATAAATCTGCTGCAAGTACGTTCAGAAATGTCAGATTTTCTGGGACAGAACCAAAATATTCAAGCCATTTTAATGTGAGCTGTTAAATACTTGAGCATGAATAAAATTCTTTGTGAAATGAACATTGTCTCAGACTTAAAATAAAGGCATCTAACAGTTTCTTTTGCTGGTTTAAATTTTAGTCCATATTTCTACCAACAGAAATGGTAAAAGGATATTTGTCATTGTCTGCCCAACAGATAACATATCCTTCATGTACATTGGGATTTGACTGTGCAGTTTGAATACAGTTAGATAATTTTGTTCTGCTTTTCCTTACAAACAGTAAACTGTTTGAATGGCATCTGAGAGGAACCCTTTTCTATCCTCTACTGAGGTGAGACATTGGTGGAACTGAAATAATTTGGCCATCACTAGTCTGAAGTAGGACCTAGAAGACAAAGAACCTTTTTCTCTTCTGTAAACACAAGGGTTAACACTCAAGCTGTTGAATCAATTAATAAATAAGTGGTTATGTGGAGGCCGCACAGGAGCTGCCAGCAAGTCCAGGCTGATCAGAAGTATGCAGGAAAAAGAATATTTTCCTGACTGGTAAAGGGGAGTAAAGCTTCACAAGAAGTGAAATGCAACAGAGAGGAGGCTAAAAATCTTAAATTTATTCTTATTTCCAACTTCCAAATTCTGCTCAGGATTTTAAAATATTAATAAACTCATTTACATGGTCAACGCTGAGTATTGCACTACTAAATATCAACACCCTGTCATGACAAAAATAAACAAAAAAGACCAACAGTCCAACTTACTTCTCAAGATCTTCTATTTGAACTTCTAACATTGTTTTTCCTTCAAGTATTCTATCGTGCTGGTTTTTCCAGTCATCAGAGGCTGACAGCACCTCACCCATTTTGACTTCCTAGAAAATGCAGAAATTATAAATTTGTAACAAAAGAATGCCACTGAAGATTGCCATTTAGGTCTACAATTTTTTCTAAACACGAAAGATATTTAATATAAGATGGTTTTACTGGATCTCCCTTCTACAAATAAATATAAATTTTCTCTCATCTCAAAATAAAATCAACTAAATTACCCACATTTTAAAAAATTAAAGTCCAAGTCCAGACTTACTTTCAAGGCAGAGACATAGTTAAACACTGGTACTGTATATCAACTGTGGGATACAACATTTCAAAATTTAGGATGAGAATCTTTTCTTACCAAAAAAAATTGTCTTCAATACATCTCAACTAAATATAAATTACATCAATTAATAAATAAATAAAATTTTGCCAAAATATTTTAAGAACGAGAAACACTAGCTAGGTAAGAAATGAAACACTAGGTAAAATCCCTCAAATTAATATAGATAATTAACCAATACATGCTATCTTGAAAGTACACCAGGTTTTCAATGAAGAAGAAAACAAGTGTGACTACAAAACATCAGAAGTTCAGGAGGTATTTGCTGTCCCTCTGTACTGCTAATTTTAGTTAAAGATCCACCACTGTCTTCTCACAAAGATCCAAGAATACAAAAACCATTATTAATAATCTCCTGGTACACTAAGTGGAGAAATATACCTTTAATATTGACATATCCAAAATGATTACAACATATCTAAGAGTATGAAAACATATATTCTTATTAGGAAATCCAAATAGGGCAATAAGCACAGTTCTGATGCACCTGGCCTCTTTGAACAATTACAAACTATTGATAGGCAAAGCAAGATTCCAAGGAACAACTTGGATTAAGGAAGAAGTTTTATGCTTGGATTTTGAAAAGGTTCAGAGCAAGCAGCTTAGAAACTAAAAGCTAAGTAACCATATGAGAGTTCACATACTAGTAAATAAAGAAAACTAACACTTCAAGCTTCAGTCATGGATTCTCAGTTAGTACAGTGTATTTGTGAGTTAGTGCTTATCCAGGAGGACTGTGAAGGCCGGGAAGAACAAGAAGACCAGGAGAGGTTTAACCAAAAGCTGGTGACACTCCTCTTACTTCCTACAGCTTAAAATGTTCAACCTCTTAAGACAGCCCCCAAATTTTAACAAAACAAAAGCAGTTAATAGTAACAGCTTTCCTGACACCTACAGCAACCTTTTACTTAACAAATGAGCAACAAAACAAAAGACATACAAGCACAGCATAATCAAACCATTTTTTCTATTTTCCACAGATGAAAGTCTTTCAGTTCAATTTCAAACAGTACAACACAACATGTCTCACAGCATAGTCACTCACATGTTCTTTTATTTTAGAGGTTACATCTTTCACAGCTTCTTCTAAGTGTTGAGCTCTTTGTTTCTGGAACCTTACTGCTTTTTCCAGAGTTATCTTCATTTGCTCACTTGTTTCCTTTAAGGCTAACTTCTGGCACTTGTATTCACGAATTTGATGTTTCCACTCTGCTATTTTATTTTCTAGAGTCTGCAGCATAATTAAAATCAACTCTTCAAACCTTATAGATAATTTTGTGCTATAAAATAATTAGGAAGAGCTGTTACAATATAATCTGTTTCCATATAATCTTGGTATCTCAAATCTTGTGGTTGATACAAGGAGCTAGCTAAGTAGAACAGTCAACAAGGAAAATACAGAGAGAAAGTCATCACAAAGATGAAAAAAGAGGCTGAGAAGGTGCAGGAGCAGGCAGGAGTAGGGGGAAAGACAGCAGTCTAACCATGTCTGTGTGCTCTTGGAAATGAATGGAGAATTTCCACATAGAAGGCATGGTATGGATGCTAAACCCATTTATGAGGAGGAAAATAAAATGGTTTCATCAGACTGTTTCTGTAAAGAATGTCACCTTAATGATGCTACCAGTGATATGCACTGATGTATTAGAGTATGTGCTCTGAATCTAGTGATACACACACTGCTAGGTCTGGAGATAGGATGTATGACTATAAATCACCACAGATTTATTTGGTGGAGAAAGTATTTTTTATAAACAATGAAGCAGAAATGCATTTTAATGCATTTAACAATACTATGAGACATGTAAAAAGCAGCCAAGATGGGAACTGGGCTCTACAATGGCCATTATATTATCTTTTCTATTGCTGTTATTATTTCTGAGTGACTAGATGTTTACACCACTCTGATGAAGACTGATTCCATTCCATGCAGGAAGCTGATCTCTCTAACTTCATGACTTTCGTATTTTCATCTATATGCCACATAAATATGAATGGAAAACAACAACAGACATTAAAACACTACATGATGATATTCATTAAGAGCAATACCAGACTCTGATTCAAGGAAAATCTCTCATTTTATCAAAAATGACCAAGCTACCAATAGACAATTAGCTTCATAAAGACAAGTGTAAATCCTATTCATATCTCTTACTATTCGTCCACCAACCTCTAGCAATGTAGGTAAGCCAGCAGTGTCAGCTTTTTCAGTTCAGTGATAAACATCCTAATTGTAGGAATGATTAGTGTGTTTGTTTCCTTCCTTTTAGCCTAGGTCTGACACTACATTATGTACTACTAGTTAACTACTGAATGTGTCAATGTGCCAGCCTTATTCAAGATACTGCCAGTTGCTATAAAATATGCATATTATGCATGAGGGGATATCTCTCAGTACAGGTTCTGCTAATGGCCTCAGAATTATCAAAGCAAAATGTATGTGGTTTTCCAAGTGAAAGATGGTCTCAGGTACTGGGATTCACCAAAAAGCAGAAGTACTACTTCAAAAAAAAAAAAAAAAAAAAGAAGAAATTACAAAAAAGACCCAAATATGTAAAAAGTAGCTTTCCTATATAAATGCTTACAGGGCACCAAATAAACAAAAATATTACTTGAGGTGGTGGATAAACACCTTCAATAAACACAGCAAACAGAAAATCTCAGTCTATGTATGGATTTCTTTAACTGGCAGTGTAACAGCTGCTATCCCCTATTATAGCCACAGGAGGTCAGAATCACACTAAGAATAAGTGCTTTGGGCATTAGTCAGTGGCTAAGGTAAATTCAATTTGAGAACTAATTTCATTAGGGTAATGCTAAGCTTTTGCAAGCTTTTGTCTAGTTATTAACGAAACCATCTCCAGGATTTAAGCTAACAAACAACTTCAGCAATTTCTGAAAGTGAACAAAACTTTTAAATAGAGGTTGAATGACAATACAGCTGTATATCAAAGTATTTTATCTAATGAAAATGTTGGAATTCTATAATTGTATTAGGCAGAACAAGAAAGCAATTTTTATTTAGAAGAAAATGAGGCATTTATGCACACATAGATGTGATTTGAAATTGATTTGATATAGGTTGGGTAACGATCTCAAATTATTCAATTAGCAGGGGATGTATTCTAGTAAAAAACTTTGGAAATTAGAAATAACATTGGTTTTAGCCAATGTTTTCTCATTCATGCCTATGTTCTTGAAAAGTTTCACATACTTATAAATACTTATGACTTTAACTGGTTTGGATTTTTCTTTTACCAATAATCTGATTTCAAAACAGGCCACAGCAAGGCTTTTCCTTTTTTTTTTTTTTCCCAATAAACTGAAACACAAGTAAAAATATTTTGACCTGTATTTTCCCTTTTAATTCATAATTTTCTGCTTCTTTTCTTTCAATGTAACACTGCAGGTAAGCTTGTACTTCCTTTACTGATCTTGACAGGTGGTCCCCTTTCTGTATCTTGATCTAAGAAAGATAAACACAAATTTATTGGATGATGCTGTATCATGCTCTCTGTATTTTTTCTACTATGCTGTAGTTTCTAACTGGCATTTGAATGTCCTCAAAACCTGGAAAAGATAAAACATGTTCTACAAGTATATTCACAATCAGTAACTTGCTACTAACTGTGTTAATGTTAAACAAATCACCAATTTGAAAAAAAATTTATGTGTAATTATTGCATCATATTTAATCTAAGTAGCAGGAATAAGGCCTGGAGGCATGAACTCAGACATCCAGGCTAAGCAAAGGCAAGCAGCTAGCAGGATGACTAACACTAAGCCACACTGGTCAGCTGTGCTCTGACTAGTTAGACCTGAACTGACCTTCATTAAATTCCAAAGACCACCATCTCCTATTAGAACTATTAACACATTTAATTCAAACTCTAATTTTGGGAGATAAGTAGATCATAAGGGAAGAAGAAACTTATGTCACCAGAACTCAGGTCAGATGATTCTATGAAATTTCTTTCAACTTGATTCCTTTGGCTCATTCTAAGTAAGAAGTAATAAGGTAGAAAAGTATCATATTATCAGTACAGACTGAAAGAGACTAAAAGAATGAACCAGTGAAGTGTTCATTACAGATACCATTAAGAAAGGCACATTCAGTCAAGTATTGATGAAAATGCCATTTATTGAAATTAATGTAAGAAGGAACAAGGGGACAGCATAGAAAATTATTTATCCTTTCAGACGCTACGCACCCTAAATTGTTCAACATTAGGTAGTCTCTAGTCAGGGCATGGTATGCCACAAAAATCTCATCAACATTGAGATCTGCTGGCATTGGGGTCTTCAGAATTTTTATAGGCTTTTATGTTCAACATTTCTATTCTCAAGCAAAAAGATATTTCCATGAAAATATGCCCCTTCACTTAAAGACAAGGACATGAGAAGAGCCCCCACAGGCTCCTCTACTATGACCAGCTGGTTAAGTTTATCCAGCAGCCAAGTGATATGCTCATTTGATCAAGCAGAAAAATCTCTTAAAGAAGAACCATGGCTCTTAAAAACCCACAAGGAGTTACAAAGATCAAAGTACACTGCTGTACCCTAAAGGTTTAACTGAGCCTACGCTGTCCCTCACTAATGCTGCCCTGGAGGTATTCAGTCTGTAACACAGACTGCCAAACTACCAGCCAAATAACTTTCAAACTTTTACAGTACCCACTTACACAGGACAATTCTTCCCTTCCAGTGTTGGTTTTTTGCACTGAGCCCCTTCTTTTTGGTGCAAAGAATGAAAGAGTTCTCACCAGACTTGTCAGCCTTTGATGATATTAGCTCTGTTGTCTGTACTACCTTTCCTAAAAGAGCCAAGGAAACCAACTCTCAATAGGATCTGTTCAGCTTACTCCGTATTATTCCTTATAAGTACTTTTTCCCCAGAATATTGCAGATCAGTAAATGAGAAGACAAAAGCCACCTCAGGATATTACTGTTATGGTTAACTGTATCCTTAGTTGGTTTGAATACAGTTTGGATGGTTTTAAGGTAATTCTGTAGGAAACACTTTAAGGATTTTACTTTTTTCATAGGTCTTTCAAATAATTGTTTTACTCAAAACTGATTTTTTAAAATTGGGAATCTAGTATGTTGGAAGAAAATATTCATTCTAATGGAACTGGTCACTCACTTTTTCACACTGAAGTACGGAAGAAAGTTCTTTAATCTGTTTCTCCCTTTCAAGTATTTTTTTCCTGAGATTCTTCATGGGGAAAAAAACAACAAAAAATTATTTTAATGTCTGTATAATCAAAGCATCAATAATGCACAACATTTCAGATGTAAAACTAAGATTCCATTTTGTGATGGTAAATCACAAATACTCTCACTTTGCCACTCTTACTGGAAATGGTGTGACTTTATAAGCCAATTTCAGATAGTCAGCATAGAACAAAGAGAAAAAAAAATTTATTTACTTACAGTATTCTGAATTTCACTTTCATTTAGCTCCTGCATCCAAGTGTAAATGTTTTTACTGTTTAACTGCAACACAGGAAACATTAAAGATTTCTTCTGATTATAACTGACTTTGGATTTTTCAATGGTTTGAAATTGGTTACATATAGTTTGCTACATTTTTAAATCTGGTACATATGACTAGAAAAGCTCACATACTCAAAAGCTATTTAGTTGGGGGTTAAAACCCTAAAGATTCAATTTATTCTGTGCATGAGAATTTGTAGCTGAAGAAACAAACCAGGGTTATTCCATACACCAATTTATTTCTTTATTTTATCCAGAAGGGCTCTAAATACCATAGGTAAGTGTTATTTAAGCATGTAGTTAAAGGGTAAAAGCATTTGTAGAATTCAGAGTATTTCAAAGACTAATATTAAGTGCTAAAGCCTTTCAGGAGCCTCAGTTAGTTAGGAGAATTTGAAGACTGAGCCGGAAAGCATAAGCTGGAAGATCACAAAAATCAATTTGAATTAACTCTTTGTAGAATTTATGTGCCCATGATATTGTCAATTAAACTTTTTATTTTAAAATATTCAATTGTGTGTGTGTGTGCATAACTTCCTATTTTGAAAAAGTAGACTTGTGTGGCTTTCAGACTGTAAATCCAAAACATTTTAATTTCACTAATGAGAAGATAAACCCACAAACTCAAGTTGGAAACTTTGGTATCAAAATTTGACTACAACTCCTTCATCTTACCCTGGCCTGCATGTAATTCCTCATGATGTTCTGTAATCTCAATCCCATGCCTATTCTGCAAAGTCAACCCATGGACCTCAGTTCTGCATCCAGGTTTCCACCTCTGCATGCACAGCAAGCTTATAAATATTGTATTCAGTAGAAGTTCTGATCTTTCCTGACTACACTGAGTCAGATTTGCTGTCAGCCAAAAAACAGTATATAAACAGGAATGGTGTTTTGTGACCTGACACTGATTTATCAGCAAAAATACTTAGAAGGCTTCCCAGAACTGAGAAGTGACTGGAAACCTGAATTACTCATACTATCTTTCCGTTCTCAGGAAATACTCTTCCCCACAGTTTGTTCTTTATGCACTTTCTTTTTGTTGGATGATCAACAGAAAGCCTCATTCTTGTAAGACAACTAGCAATGTCTATGAAAACCTGAAAATTAAAATTAACTTCAAAATTAAAAAATAAACTTTGGAATAAACACCCTTTTTTAGCTTCTGAAAGAGAGTTAAGAAAGTCAGTAGTGACAAATCACATTTAATTTTAAGAGAAATCTATGTTCTTCAATCCATCAGGTTTCTGTGTGAGTTCCACATGTGAGTCCTACATATCTGCTCTCATACAGGAATTCACTCAGGTCCACCCCCTGTTTTAACAAACACAGTTCATCAAAATCCTTCCAAATTTTTAGGAACTTTCTTAGTGCACAGGACATATAAAAAAAATCTTCCCACAATGTGTCTAATAAAGAAGATGATATGACTAAACGTTTCTTTCAGACTAGTGTAAGAAATGTACATTTCTATTTATTCTATGTTTATGCCTTACATGTTTTCTTACTTGGTGTTCTAGACCGTCAGATTCTTTGCTCAGATCAGTAAAATAATTTCCATCTTGGATGGCTTTTGTAGTTTTATGACAATCCTTATCTGGCTGAATCAGTGAACACAGTTTTCCTGTTTCTCCAGGTGGCACACATGTTTTTCCCTGAAACAGCATTAATAATTATGTAACATTTAATTTCACTCACAGTTAGGTCACTGATATTGCTAATTCAAGGATATCAACATAAAACAAGTCAGCTATAAAAGCCTGTGATACCACAGGATGTACTCTCAGTTTGCTCACAGAACACACCTAATCCAAAAGGGAAAGGCAGACCACCTCCAGTGAAGGTGAAGGCCAAGACCTGCTCAGATTCCAATGTCGCTGCTTTTCACAGCAGACTTCTTCCAGTTTGGAGGCAGCAATGGCTTTCCTCTTTCCCCAATTTGCAAAAGCTTCTCACCAGGCCCAGCTGCTCAAGAAAATGATGCTGCCTGTGCCATGGCAAGTCCAGAGCCATATCAGACCTACTACCTAAATGCATCCCATTCCCTCCACTTCTTCATCAGGCACCAGCAACCCGTCATCACCCTCATCCCTTCTCCAAACACCTCTCCTCCCTCTACTCTAGAACTCCAGAATGACTGATGCCTTCACCAAGCACAAAGTTATCTGTTTACTCCACTCAGTGCTCTACTGACTACTCATTATTTTTCCAGAAGTGGATTGTGTTGCCTTCTCCACCCACCAAGACCCATTTCTCCTGTTCTCAGCCTGTGCCAGGTGCATCTCCATCAAAAGGATTTGTCAGACTAAGAGTTTCAGTCCTTATATTGCCCTTCATATAACTGAGAAAATGAGTAACAAATTTGGGAAGTTCCCATTTTAAATAATCATTTCATTACAGAATCAGAATGCAGACTGCTCTGTTTCCAATTGTTGCCTTAAGGCAAATAAGTACAATCAAACATCTAAGGTTTTTTATTTTGTATATGTGTGTGTGTGTGTCTTGTTTAATTACAGGATTAGATTTCCTGGCAGACCTCAACTTGCGTAACACAAAGCACCTCTCTGTAGCTTTTTCCTGGATATACAACCTAAACCAAGCTCTTGAATTTAACTACTTCCAGTGAAAACAGCACTTTGGAAGATTAAACATCATGCTTCATGTATCACAGCCAGTCAAAGTAAGCAGAAAAGGACAAATAAGATTTTTGTCATAGTTTCAGTATACTGTTGTCATGTCCAGCACTGTCACTTAGCCATTTTTTGAAATATCACCTACTTCACATCTGTAACTAGGAAGTATATTTTTAACCTTGTTAACAAAACAAATACAATTTAAAAAATAAAGCCCAACAGGAACAGAATAAACTTGCCTTAACAGTGTGAAGAAGAATAAACTTTTCCTGAAGATCAAAGTCCAATGAAGGAGCAGTACAGTCACATACAGGTAAAGACAAGGATGCTTGTGATGATGATAACATTTTGATTTAATGCTGTATAACAAGACAATATATGTTAACATATGTTGGTGTTCCATGAATCAGTAGCTCGAACATTACTGGTGTGCCAGGTTGTTCCCACTACAGTGGGATTTCTGGACTGGACCAAGTAAGCCCCAGTCACAGCAGAGATGTAACACAGCTAATGCACCTGGAATCTTCCACAAGAACCACGATTTGCAATTGCTCAGCACTGAATTCACAAACGGCGTGCAGAAAGCAAATCCTTCCACAGCAGAAAACTCCATACACTCGAAGGACAAAGTAAAGCTCGCAACTGCTATTTCCCACTTCCACGCTCCTCAGCGCAGAGGGGCAGGCTCAGGGGCACCGGTCACTCAATGCCAGCCCACGGCCCGGACCCACACTCGGGCTCCCACCTCACCAAAGGCTCCTGCGCCGCTGCCGGGGCAGCGTCCCCTCAGCACCGCTCCTATGGGGCAGTGTCCCCTCAGCACTCCTCCCGCGCGTCCGCACCTGCGCCCGCCGCTCCTCGCCGCCGGGAGCCGTTACCGGAGCAACGCGCCGTTGCCGCTGCCGGTGCCGTTGCCGGTGCCGTTGCCGTTGCCCGCTGCCGTTGCCCGGTGCCGTTGCCCGGTGCCGTTGCCCGGTGCCGTTGCCTGGTGCCGCTGCCGCTGCCGTGCCGGCCCCTCTCGCGGGGGGGAGGCGGTGTTGCCCTCCCCGGGCCGGCCTTGCCCGACGCTCCCCACCAGCACTCACTGCCCCCGCCTGGGGCCGTGCGGGCCGGGGACCCCCGCGGGCCCGGCGAGGCGGCACCGCCCCTTCCCCGGGAGAACGAGGGGCGCGGCTGGGATGCAAAGGTGCCTCCGGAAGCGGCTGTGCCCCTACTCGGCCGTGCCGTGCCCGTGCGCACCCAGGAGGTTACTGTCGGACCCAGATGGACAGGAAACGCGGAGACCTCTGCAGAGCTTTAGATCCTCCCGATGATTTCTTTCTGGGTGCTTCCATTAATTTTAAAATTTTTTTTTTGAGATTAAACACTGAGTATTCACGTAACCTGACTAGACTTGATGCTGTTTTGGCAATACATTGTCAAACACTGTGGAAAAGCCACATATTTTTAAATAAGCACATTCAGATGAGGTGGCAATTCATAGCATATATGAGACACTGCAACAGACGTATGGAAAGATCACTTTCAGATCATAAATTGTGCAAAGCTGAGTGATCGTGTGATACAAATGATCATTTGTACAGGTGCATAGGTAAATACGTACATAGACACAGATACTCTTACATAATTATAATTTGTACATTTTGTTTAAAAAAATCATACTGATAGAAATGTTACTTTTTAGTATTCTAAGTAATAGCAGTGTCAGCAACTTACATTAAAAAATAAGCTTGACAGATATAATCAAAATAAAAAACATATCCTTTGTCATCCTTTGCAAACATGCCAGTGTGTGTTTTCTTCTATTGTTGGCAATGAAATTTCAGAGAGTAGTTACTCCCTTTATATAGTCTTTGGAGAATATTACCTAGCCATGTGTGCCTGGTAATAAAAATGAAATGCTAAATTTCAACCTTTTAAATTCAAGTAGACATGAAATCACTTCATTATCCATTCTGGAGTGAGTGCCCGATTGTACCTGAACTCCAGAGGAGATTTTGTCTTTGCATGAGCAAAAGGCCTAAGGCTTTGTTCTCTATAGGACCCACAGTCTCGAACTGAGAATTCACCATCTCTGACAGACCTTTGCTTCAGCACCACTGTTACCAGCTGTGGCTTTGATACTCCATAGTCAGCTCAGACAAAATTCTTAATTTTAGCTGCCCAGAACTTGGTATAAGGTTGGCTTATTTTAAAAAGAAAGCAATAAGTTTTTGAAATTTTCTAAAAATCTGGTCATAGTTTATAAAATAACACAAGCAGTATCCAGCAGTGAGGGCTAATTAGCATGATAATTAGCATTGCACTCTGTACCTCCTAAACAAAGAATGAATTACAAGTTTCAGTCCTCAAAACCACATTTTAATGACAGTGGCACAATCCACAGAGTGGAAAATAATTAAAGGAAATAGGACACACAGTTCCACAATGACATAATTACAGGCCTTATTAAAAGAGATGTGCTTGAGAGAAGCTTCTTTAGATGCCACAGGAACACTGCTGAGTGTTTGTCACAGTTCATGACTTCATCTGCTCTAAAGGTATAATTGAACCTTTCATTTCCATGTCAGAAATTCATTACTCCAGTGTGTTTCTTTGTTCATTGGTTAATTTTGGCAATAGCCTGCTATTGCAAAAGCTGCAGATTTGCTGTCACCCTGTTAATACACTGTTCCTTCCCCTCCTTGTATGCACTGCTTGGTGCAGTACTGACCAGATTTAATTTCTCCAGCAATCCTCAGACACTCGCTGTCTTACACAGAAGTGGACATCTGGCAGAGACAGAGTACTGTGTATTTAATCTAAAATTTGTTTTTCCCAAGCAATCATCAATGTTGTAATTTCAGTTCATATCAAAGCCAGAATAGCTGTCACATTTTAGAGTAGAAAGACTCCTTTGGAAAAAAAAGTCAGAGATAATGCATTATTTGGCAGTACTAGTTCCCTCTAATTGCTTTTATGTCAGTGAATGCCCTTTCAGTCAGAAATATCTCCTTTTGTTTGCTTCTGATAAGTCTTCTTATTCCATAAAGGAGTTCTCCTGCATACAAATTCTTTGATAAGAACTACATCACACAGTCGGAATAAATAGGTTAAAGCACTGTAACTATCGAGTTATGCAAAAATATGACATTACACAGACAATCCTTATGATCCAGGACAACTCACTTGCTACTCTGGGACAGTCCTATCTGCCTAGCAAGCAGAGCTGCAGTAATGTATTGTATGGAGGCACTGACATCTAGTGGGCTCCAACTACATTTCCAGTTTTCCAAATGTTCTAAAAATGTCACAGCATGGCTTTCTGAGATACTATGACCTTGATATTAATGCATATTTAAAAGTACAATCAAATATGAATAGTTGGAGTTTAAATTTAGTAATTAAGGCTGACTCTTACTATACTAGCACGAGGAAGATTTGTTTTAATTAGGAGCTCATGTTCACTGAGCTCTGCCAAAGTAAAAGCTCTGAAGAAGTCTGTTGAGCATTTCTCAAAACACCTCTGCAAAAGACAGAAAAAATTTGCTCTGTCATGCTTCCTGACAAGAAGGTGTAAAATGACAGGGTAAGGCTTTTTTTTCCCATTATTATGTCTATTTGTATACATATCTATATCTATATCTATATCTTTATCTATATCTAGATATATATATGTATGTATGTTCAAAAGCCACGTGGGCTGCAGGCCCAGTTGCCGACACAACTGCCACATGCCAGCTCAAGCTAGCAAGAAATGATGTGATAATTGTTGTCAAAGCCATAAAAGCTGTGTTCTAAATATGGTCTTCCCAATTCTCTTAAAATAATTTCACCTTCCAGCTTCCTACATGGACTTCAGGATGTCCCATGAAGAAGGTAAGTTTAATTATTCCTATGCCACATGTGGAGAAACTGTAGTACCATTGATGAAACTACTTTCTCGCAGTCACTATTAGGGAAGTGGTAAAGCCACAAATATACCTCCAGTTATTAAACTATCATTGCTCAGTAAAAGGAAGAAGCCCAAAATTTATTTCTATTTCCACAGGGAACCACCTCCTCCAAGTATAAGATAGCCAACTTCTTCTAAGATAGACAGCTGGGGTATGGGACTAAATTATTATCCTTCCTGCTCCAAGAAAGGACAAAGACTGTGAAAAGAACGTATGATATACGTAGTCAAGTTCCCTGAAATATCAGGACTTTTGCCTACTGAATGTTTTGCCAGTTGCTGCATGCAATCCTAGTACAACTCCAGTTCGAGTGTTTAGGGGAAGCACAGCAACAGCTGCCACAAGGACCCCTGAAAGGGTGCACGAATGTGAAAAGGAGCATTAATTCTCCTCAGATCGCTGTGGTTGCTGAGAGGAAGTGTGCTGTTGAGAACAGCTGCTTCCTGGTGCTGTCAAATCCAGTCCCCACATTGTTCATGAAAGCCTGATTGTACCCAGGCCAGGCAGCTGGCACTACTGGTTTTATAATCTTTGCCTGGTTATTATCAAGCTAAGCTTACAGTTGTTAATGTTGGCAAATAATCTATAGACTCACACATAAATGCTCTTACTTATTTTAGTAAAACAAGCTTTGATTATTAAATAGAGATTCTGCTCCTTTTATTTTTATATGTCTTTTAAATACATCAATAAATGGTAAATCAAATTTACACACATTTATCTGGAAAATCTTGTTCCAGGATTGCTACTATCCTTCAAAGTATTAGGTGGGGTTCTGCAGGGTTGTGACTGGTGCCAGCTGTGACTTTGCCAGACCTCTTAATTTCTCATTGCTAAACTGCATTAAATGATTACATAAATATGTTAAGTATTAATAAAAATACATTATGCAAATATATGCTTCAATTAAGTAATCATGAGTGGGAAGAGAAGTGGTGTATATACACACAGTGACACAAGACGTGACCCTTAGTGTATTACAGAATTAAATAGGTATGAATTCCAACATGGGCACTACCTTATTTGAATTAGATGTGCTACCAGAGTGTGTTTGTTTCATTTACAGTTTCACAGGATATAAACTGACTTCTAAAGGCATTTCTGGGATTGTATTTTTCAAATCTTTGACTACAAAGCCTTTGGTGTAAACACTACCTTCCCATACTGTCAGAAAGCAGTACTGGGAGTCAACTGAGAATCATTTCAGTTATAAGCTATTACTCTTTACATCAAGATATTTTATTTTATTTTAATTATACATAATTAAATCTTTAAATAAATAAATCTTTATGTTAACATAATTTTGGTTGGGTGGTTGGTTTGGGTTTTCTGTATGATTCCTACTCATAGGAAGGGATATTTCAGGGTCCATTTATATCCAGCAGTAAAATGTTATGAAAGGTTATTTCTTCTTTTGGGGTGTGTTACAAGAAAGGCTGAAGATCAGACAGTAGGCAAAGTTATGTTGTTCACCGTACCTTCAGGTGCAGTGGCCACCCATCTCTTAATTCTCAGAGATTGGACACATGGCAGGCTGTAATTTTTTTTTCAGCCTGAGACAATTCTTCAGCCTGACAATTTTATGGCTCCAGCACAGGACAAGTGACCTCCCCTGCTGTCTACCCCACACTTTGGAGCTACTGTTTGATACTGTTCCTCCAGCACAACTCCTCAGCCCTTGCAACTGATTTTCTCACAATACACAGTGCACACTTCAAATTCACCTTCAGCACTCCCTGTTTCAGTATCTGGCTTGTAACTAAGCCAGTGTGCTAAGGTATGGATTTCCTTACCTGAGCCAGATATATCAGTTTATCCCAAACCCAAATCCCTGACAATGCTTTTGGGTCTGAAGAGGAGTTATAGAGAGGAACATGATTTCCTACTAGAACCAGGTATTGAAGTTTTCAATAAGGACAGGGCAAACAGCCTGCATATGGTAATTTCCAAAAATGGCAACAGCAACCTCCCAAATAAGGCTGTTAACACCTTCTAGGATGCCAAAAAATTTCCAGAGTTTGTCCTGAACAGTATGTAATAGGCCTACAGCACACAAAGAAAGAGAATGACAAGAAAAGGTGAAACTCAGTAGTGTTTTAAGGGTAGTAAAATACTATGGAATTTAGAAAGCATGGAGTTCCAGGTTGTGATCAATTAAATGAATTTATTTATACATTAAATACAAAAGGGGAAAAAATTATCTGGAGTTTTATATGAAAAATATAATCATGCAGTATAACAGGTATTCCTCTTGAAGAAGTGTAGTAATCACTAGCTGAAGATTTATTTTTTTCCCTTTCATTCACATTCTGAGAGCTTAACAATCATAAAAAGGGGAAGGATGTTAAAAGTGAGAATTGAAACACCAGATCCAGCGCCAATCAACCCATCTGCTAGTGGTGGAAATACTTGCTACTTCAGGCATTTTCCTAAGAAATAGTACCACTCTGCTTGGGGCTCCTTAGGAAAGCAGCAACTAACGTTAGGTTTGCCAAATCCTGTAAGATCACTCTAACCCATGGGGGCTTGAGGCATGGGAGGCGGGAGTCTTGTTCCTCCTCCAGCCAGCCATTTTCTGAAGGAAAAGCAATACCAAGGACAGCAGACAACGTAACAGAAAGCAGCACTTTACTCTCTGGCAGGCAAGGCTCACATGTCACGGGTGGCAGCAGAACCAGCAATATGCTGACTTGGGAAGAGTTAGAGCGACTTGATGGCTGCTCATTCCAGCCTGAAAATACTACACAGCCAGGGCATTACTGGGGTGCATCACAGCTCAGGTGCTGCTTCTGCTACAAGCTCAGGCACCGCTGCTTTCAGTTGTTGGGCATCTCTTTTTGTGGAAATCCATCAACGTGAACTGCTGGAACTCAGCGCAAATGGAAATTATTAAGTGAAATAATTGCCCCTGTAGATCCAAATTTAAAATTTTTGATGTTGATGTCTTTTCACATTTGCTAAATTGATATCACAATGAATTGTAACCAGCACTTACATGACTGTAATCAGCTTTCATCAGTTCATATAGTACTGGGCCTGAAAAGAGAGATTCCTGGGACTTATATAAAACCAGTAATATTAATTTTAGGAAATGGAAACAAACTTGCCATATAGCTTTTACATGCAAATGTTTATACCCGTGTATAAGCAAGACAATTCAAGCTGAAAAAGGTAAAATTATTCAAAAAAAGGAAACACATACACACAATAGTTTTCAGGCTCTGTTCTTACCAGGATAAAAGGTACAATAGGAACTTTACACAGCCTGGGTTTTGTTTTGGTTTTAATTCCTGGAATCTGACCGGCACGTAAGCAAGATTGCTTTGATTGTTAGTTATTTCCCTTCTCTGGAATTCACCTCTTGTCATAATGCCATAGGATTTCCTCTGACTTTATCAAATTCAGCCACACATTACTTACTCTTTGGATTATGAAATAAATCACTTAACCGAACAACCAGGATAATTTTCAAGGTGGGTATATTAAGTTGCTGCCAATGATGCCACAATGTAAATGTTTTCTACTTCCTGGCCATGTCAAAGGTCCTTTCTTTTCTTCTTGAACATTTGATTATCATAATGAGAGATGTTAAAATAATGGGAATTACTAGAAGTAGAGACTATTTTCTCCTAATTTGCTTGATTACTGCTATTGAGTTTTGCTACTGTACTCAAGGTTTTCAAAACCTCTCTCTGTGTTTTGGTGCTAATGCCTAGTTGCATCTCAGTAGATGTTTATCAAAACATCTTTTAATAAACGCTATTTTTTTGAATGACTTCTTAAAAATTCATCCCCAGCTTACATTTTGACGGTTTATCCGAAAACTATTTTTCGTGAAGACAAGGTTTGACTTACTAAACTCAGGACACAAGAAAGGGGAGCGGGGGCGAGACTTGTCCTCCCAGAGCCGGGTCGGAGGGGGCCAGCCCCCTGCGAGCGGCGAGACTTCCACATGGCCGGGGGTCACCTCCGCCCGCCCGAGGGGACTCTGCCTGTGCCGCCCACCCTGCTAGCGAGCCTTTACGGCAAAGGCCGCGGCCGGCTCCCAGAATCTCCTCCGCCCAGGCCTGGCGGGCAGGCTGACCGGCCCCGAAGCAGCCACAGCCGCAGCCTTGGGGCTGCCGGTAACGCTCGGAGCTACCGGAATGACGATTCTGCCGGGGCACCATGGCCAGCCTCGCCACTCCACCCTGCCCGCCGTCCCTCACGTCACCTCAGGGCGGGGCGGGGTTGGAGCGGGGCGGGGCAGGGCTGGGCTGGGGAGGAAGGCGGCCGGGGCGGAGCGGGGCCAGGGCAGGCTGNCTCAGGGGGACGCCCCAGGCGGGGTCGAGGCCGCGGGCGGTTCCGCTGGGCCGCCGCCGGGCCTGGTGCCGGGCGCTGGCCGGGGCTCTGGGCTCCGCCCCGGGGGCCGGGAGGGGCCGGGCCCGCCGCGGGTTCCCAGCTCGGAGGGAGCGCCAGGCCCGGCTGTGCCGACGGGGGCGAGGCCGGAGCGATGGCCGGGCCGGGCGGGGCCGGTCGGCGACGGCTGCTGCGAGATATCTCCTCCAGCCGGCCTCTTCGGCCGCCGGCGGGGCAGGCCCGCGGTTCGCCAGGCAGGCTGCACAAGAGCAGCCTCGGGGGGATGGCGGGGGTGAGACAGGCCAAGGTCGGACGGGCAAAGAGGGGAGAAGGCGACAGCACTGGGAGCACGAGATGCGCCGGCATCAGCTGCTGGGAGATACGGCCGGACTTTGTGCTTGCAAAGGACAAAGGTGTGTCTCGCCTGACATAAGCACCTGGGTTTTACTGGCTGCTGAAAACGTATTCATAGCGCTGCCTGATCAGTAAAAGTCGAGCTCTGATGCGGCACATGAAAGTCTGGTATGTGTCTGCTTAGGCTGTTTGGTTTGTTTTACATTTAGTATGGTTTTTAATCTTTATGGTTTGACAGCCCATTGTTTCCGATTTGGTCTTCCCCTTTCCCCGCAGTAAGGGCTCTGTAACTGTCTTTTGTTCCTTAGCGCTCGTCTCGAGCCGTAATCCCCTTTCCTTATATAATGAAACTTGAACAGATTTGCTGTATGGGGATGGGCATCCAAGCTGTATATAGTTATCCACTTTGGTTTCTTACGAGCTCTCACTGCGTCACAGTCAGGTTTGGAATGTGGTAATCGTTGTTATCTGGTCTGATCAGTCTGATGTATTGCCCTAAATCTCAATATTCAAGCAGAACCAATGATCAGCAGCACAACAGAGCTCTGAAAATGCAAACTTGTCAAAAATATTTTTCAAATTTAAATGAACTTGAAGCAGTTGTTGTTGCTTCTCTTTGTGAGGGAGATATTTCCATGCTTCGCCCACTGCTCCTGGCTTCTTCCACATCTACCTGTTTCCCAGACCGACTCTTCCTTTGCAGCCTTCATTTTCTCTTTTCTTGTTGGACAAGGGAAAAAAAGGAGATGCAGTTTCACTGTTCATTGTAAGATCTTGTGATAGGACCTTGTGATTTCATTTAGGTGTATATGTTAAATCTAACATTGTGGTCTTCCTTTAGCAATCTTCACGCTGCTGAGAGAATTTATGGAAATATTAATAGGAAATATTAATAATTTTATATACAAATACTCTTGTCTGTAACTAGAAAAAAAATTCCAGACCTATTTTTACTGTATTGTAAAGAATCTGTACAAAGTTTTTGAGAACACCTGGCATAGTTTTAAAAGCTTTTTAAACTGTAGTAGTAGTACATCCATGAATAAATTCCCTTCTTCCCTATACAGCAGCTGAACTTTCTCATGACTGCATTATGCTTTTATGTAGAACTGCAAATGCCAGAAGCATTTATCAAGATGTGCATACTATCAAAGTTGGTTAGTCTACATGTGACAGAAATTAAAACAAACTTGGACAATGCAAGTTACTTCTATTGTATTCTGTTTCTTACTGGCCACCAAAGAACTTGTTAAGAATTAAATTGGACAGTCAGAATGCTTCCAGTCCTGTTCAGTTCCTAATTGGTACATTTGTTAGCGCCTTAATTGTAAGCCAGATTCTCCTGAGAATGCCTGACTTTGAACAGAGGGCTGTGAGGAGCTGTCAAGGGATGTGAGGAGCTGCTGCTCTGAAGAGAGGCAGGCAAAGCCCTCGCTTCCAGCTTTGCATGGTTCCCTGATGTGAAATGGGCAGCTTCTCCCTGCTGGGATTGAAAAACAAACTGCTTGTGGATTAGTAGAGACTTGGTGTGAATTTTCTGTCAGGTGAAATGAATTGCCTGATGGACTTATTTAGCTAAATGAAGTTATATTTTATGTCATGGTCACTGAAATCACAGCTTGGACAAGAGCAGCAGAGGTGATCTTACTGTTTCTGTGAGGCATAACAGGATATTTAAAGAGTTTATCAAACACTGGTTTGTCCTATTCTGAAAAACAACACACTCCCCACTGCCAAAGATATATATTTCATGACTTCACAAGAAAGTTTGTTTTAGCTTTTAATCCTTGTCTTTAGAAGCTTTCTGTAATGTCTAATTATAATTTAAATCTTCTTACTGAAGCTTAAACTCCCTATTTTTGCCCTCTTTCCTCTGGACAGGCCATTTTTTTCAATATATTCAAGGTAGCTGCAATTGAAATCTGTTTTGTCTTCAGGTTTTACATGAGGATAATTGACAAACAATTACAAAATATACTAGATTGAAGTAATCTTTTAATTTTCTTAATTACCTCTGGACTTTAATTTTGGTTAGTGTTTTAAAGAGCACTGTGCAAAATTGGACAAAATGCTTCATGTGAGAATTCTCAGTACCAAGTTTAGCAGAGGATTTCTTCAAAATGTTATACATTACCTTTTGCATCTTTTTCTGCTCCTTTTTTTACCTGATTGTGTGGATGTGTTGGTGAACTTAATAGCTTTGAAATTTGTCCTTAGATTTTTACTGATGACTGGGGAATGGGTGTATCTTTTAAGACATCATCTTCAGACTAATATAAGTGACTGTTTTAAATTTGTCCTGTAAAATTATTTCTATGAACTGAATATTTTTAACCTGACTAACTTGCAGTTCACAGAAGAAAAGCTTGGTCAGGCAGAGAAGACTGAACTGGATGCTCATCTGGAGAACCTTCTCAGCAAAGCAGAATGCACTAAATTGTGGACAGAAAAAATAATGAAGCAAACAGAAGTATTATTGCAGCCAAATCCAAGTAAGGAGCCCTTCAGGTTTTTGTTTTCAACCTCTGAATTAATAGAAATGCCAATGTAAATATTTACTGCAATAGCTATTGCATAAATAATGACTAAATATAGCAGTTTTAACATTTGAAGGCTGCAGTTATGGAAAGCACATTTTGAAGAGCTGGTAAGAATTGGAGACACTGCCAATTGCTGGTACTTCCTGAACCTTTCAAATGGAGAAGTCTTTATAGAGAGCTTTTTAAACTGTTGTCTTGGTTCCATACTCTGCTCAATCTCAGGTTGATTGGTTTTATGAATTGTTTACTGTTTAACTGAATTTCCCATTCTAATTCCAGATATCTTGGATAGCTGTAAGAACTCTGAAGTTCTTCATGGGGTAGATACAGTGGCTCAAGAAATATCATTACTATTTCATTATTTAAACTCTCTGCACAATACAAATCCACTTGAAGCAGGCAAGATGAACTAAAATACTTGTCTTTAACAATTACATTACTAAAGAATTAGCACCCTACTTAAGCAATACAAAAAAAGTGTCAAATATGATTTCATCACTGTTGAGTCTCTTACTGTAACAGTAACAGGAAAAAAAAACATGGGCAGAAGAAATGAAATTGTATGGTGTGTTAATTTTATTTGTTTCTGAAATTTCTGCTCTGAGTAGTAATGTTGAAGACATCAGTTTCAGACTCATTCTATAGTTATACTACAGTTTGGAGCTATAGGAATTTGCTTAGTGTATAGATCTGGATTTTAAGTCAAGACTTGGTATCTGGTCAGTGGGTGAACTACTTCACTGAAAAAATCTAAACCTCCTTTGGGTTTGCTAAAATGATAATTTTATAAAACTGCTATTACCGCTGCACTGAAAACAAATATTCTCCTTGTAATGACATAATGAGCTAGGACTTATTAGTAAAGGTAAATCATACACTACTAACGTTACTCTAATGCCAAATAGGTAAATTCTTTATTACAGAGATGTTTGAAGTATTACTTTGGAAGTGTGTAGCATCTTTTAGTTCCATAAAAACAGTATTTTAAAAGTAAACCAACTAATCATGTGGGAAGGATGCAGTAGAACTTGCAGAATATTCTCAAATTCTACTCTAGCTCAAATTTCTACTTTGGTCTAGGCCAGAGGAAATAGTTGTCTTACTCATTCAGTTCAGTATTTGTAGTATCTCTTGGACTTTTTCAGGAACTTGTAAGCTTTGAATATTGAAGCGCTGACTGGAGGCTAGCGGAAGTGTATAAAGAAGTTTCAGAAGAAGGATGATAGATGGTAGTGTCTCAGTTCTGCTCACAAGTCCATTTTCTGGTGGCTAAAAATACTCAGCATTGAGCAGTGATCTTTGTGAATGTAACTTCAGCTGTTTGTTGGCCTACTTGGGAGAAGGATCACATGCTGCAGAGAGCTGCCTTTGGTGGTTGTTAATGGAGTGACCCTGTCTGGGGGAGGAAAAATCGCTTTCAATCCCATTTGTAATTGTACCTATAGAGCAGACCCATGTAATAGTCCCATAATTTTAGATTACTCTCCAGTTCTTTTGTGATTTAGTAAAAAATAAATATGGCTTGAGTGAAGAAAACAAATCGCTTTTGATTATTTCTGGTTCACTCTTGCTGCCAGGGAATGTGCTGGTAGCCATAGTTGTCTGTCTCAAATTAATTTCTGTGACCTTCATGAGAGAGTAATTATTTAATGCACTGCTGTTGAAGTAGTATTAAAGTGGCAGGTTTGTTCACTGGAAAGCTTCTTAGTGGTTGTCTGTACTACTGTAGGCTGAAATTAGTTCTTACTGACTGTATAAATAAAGCCAGCTAGGTGGGAAATGAAAACAATTGGTCAAAGAAATTTAGGTTTGTATCTGAGGATTGCTTTTTCAATTACAGAGTCCCTGTTTAGGTGTGTGAGGCCTTTCCACCTGAGAAGCTCCCTGTGGCTGAGTATTATGATAGATGGGTAGTAATGCTCACATAGTCTCGACAAGTTTTTCTGATAATTTTATTGCTCAGACTAAGAAAATATGAGAACATGAAATGAAGTATTTTCTAATAACTTTTAATGGTTTCTTTCAGAGTGTTTCAAGGGAGCATGGGGCATGGGAAAGAGGATATAAATTCTGGGGCTATCAAACTTAGAGTAGTTGTTGAACTTAATTCCTACTGCTAATTGTAGTGAACCATTTTGGTCTTTTTTATGGAGGGGCAACAAAAGACTGGCTTTTTTTAAGGAGAAGTGTTCTGTTATTGCTCTTACTGTGAAGACTTCTGATCAAAATTCTTAAAAGCTGTATAGCTGTGCTAATGGAGAAGAAAAGTATAAATTTTCACTCCCAGATGGCTCTAGGAAACACTTGAACATGGCAAACATGGAACATGGTCAGTTTTCAAGAACAGGATCTCCAGCTTAATATTGTTCACTTAATGTTGAGTTTAACAGCTGGATTTTGAAATTCTTTTTTTGTGTTCCTTTTTCATGTTTGTTTCTCTTTCTAACTTGTGCTTTGAATGACAGTAATTATTTCAAATAAACATTTTTAGATGCCAGAATAGAAGAATTTGTCTATGAGAAACTGGACCGCAAAGCACCAAGTCGCATGAATAACCCAGAGTTACTAGGCCAGTACATGATTGATGCTGGGAATGAATTTGGCCCAGGAACAGCCTATGGTAAGAAGTAAAAAAACCCATAGATATAGACTTTTTAACAATATAAATTGTGTTTCTTGTCTTTCTCGAGATAAAACAGTTTAATGACATCTGTATCAGTTTGAGTTGACTTCCTGTATAACTGAGCATTAGGAAATCAATGATGAGGTTTCTGTCCAAATCTAGAAACAGAACTTGTGGTTGGAATGGTATCAATCTTCATGGATGGATAATTATTGTACCAGAACAGCTACTTTTGGAGTTTAGTTTCCTTGTTAAAGGAACACATCTGATAGTACATTTGACAGTATTCATTGATTTTATTTGTTGTTTGGAGTGAAAATGTTACCTGAAATTGACTTCTGTATTAAGAAACCTCTCTAACTGTACAATATTCCTGCTTTCTTAATATATAACATTTTGATAAGGATAGTAGTGTGACACACAGCCTAAATTTTATTCCTTCTCTAGTAAATGTTTATACCTATGACAAGATGGTTGGGGGTATTACCTCTAATATTTTTACACTGTCGCTGTTAATTTAAAAGTCTAATTCTAGTGTTTCTACAACTCTTAAAGTTGCTGATACAAATTCTGCTGTTAATTTAATTTAACTATTAAACTGAAAAATGCAGGTGTCTGTATATATTGTGGTATGCAAACTCTGATAGTTCACTCTCCAAGTCTTTCTTCAAAGTTACTGTGGGAGGGAAAACTTTTGTTCTGTGAAGAATGAGTTCCTCATATCTGTAAATAATAATATTCTTTTTCAAAAAGGAAAACCCAATTAAATAAAAGTAAGTGGTTTATAGAATTCTTATGCCAAAATCCATAATGGCAAGCTTTGTTCCTCTTACTTCCACGTGATTTTGTGTATCTGTGGCCTTCCTTCTGATCAGTCTCAAGTCTTGCTTTTTAACATCAGAGTTGTACTTACAGGCTCACTGTCCCTTAAGTTGCTGAAGTTTTTGAATTCTGGCAAATAAGATAAAGTGTTAGCATACAGATAGACTGTTAGGGTTTCATGTGGTGTCAAAAGTCTTAGTTCTCTGAACACTTAGTGTCCTTTCTAACTAAGCAGTGAAATTCGTTTTGATACACTAACTTCAGTGTCAATACTTAACTTGCAACTAAATTTCAAAGTATCACTGTTTAGAAGTTTGAGTAGATGGGGGCGAGGAAAGGTCATTATTTTCCAAGATCTTAATAAGCTTTTTCATTGCTACAAGCTACTCCTGTCTTAAAAATGTTGTATAGGAGAGGAAGTTGTTGGATTCAAGTAAGTAGGTATGATATCCAGTTCTAAAATGGGTGTTCACTATGGAGTTGCCATAATTAGTGCCATTTCTACAATGTGTTCTCACTGAAATCTTGCCTTGACCTGTGGTCATAACAAAAATGGTTTGGCTTATTGTTTGTGTGGTTGTTTATTTTGGTGTGGATTTTTTGTTTGGTTTTTGGTGTTTAGTTTTGGAGGGTTTGGAGTGTGTTTTTTGCACATTATTTTCTTTCTTTTGAAGGCCCTTTTCATGGCATTGGATTATTTTTCAAACTTATTTTTCAAAACGCTGGCCTAAACTTTTCTGACTGTAGCAACCTGTTTTGTTAACCTCCTGCCTGAACAATATGATTAACATATTTTTTCCTTTGCAGGAAATGCACTCATTAAATGTGGAGAAACACAAAAGCGAATTGGGGCAGCAGACAGAGAACTCATTCAAACTTCTGCTATAAACTTTCTCACTCCCCTAAGGAACTTCATTGAAGGAGACTACAAAACTATTACTGTAAGTTGAATTGTACATTTTCCAGAATTTCACAATGATTGTCACTGTCAGTCTTCAAAATGTAGTAGTAGATAATGGTGCATTATTACTTTCCTCAAGGTAATACAGAAAAAAATCAAGTGCCTTTGGAGTATTTTCTGTTTTTTTTGCTGAGGTAAAAACAAAATAATTATGAAAACATTTGTTTAGTAACTATTGTTCTATGAGAAGTATGCCTATTGAGCATAAACTGTGTGAGAATAATTAGGATCTAATTCTGCCTCTCCCCTCAACTGAAGAACTTTTTTTTACATTATACTTCATTAAAAGCATTTCCAAGCAGACAGTCTTTTGCTTGTATGTGTACCCATTCTCACAAAGTAACCTAACTCACTTTCAGAAAGAACGTAAACTGTTACAAAACAAAAGACTGGATTTGGATGCTGCAAAAACCAGACTCAAGAAGGCAAAAGTTGCAGAAGCTCGAGCTGCAGTAAGTAGAGGTTTTTTTTTAGTTAGTCCATAACTTTCAGACTTACTGATACATATTTATCAACTTGACTATTTGGTTATGTTTCCAGTCCTAGCTTCTTACCCTGGTTGTTTTTCTAGATACTTTTGTAAGAAATGCCTTAGTGGAACACAAGGAAACAGAAGTGAGTTACTGATCAAGGTGTTAGTCTTCTACTTTTAAATGTTCCATCAAGTTGGACTTACTTATTCTCTTCTTATTTTATAGTAGATGAGCCTATACTGTCAAAAATTAATTGATACAACCTGTCAATATGGGTTTAAATACAAATACTTGAATCTCTGCAAATGTTGACATGTGTGTATAATTGCTTTCAACTGATGAACCTATCTATACTTAACTTCTCTATGTCAAAAATATTTGTGGTTTTTCTTTATGTATTGCTTACTATTTTACACCACCAAGCAGAGGTGACACTCTTCAACTCACGTGACTTGACCATTCTGATTCCCTCAAAAAATGTTTATTCAAGGAGATTAAGTTGAAAATAAAGGTTACTGCTTTTTAAGTTCTTAAAATGCTCTAAGTCAAGGAATGGACTGTTGACTCTATGTAGTTTCATTGGGATATATTTACATAGCTATCTTTTGACTGCATTCCTAAAGGTTTAGTAGTTAATGATGGACAGTGATTTCTCCTGTAAGGGTTAATGCAGTCAGGGTGATGCAAATAAAGAAATCCAGTCAATTTAAATATACAGGGACAGTGTACATGATGGAGAGGCAGAAGAAGGACTGACAGATTTTGCTGAGTCTTCAAAATGGGTGTTTGTCTGAAAGATCTCAGAGATCATCTTGAGCTTTGAAGTGCATTGCACCTTTGTGATCATGATCCATCTAAAATCCAGCATAATCTCTACCTGACAGTTCTGCTCTTGTGTGTCAGTCCATGTCATGCACACTGTCCCGCTGTATTTAAACCATCTGTATTTTTAAGTCTGTGCATACATTTTCCCTTATGTAAATTTTATGCAAAAGAATCACTTCTCTATTTGTCAAGCTTTCTTAATTTGTAAGACTAACAATGGAGAGCTGAGAAGGGTTTTGATCAGCAAGTAGTGCAGTTTAGAAGCAATGGATCGAGGAGCATTGGATAGTAAACGATTCCTTTGCTTGACTTTGTTCAGAGTTAAGTTTTAAAGAAAAGTGTTTTTATTATTAGCTTCCTTTGTGGTGTGGTAGCAAGTATGGACCTTACTTTCTAAAGCAATGACAAGACCATAAGGAATTGTTCCCCTTGAGCCTGGTATTAAAATTATATGTATATATTATACTGAAGTTTTAATTCCATCACCAGTGCAATCATTCAGAGCTTGATGCCAATTGCTGCTGCTACTACTTGATCCTAAGTATTCATACAGCAAGTATGCAGTTTTAATGCACGTAATTTAGTGCTGGAAGAGCATGAAACTCTAAACCTCTTCACTGTTTTACCTATAGTTTAATTTTAATTACATTTTGACAGCAATGTGCATGTTTAAGCAGTATCAGACTGTAGAATGCCAGCAGAAATAACAAAATTGCAGCTCTACTTTATCCTTTGCAATATAGAAGAAAGAACTAACCTGGATGTAGGTGTGATGCAAATGGGTTATATTTTGCTAGCTCCCTGATTATTAAAGGAGGAAACCTAACAAACAGGGCTGGACTGGTAGGTTAGTGAAGTGTATTGTGCTATGATGCTTTACTATTTTCTGTGATAGGTTTAAGTGCTAAATTTTATCTATATGTGATGAAATATTTTTGTAACTGGGAAAAATAATTTGAAAATTACTTGTCCCATGCTTACTGTACAACTGAAACAGCTTATTTCAGTGTTTAAAATCAAAACCTAAACTGTTTTATTTATCTGTATTCACTTCACAGTCTTGGATAGCTTAAACTTGCAGTGCTTTGTGCTGATAATCTATTTACCTGCTATATTCACAATGTTGTAACTTGCTTTTGTTTTTTATCCATACACTTAAGCAACTAAACATCTCTCAGCCTGAAGAGAATAACATTATGGTAAATGTCTCTTACATGCTCAACTTGCTGCATGTAAAATGGCTAAAGGTTTGTTGGCCTCCTGTGTTCATTCATTTTCCTATCAAATGTTTCCTCTTGCTATCCAGCTCATTTTGGTCTTGTTTCAGATGTTTTCCATTCTAAAATGGATTGGTGTAGTGCACTAAATACACTTAGGTCAGTACATCATTGGATGTTATTTTTATCAGGTTATTTCTGATAATTTGAAATATACAGTATTACATTCTAATTTCTGTGATTTTATGAATCTGAATTTAGGATACAAAGGAGGTAATTTTTCACTTCTAAAATTATTTTCAGCTATTGGAGGGAAGGAATTATTTAGCTTTCCTAATTTTTTTAATTTGAGTACAAATTAATTACATGAAACAGCCAGGAATATGTAGAAATCATTCCCTACAAGCAATGTGTTAGGAAGAACTGCAACTGAATAATGTCACAGAAGTTAGTGGCTTAAGAGTGCAATGTATCCTAAACTTGTTGCAAGGACACCCTAGTGCAGCTGGTCTTAGCACTGTAGTTGTGAAAGTGGAAGAGAGAGGGATTAATTAGCTGTACACAGCATAGAGTGTGCTGTCCAGCATGTTCTGGTTGGGGTTTGGATCTGCACAGCATATTGGGTCTCACCTCAATTTAGTGTTCCAGATTTTTCATCTGTGATCAGATAAAAAAAGGAGCAAGTAAACTTGTTTGTTACAGTTTGCTCCTGCAACCTTTATGCACATTTCTTCCTACTCCTGATTGTGTCATCATCTTACAATGGCAGAAGATGAAAATTAAAGAAGAACCACATTGCAAGAGGGAATTCAAAGAGGAAGCTGAAGTAATTAACTTTTAGACTAAATCTCTTACAGTTCTGTGATTTTGCTGTGCTACTTGCTACTACTCTTAATACTCAATTTGAGATACCTCTGTAGCATTTTTAATTAAATTTAGGTTTCAGTCAAAGTGCTTGTGAAATAGAAAACTGGTAATAAAATTGGCAAGAGAAAGCATTCATCTGTTTCAGTGTAAAAATGAGAATAGCTTTCCATAGTTTTCCATTATTATAACACATTAAGGTAACTTAAGTTCCTCCTAAGGTAATTTGGTTTGTCTGATTCCTGTCATTTTTTAAGTAGTTGTCTTGTGTTGTAATATCTTGTTTTAAGTAGATCCTTGTAATATATGAGTTCTACAAGTCATACTCTTCAGTATTTAACTCATTTCATAGATGTAATGCTATCCATATTCATAGTAGACTCATTGTGTATGAAGGGCTTTGGGCACTCCTCAAATCCCTTTGAAGTTCTGAGGACAGGAAAGTACTTAAAAGCCAAAGTGTGATTATGTGCTGTAATAGAGTACCACCAATGTCTAAGTTTGTATGTTTTTATTTTCTCCTCCCCCACTCTTAATGCTGACTAGATATGGGCTGAGGAAGTGACGAAAGTAAGTAAACAATTTTAAAATTGCAGAATTCTGAAATCATAACTTGTGCTGGTCTATTGTAATAAAGCATATTACATGTTGTTGATTTCAGTCTGATGCTGGCAGCCTGATGCATTACATCAGAATACACTGGGCCCCTCCAGGGCCTTTCAGGTTTCAGTGGCAAAACAATGCCTGGGGCTTGTGTTATAGTAAGCTGTTTCTGGCTGTCACTTAGTACCAGTACCATATGATTCTCATGGGACAAGATAAAATAGACAACTACAGGACTTCTCTCAATATTTACTGGTATGATATCCTAATAAGAACAAGCTTATTTGAAAATTTTCAGAAATTTTTGGGTCTAGTAATCTAAACTCTCCTGAAAACATTGGTCTTTGAGTTTTACCCAGAACATGAAACACCTCACCTTTCTCCCCAGTGTCACTAGATCTTCAGCAGCTTAAGTTAGGGGATAGGCACATCTGCAAACTGCACCTGCCCTCAAAGCTGGTTTGTAAGCTTAGCCTTAGCCTTGTGATGGGTGTTGCAGCCTGATCTGTCAGGCCATCCCTTGCCCAGGGACAAACTCCCAGGAGCTAATGAAATGTTAGGCAGGAGCTGCTGAGGTGCCTTGAGAAGGGCCATTCTTAGGCTCACTGGCTGACAAACCAGCATTGGCAATAGGCTATGAGGGGTGTGCTAACAGGGAAGGAGGGATTTCTTAGATTTCTGTAGAGGAGGGGGTAATTAAAATTATGCCAATAGAAGGAGAGCAGGGGCTTTGGAGTATGGTTTTTAATGGGGAACTAGCAAGGCAGCTGTGGGAGGTGTAGGGAAAAGCTGGGATATGCAGCTTCAAGTGAAATCTTGGGAGTTGTGGGAGTTGCTCTTCCAACTTTCTGTGAGTTATGGTGCACACAGGTGAGGATGAGTGTGAGTTCAGAGGAAAGGAGGGTTAACTGTAAATGGAGGGCAAGTTCAACTTTGATCCCAAAGTTTGAGAATTATTTAATTAATTAATTAAAGTAACATTTGGAAGCAGGAAACCTGTCTGCTGGTCCTGTATTGGGAAAAAAATGGCAGGGAAAGAATACTACTATACTGAAAACTAATCTTGAAGCTATTTGCTTTTCAGAGACAAGGACAAGCAATTTTAAGGAGAGTGAAACTTAAGATTGTGTCTTGGAAAGAAGAAATACTACCAAGTGCTTAATTTTAGCTCTTGTAATAAATTATGTAATTCAAGGCCCCCTTTTTTATTTCATATATAAATAGCAGAGACTATTGAGAAGAAACTACAACATTATGTACAGCCAACAGAGCAGTAATCCATCCACGTTTCTAAAGGCAATCTGTCCTTCTATGTTTGAGAGTTGGAGGAGGAGATTCATAAATGTTTTCAATTTAAATATAAGCTTCCCAGCAAAGAATTCAGACCATACAGTCATCTCTGGCTCAATTACAGGGCTTTTGGGTTTTTTTTTGAGTTGGGATAAAAGTTGTGCATGGTGGCAATGACAAACTTTCTTCAGTTTAGCTTCCTCTAACTCTGCATTTCAGAAGGAATATTAAATACTAGGCACAGGTATATATCCACTACCAGTGTTTTACTAAAAGCATGTATAGTAAAGCAACATTAGGAAGGTGATTTTATTTCATATGCTTTTATGTGTGTTGTCCCTTCTCTGCAGGATTGCACAGTATTTCTAAGAGGTCCTGTACTCCTGTATGAAATCTGGGGAGATTATTTACAAATGAATACTCACATTCAAAACCTGGGCTCATATTCTGTAGTTGCAGAGCAAACAACATTTTGAGGGATCTTCATGAGACGTACCTAGTGAGGCCTTTTAATGGTCCTAAAAACACAATACAGCTCCAGCTCAGAAGTTTAGTCTTGTATTTTTGACCTCTTCACTCTGTTCAGAAACAAAGGTGATCAGGCCATTAACTTCCCAGACTAAAAGTCAGCTGGTTTTACCTTTACCTCAAGGTGTAGAATGGAAATGCTGCCCTGCTACTGTTCACCTAGCAGTACTGAAAATAGGGATGGGCAAAACTGATCAAAGACATCATCACATAATTCAGTTCATGTAAATCTCTATAAAACCAGTACACTGGGCTTTTGTAAATATATTTTGAGTCACTTTGTACTGGCTAAGTTAATGTGTTACCACATTGCCTACTTTTCCTTTTCTTACAGACAGTAGTTGATTTGCTAAAATGTTGTTGAAACAAATACAATTACTCTGATGGATATGTCCCCGTCTTGTAAGTTCCTGTTCTCCTGTATTTATTTACCTGACAAGGAGACAGAAACACATTAACAGCTGCTGACTTCAGAGAAGCAAGAGACAAAACTGGTTCTCTCCAGATAAATTATTTACTTATTGCTTTGATGGGTTTTTTAAAGAAAATTAAGATATTGCTTTTCTTCCCCTCTTGGCTATGAGATTAGCTTTTTTCATCTGTTTGTTCTTACATTTCGCTCAAAGACTGACAGATGGATTTCACTGATACTAATTCAAATTTAATCAGAAAATTCCAAGCAAAGATTCTTTCCTCGGCAAACTTTGAAGACGTAATTAAGTTGAAACTTGATACGAGCACTGCTATCTCAGTTTTGAGTAAGAAGCACAGAGTTCTCTTTAGGTACTTCTTCACTGTTTAATTACTGTGTAAGCCCTTCCAGCTGCAGTGACTTCAGATGGAAAAACATTTCTTAGGTGACTGTATCATTCTTCTGTGCTCTTTTCTGAGGTTCCACGTGACTTTTCATACTGGTTAGCATTAGCTGAATGCAAGAACAGAATGTTTGCAAACACATAAAATGCTTTTGAAACCAGTGTTTTACTGGTATCACCTCATTAGTTTTCCTGAAAATATATTTCTCCTTTGCTGAGAAGAGTAATTGCTGCATCTTGGACCTAATACAGATTTTTGCCCTTGGATTTGTTTTTAGAAACAAGGCACTAAATGAATGTAAGCATTGAGGCAAGGTAATCCAGATTCCAGGCTGAGGACATTCTGTCTTGGAACAAGGAATCTTAGGGCACATATTCTGTGTATGTGTGTTTAGTGTCATTTTTTTTTTCCCTCCCAAAAAAGTACTCTGAAGTAATTTTGTCTGTGCTAGATTGAAGTAATTTAAAACTAGTGTAACACTGATAACTAACTTAAAAATGGAGAATTACCTGTAACAGGTAATAAATTTGAATTATGGAAATATGAAACTTGTATTACATCATTTTAATAGAAATTTTACTCTAATTGTAACACGAAGTGTTAGAATATTTTGTATAGTTCAGATTTATTTATTTTCAAAGACTCCTTGATTACAAGTTCCAGAAATAGTTGTAGTAGTTGGGTGGCCAGTATAAGACACTAAATTATGAGACATCCTGGTAAAACTTCATATCAAAGATTTATGTACAGCTGATTGCTGTGCAGTTACCTGTCAAAAGTAACGTGAGATTTACCCTGAGTTATTTCATCAGAGTCCTGTTGATGTATAGAAAAAAATTACATTTTTCTCAGCTGCCACTGGTATGCTGACAAAACCCCTGGTGCAGACGTGGTTGTGCCAGTGAACGCTTGGTTTGTTATTGGGAAAGGTGGGGTAATACTGCTGGCAAAAAAATGCCTTTCTTTTGCATATGTAGTAGGTGTCTGATAATAAGCTGCTTGCTGTGTACTCAGGGCCTCAACATTTCTGAACCCAGAATGCAATTACAGTTTTGCCTAGTGAAGATCTGCGAAGAAAAAGCCCATTTCAAACACCTAAGCTTGTGATTCATGCATTTGTATGAGCAGTTCTGCATCGAGTGAAAGTGTTGCAGTGAGCAGGTGTAGCACAGAGCACTGTACCAGTACCTGATGTGCATTCTTACTTTTAGTCTGAACAGGAAGTGCGAATTACTCAGAGTGAATTTGACCGTCAAGCAGAGATCACCAGACTGCTGCTGGAAGGAATCAGCAGCACACATGTGAGTACCCAGAAGGTGTTGGGAGGAAAGTCAGTATCAGGGCTCCTTCTAAAGGTAGCTGTGGTAAACTACTTGGGAGCTCTGGTCTATGAGGTTTCACTTCAGTGCATTAAAGCATCTAACCACAAGTGTTGGTTTTTTTTAAATTGTAATTTAATATGCACTGAATTTAACTTTACTTTCCCATAAACCTTCAGAATGCAGGAGCTTTGATTTTCATTCTTTATACCCAGCTTCCCATTCATCAGATCAATTGAATGTTGAAACCACAAAAATGTTTACTCAAGTATGTTAATTTTTGTGACATTTTATCCTGTTTGCCTGGTAAATGCAAGCACTATGCCTATCTGGTGTTTATCCCTAAGTGTCAGTGTTGGGATTAGCACTGATGAGGTGCCTGCTCTTTCTAATGCAGCACAGTGCCCTTACAGACTAAACTCCTCAGTTCTTTGCTGTGTTACAGGCACATCATCTCCGCTGCCTGAATGACTTCGTGGAAGCTCAGATGACCTATTATGCACAATGTTACCAATATATGTTGGATCTCCAGAAACAACTTGGAAGGTAGTAATACTGTATAAACTTCAGGAAAAAGCTCAGTTTTTAATAAATCCTTATGAATAGCAGGAAAGCTTACACTGATAAGACAGTGGTGAACACACAGGCATGCTGGACTGAAAGGACGTGTGTCTGTTCTCAGGCAATTAATATGTAATTACCCAGTGCAACTACTTCCCTAAGCCTACACACAGCACTAACATTTTTTGAGAGTTGATCTACTGAGATTTTATATATTGTGTAATTGAGGAAGGTGGGCTCTTGGTAACCTCATTTAATGTGACAAAAATAAATTTCTAGAGATTTATTTGTAGTCTCAGTTGTAGTGTCAACATTTCAGTTGTCTTATGCTTCGTGCTACTAAACCACTGTGCAATGTGGGAGAAGCTTTTCTACTTGCTATAAATTCCTTTTGCCTCCTAATGACCCACAGGTCATTTTCTGATTTTCTGATGAAACCCTGTTCTCCACCCTTAACTGAGTTGCCAGCATAGATCCTGTGTAGGGAGAAATCTATTTCATCCTAGCTATTATCCAGAGCACACACAGTAGAATGAACAAGTTTGTATTGTTTTACTGTTTCATGGGTTTAGCATTTTTAATTAATTTGTGCTCTTAATCCTTTTGCATTAATTTGTGCTCTTAATCCTTGTTGTGTGATAGGTGGAAATATAGAGAGATCTACATACATACACTTCATAAAGTTTCTCTATTGTAATTCCTCAGAAATCACCCTTCCTTAGAGTTACACAGATCATGGTATTTACATGAGTGTATGCACTGAAGAATTGTCTGTTCTTAGGAGTTTACTGTAGTGTCTGTTCTAGGTAACTGTCTCTGAGATATCTGTTTATGTTTTCCCTGACAAGGAAGTAAAAACAAAAATGTTCTTGAGTCTTATTCTTTTCCTGACTTGCAACTTCCTGTGGCATTTGATTTCCTCAGTTTGTTTAAATGTGTAGTTTAAAGATTTTTTTTTTAGTCTTGAAAAAGACTGAACTACTAAAGTGTAGTTTAAAGTATTTAAAACTTCGATCTAAAACCAAAGCTGCATCTCTAAAGTTACATCCCAATCTAATACATTCCAGATATTCAACTATAAAATGTAGTAGCACATAAATACAAGTTGTGAAATTGAAAGCTTGAAAACATTTACGTATTAAGGAAAAGCAATTTTTAAATTAGAAAGAAGGTGAAATATATTTACACAGCTATTTTGAGAGGATATTTTTAAAATGTGTACTCTTACCCTAGTGTATTTATCAAACAGAAAGCCTTAAAATAATACCTTTATTCTAAAGAAGAACATGTTCCTCTTTAAATTCTACTTTAGGATGTATAGCTTGTCACAGAACTGCTGTTTTTGATTAAAATTTGTGTAAATTGCTACCAGATATGAAAAAAGTGTATTTGAAGAAAAGTATTTGAAGAATCCTCTCACAGTAGGAAAACAGAAGGATGTATCTTCATGTGGATGTGATCTGATTAGTATTTTTAATAAAATCACTGTGACTGGTAGAAGACCAAAAGCATGGAAGCTTTGCAAAATTCTAAATGCCTCTAACAGTGAAATCAAGTTTCTCTGCCTGTGTGGATTAAAATAGTTATGGTATTAAATCTTGGGTGTGTCTTTCCTTCCTTGTGCAAGGAAGTCCCACTGAAGTATCACAGAGCACTGGGACAGGGTCTCAGGTTGTGCTCCTTGCTTCCATGTACAGGGATGTCGTATGTAGCACTGCATTAAATAAGCAGATGAGTAGGGTTTATGTGCTGTGCTCCCGAGGTTGTGTGGGCACATACAGACCCAATAAACAACCTAGGCAGCTCAGCTAGATTTTGGTTGTGTCTGCCAGTGCTGTGTTGGTTAACACAGTGCTGAGTTACACAGCTTTTCACACATCTAACAACAGTATTGTGCAATATTCTCACATAAAAGCCAAGAACTTTGAAGGATTGAGTTTTGAGGTTGTTGATGGACCAGAGGCATTCAGCCTCTAATTGAGATCAGTTTGTTAATTGAAACAGAAACCTGGTTCTCAGAGGAGATGTATATTATATTTTACCTGGGTCAGAATCTAGGGCATACACCCCTTCATGGTTCCATAGCTGAACACTGACCTTCCTGATGTACTCTCCAGAGGCAACTGTAAGGGAGGTGAGGGAAAAACTTGTCCTCAGTTCTCTTTATATAAATAGATATGTTTTTATGGATGTTTCTCTTCAAGGCAGCACCAGCTGCTTATCTCTGTACTGCCTTCCCCTCCTGTGAGGCTGGATTGATTCTTTTAATCAAATCTCCCTTTTTTTCTTATTTTCAGTTCCTCAGAATGAACTAAACAAATCTATTTCAAATATTCTGGTATTCTGGCTGCTTTTTTTCTTTCTGATAACTGCTTTTGCTCTGAAGTTTCTCAGCTTCCCTGACAGACAAATGTAAGCTGTGGCATAATTTTTTTTCAGATTATCTTATTACTAGTATCTTACTCTACAACCTGTTAAACTCCTGTTACTCAAGCATTCAAAATAAAAAACCCTGAACCAGACAACCTCTGTATAGCTGAAGCCTTCTAGTAAAATGCCTTACATATCACTTTGCAAAAAGAGTGAGACTTAATGCTCCACTGATTGACAGAATGGTTATAAAGTTCTGGCTTTCTGTTCCACTGACTCTACAAACCAATGCCCCTTTGAACTGAGCAGAATGACTTACAGGTAATTACTGTGTTAACTGAGAACAGGTTTAGCAGTATATTGAGCAGTCATTTAGCAATATTGAGAAACAGCTGATGGTCATTTAAAATGAAATCCCTCTGGTTGAATGTCAACTAATCAAGTAATAAATACATCATGAGGCACAGCTGAGTTATATCTACAGAAATGTGAGGTCTGGTTTTGGCTCCCTTTATTCTGCTTGTTTGATTTGTTCAGGGAACATGATGAACTAGTTTGAAAAACTAATCTAGCAAATGGAAAAATAAAACCATTTGGTGGAGTGGCACTCTTTTCTTGGTGAGTTCAACCGGCTCTTTATGCTCAAGTGGGGTCAAGGTAAGCCACAGGAGGAAGTGGGACTTCCTCCTTGTACTGTAGTAAGCTGCTACCTAAATTCAGAACAGTTTCCTGAGAGTCTTCCCAGTTTTTACATGCAATTCAGTCTGACTGTCAAGGGGCTAGTGCTGTCTTCCATATTACACTGCTATGCTTTCCTTTCAGTCAGATACAATTGTGACTGCAAGGTGAACATGTTTTAAAAGCTATTCTCATTCAAAGTTAGTTGTCTTCTTGATTTTTGGTTAGTTCAGATTGTTGAATCAAAAGCAGCAGATTGCTAAATCTGACTCAAATGATAGAAAATGAACATTTGTGCAAAAAAGGGGTACAGGAGTGGGTCTACCCCATTTGGTGGCACTGTGCATTTACTAGGTTAAGTATAGTGTGAACCTGGAACCTTGTGTGCAGAACTGCTGCAGCTGTTACAGATATGAGCTGCATTAGTTCCACTGTTTATTGGCACATGAACCAAAAATTAGTTGCTGCATTGATGGGTTTAAGTTTTTACCTGCATCAGCTGTCTAAAACAGCTCTTCTTACGATCATGTGAGCATCAATAATGCTGCAGACATGGTTGTGGGGATATACTGATCTGGATTTATATAGGTACAGTTGCCACTGAACTGCACCTTCAGAAAGAATCTGACTGGGGAGCAGAGGTGGGAAGGGATGAGATGAGCCTGTTTTCTGGTGGGTTCATATGCGTGGTATGGATAGATCTTCCTTATGTCAAAAGAGTGGGCAAACAAAAGGGGGGGAGAGGTAATATGCCCATATCCCAAATGTTCATGAAAAGGCATCCATGTGGAAGGACTGCTGAGGGAAGTTATGTGTGGGAATTCACTGGTCAAAAGAATGGAAGGAAATGCAGCTACAGTTCCAGGTCATCATGACTCAGTCTAACTTGTAGTTGCTGGCCCTTTTTTACTGCATCAGCTCTGTCCCTTTTTAAAACCTCTATTGACCTACTCTTAAGGTAGAATCCAGATGGGTGTTAGAACCAAGTAAGGCAGCAAAGGGACAAGAAATTGTTACATCAGCTGCTAAATAAATGAATTTAGTCTGCCACAGAACTGCATCCCAAAATGTAGGCCACAGTGACATGAGATGTTCTCAGAGCTCATCATTGCTAGTCCATTCTTCCTACTCCACTGCCCCAAAATCTCTTGCTGCTCTGCTCTCCTTTTTGCTCCTTCCATTTTTCAGTCATGGTATTCTGTGCTTTCCCTTGTATCTGTTCTGTCACTCATAATAATTTTTTGTGACTGAGCTCATTAACTAAGTAGGAGATTATACATGTTTTTTCCCTCTTTTTCAGTCAGGTTAATGAGTGTAATTGACTTCATGGGAGGGTTTGGCAACCACTACAGCTGGCACTAAGCAAGTAGCAGTCTGACCTAGAAATGGGGAGCTTAAGTTGATATCAAGTTCATTTTTAGTGTAAAAAGTATTTTCTGTTTTACAGCATGAAGTTAGCTGAATCAATGAACTTACTTAGGTTACAAAAATAGTTTTGTGATTTTTCTTGCTTTCAGAGGGAGGCTGTGGTTTTAAATTGTATTATATTTCCCTGATCTAGTTTGTCAGCACAATCCTTTGTGTAACCACATAATTGAGGAATGAGCAGGAGGAGGTGGAGGCTACTTTTCCTGGCAGAGCTGTCAAAAGAAATGTTTATCAAAGTACAGTCTGAATTAAGTTTGACCAACAGTGCTTTCTTGGTTTTGCCTTTTTTTGAGAGACAAATACCCAGGGTTTTTTAAGGTGGCAGTATTCCTTTTAAATTATATTGATTTATGCTACTTATCAGGAACAAGTATCTTTATTTATGTTATACAACTCTCAGTGCTGTTCTCTTACTGCTATCTACTGGTGTTTATTTCTGATAAAAATAAGAATGCTAATTTAGGCATGGGAGCATGTATAATTCCCTGTGTAAAACAGATTCACACAGAAGTATTTTCTTTTTTTTTTCCTCTCACAGCTTTCCATCTACTTTCCTCTCTAACAACAATCAGTCTTCCACAACTCCTGTGCAGAGTGTTTCTTCTCCCTCAGTCTTGGCCTCAGCCTCTGCTTCATTGCCTTCAGTAAGCAATTCAATGGTTACTTCAGGCCTCAGTGAACTGAAGTCATCAAGTGGCAGCAGAAAAGCAAGAGTTCTCTACGATTATGATGCTGCAAACAGTAGTGAATTATCTCTACTTGCAGATGAGGTAAGAGTTTTCTATGTACCTTGGTCATTTGAAAGTAAAATGGGAATGCTTGTGAGTAGCCAGTTAAGATTTGCTACATCAAAAAGTCTGTGTAGTTGACTTTTTAAAATTTCAGTAATACCCTCGGAGCATTGTCCTGTACCTATATTTCCTAATACTCTGTACTGAGAGTCAACATCTGTGACACTGCCTTAACTTGCAAGAACATTTGCTGGACAGTCAAGATGCAGTTCTGCTGTCTACTTTTCACCACACCTTTAGCACTGTTATCAATATGATTAGTCTTTCAAACGTTGAATATTGCAACTGGGGAAGAATATGAAAATACAACTGCTTCTTGCTTTGATGGTGAAGGCTGTGCTGTTTATTCCTGTTCCAGTTCAGTTGCAGTTGTAAGTCAGAGAGTCTATACAAAGCAGATGGAGATAGATGGTGAAGCACAGTGCTGGAACAGAGTTCCACCTGGTAATGTGAATGTAACTTAATGCTGAAGAAGAAATTTAAAAAAATATTCAGGATTTTTGGGTTTTAAAATGTGCATTACTTCAGTATTTTTTATTTGACTTTTTTCTTATCTAGAGAGTGACTTAGAAGCTGTTGGGCTCAGATTTTCTGTGAAGATATAGCACATCAACACCATCTGTCTTTCTATCATGCACTACAGAAATTTCTTTTAGGTTGCCTGTTAAGGCTGAGGGTGGATACACACATTAAAGATAAAACATAATAGAAAATTGCCAGTAATGAATAGAATTTCAACAGAAAGATACTTTAAAACATGATATTGTGTCTATTCTTTTCCATGGACCAGTGAAATAGTTTTTATGAGCATTAGATTATGTTCCATGGATGCTCATATCAAATGCTCTGTTTAACCTGGTTAATATCAATTCCAAGGCACTGGGAATCACATGAAGATAGACTGTAACTCTCTTCCCTGCAAATGAAGTTTATAATAATGTGTTTCTCTTTTTGTAGGTGATAACAGTGTACAGTATCCCTGGCATGGATTCAGACTGGCTGATGGGTGAAAGGGGAAATCAGAAAGGCAAAGTGCCTATTACTTATTTAGAACTGCTAAACTAAATGGTTGGCCTGAATAGAGACTGTCGATTATGGCAACACCATATTTATATACAATTAACGTTATGTAAGCAGGTTTCTGTGTCTTCCATATTATTGTCTTGAGGGACAAATACCAGCCATTAAAAACTGGCTTTTCTGCCAGCATGGTTGCACGGTCAATACTCTATTCAAACTTAATGTGTTTAAAGCTTTTACTTCATGTGCCAAGAACGTTTCCTACAGATTTGTTTCTACTGAAGTTTTCACTAATACAAGCTTCTACTTTTGAGCAATCTAGATTGAAAGCAGGAGGTACTGTTTTCTACTGAAATTTTTCATTAATGGCAAAGCTTTTCTTCACATAAAATAAACTTATTGTGAACTGATGCAGGTGTAATGCACGTTATTTGAAAAATCAAAACCAAATGTGAAACTTAAACCATGTGGTTCTGTTCCCAGCACTCGTGGAGCTCAGATGTGCTGGGGCACACATGGCTTCTGCTGAGTGTCTTGTGTATTTAGTCACCTCTGAAAACTTAAGACAAGTTCCCAGTATGCTGAGATTTTAAGTTGCTCCTAGGTGGATTGACACAAGGTAGGGACATACGTTCTGACTTGTTTTTAACCTTGCCTTGTATTTTTTCCTTTAATTGCTTTCCAGAAAATAGTCTAATCCAGTTTAATTAGTAATTATAAAAATTCTTTCAACTGCAGATCAGCCTTTATGTTAAATTAAGCACTGCATTTTGCTAACCAAATATGCACTGTCTCCCTACATTTAAGTAGTTGTATAGATGAACATACAATTGTTCAGATTATAGGTTGTAATGAAATTCTGCATCCCCAATTCTTATGCAACAGTTTATTGTTATGTTCTAATTGGATTCAATTAGTGTTAGGCATTTTGCTTTGCAAGAGAATCTCCTTTCAATGCAGGAAGGAAAAAATGTTTTGAATCTAAAAATGGCTTTATCAGAGGTAGTATTATTTGTAAATAACATTTTCCTAAACACTGCACTCTTTAGTGTTTCATAAGTAGCAGATTTTTGAGACCATAAAAATATTTTAAAAGTGTAGTTGAGGGGAATCTTCCTTTCTTTTAGTTTCATTGTATTTAGTTAATTGGGTTGGACTTGTAGAAGGAAACTCCAACCATCGAGAAGGAAATTCTTCTCCTTGCAGATAATGCAATGTTACCAGAAGTCCACTGTAGCTCTCAGGGAACACTGGTACCAATGCTTAGCTAACTGCTTCTGATCAGCAGCTTTGTTTGCAATGACGTTTCCTTAACAAAGTTTTAACATTGTCATTACAAGCATGTAGTGATGATACATTCAGCAATAGAAATTGTTAGTGGGATAGATAAAACAATATTAATTGAGGTGTTATGGCTGTTTAATTAAAAGGTGATGATTTTTATTTTGAATTTCACTTTCAGAAATATTCTCCTTCATTTTTGGAGTGCAGAAGTTACATTAGAACAAATATATCACGTTGGTTCATCAGTGGCAACCTTCTTGGGGTAACTACCAAGAAAATCCTAAATTTATTCAGTCTATTAATGCAAATATTAGAGGGAACAATAATAATAGTTAGTGATGAAGTAGAAATAACCATGAATCATTCATGATGCATTTAATAAAACTAATAGGAAGATAAAACACTACAGTTTAGAAGCAAAAAGACTGAACCATGTAACCACAGTGATGACATGCTAGTTTTATATAGTTTCTGTCATAACTGCTGGTTTTAATGCTTTCTTAGCCAGGCCAAACTTGAAAATTAACTCTTACCAATTCTGAACATAAATTCTGATTTGTACCTCTTGCAAATTGTGAGATTTTTATAATTTTTGTTACTTCTGCTTCTTTCTAGAGTAGTTGTGTATCTTGGAGCAAAAATCTCTACCATATGGAAATTTTGGCCACAGGTAAACCCATCAGTATGTAGTGTCTAACTGAGACAAATTTGTGTGGGAAGGTGGAGGATGGAAAGAAATATCCATGGAGTATGTGACTGTGCAAAGATATTGAACTTAGCACAGAGCTCTGCCCAAACTAATTAGTCTTCTGAAATACAAGCATAATTAGCCTACAAACAGCAGTGTGTTAGAACAGTTCCGTTGCTGCTGGGATTGGAGCTGGCATCTCTGGATCCATACAGAGTACAGGAATTACTGTGCTGCCACAGTGTCACCAGTGCAGGTACCAGTTTACTGAAGGTTACAGAAGTTGTAGGAAAGAATAGAGTTAAGCCCATATATTCTAGTTGTGAGGATATCCCATATCTTCAAGGAACATTTTAAGGGGAGTGTCTTTCTTGTTACAATGCAGAGGCTATAGCAGTAGACTAAAGCAGGCTTTTTGAAGATTGAAAAATACAAAGTTTAATAACTGTAGGTGCTCTGCTAAAATGAACTTGAGAGAATTGCTTACAAGCTGTTTAGGCAATGACCAGCAAGTCCATGTCCAACAGAAGCTACCAAAAGATGATTGTGATGTTTTTGGAAGAGAAGCAAAGTGGGAATATGAAACCTTAGGATACTTAGACAAAACCATGCAAATGCTGATGTATATGCTTAGCATGGGGCTTACAGTACGTAACTAATGAAAATGTAAAGGTGTGTTCTGGAACAAACATTAGCAGAGTAAATGATAAGAGTGATCTAGATTAAATATTTGCATATGGTGGTTGTAGCCTGACTTTTTTCTTTTCATGCAGGTAGCTGTACAATTGAGCCCTAAGTTTGGCCACAAAAGGCATCTTCATAATTGCATTTTGCTGTATTGTTCTCAGTAGAAGAAACATACATGACAGTTTCACTTTTAAATCTGGCCCAGGGAAAAAGGTAACATTAAAACTGTTTTGGTTCTGATACCAATAACACATCTGGAGTTTAATCTGGGAATTAATTGTAAATCGTTAGATTAAATGAGATTAAATAGAAATCAATTAATTTGTTTATCAGCACTGAATGATGGCCTCTTAGATCTGAACTCAGTCCTTCAAAAATTGTGCAAGAGTGACCTGAGGTGTATTCTAGGATTGTAGGTGTGATAATATATAGAAAATTAGTTAATATGCCTCTTTGGTTCAAAATAACTAGCAATACAAAAATTCAGTGTACTACAGGCAACTCGAGAGTAACTCTGTAGAATGTGGGGTTTCATGTATTGTATCTGGGCTTTCCAGTCTCCTCCTAAAAGAATGCTTTCTACCAAGCAGCTTCATCCAAGTTCAGTCTGGGAGTTTGACAAATGGTTTTTGCTCATCCTTAATACTTGTACCAGTGCATACATAGAGCCACTTTAAAGATCAATTATCATTTTAATATTCCATGACAATGCTTTTTACTATTGCCTCAGTCAGTCATGCCACAAAATAAACATAGGAAGTTACTTTTGTCAGAAAATGATGACGTTTATTGCTTGGTTTTTGTAACAGGTTTCTGCTGTCAGCAGTCTCTGGCTTTTTGGCTTGACAGCACCACAAAGTCATAATGATGTTCCCTTTCAAGCACAGGAATTTGAGAATTTGTGCTGACTCCAACAAGTACCAGTGCTATTCAATACAAAGCACTATGAAGGTACCCCCCCAGAACCCACTGGGGATATGGGTTGCTTTGTGAGTTTAGTTTTCTTCAGGAGTCATTATATCTTCCAGTATTAAGATACCATGCTAAATTTGGGGTTTAATATGACAAGAACTGTCCTTTGTATAGAACCTTTATAGCATAATGCCAGTAATCACTGAAAGATACATTTGAGGTACAATATATTGAACAGAACTAAATTAGGGGCATGCTTTTAGATCAGGGTGGCCAATGTCTCAGTTACTAGGATTTAGTCTGACCCACCATCTCATTTGTCTTAAAATAATTTTCCTGGTTTTCTTTGCATCTGGTGGTAGTGAATATAGAGATGCCTTGAATTTATATTTTGTTTGTCTTCTTTTTTTAGCTTACTCCCAAGGCTGACTCTTGCTGTGAAACTGGCCATCAAGGCTTTCAGAATACTTCCCCCCAAAAATGAACTCAAGTATTTAGGAGTAAATAAGTAGCTCCAGAAGGCAGGAACTGCTAATTCCTAAAGAGTCCAGTATTGGAGGAGAACCTGAGTACAATCTCTTGGAGATTTTTTACAGAGGGCATATACACCAGTCGGAGATATAGGACTGATACATTTCTTCTTGCATTTTGTACAAAATGCTCTACTGGTGCAGGATATAGTCTCCTATATGTGTACAGGTCTGTAGGTCAAACATAGAGGAAAAATTTATTTCAGTCTTATTTTGCTGTAGATTAAAGGGCTCCTGTCAGCTTTGGTGAGGGCTGAACAGGCCTGGTAGCCTACTGATAGTCTCTCTTTACTCATGCATGTGTCATCATAGCCAGGGATTTATACATGATTACTTTAAAAAGCAAATTCGGCAGGATTGGCCTCATCTTGTATTTTGTATGGTAAAGATGTGAGTGCTTCAGATTTTACAAGAAGCTGACATGGGCTTTCTGATTGTTACAACATACCAAGAATATATTGCAACTCAGAAAGAACAAATATAAAACTTGTCAGGACTTGTGCTGGCTATGTCTGAACTGTGTACACACCTTGTCTGTAATTTCAGAATCAAAGGTATTATTCACTGTAAAAAATGTTGCTACTGGTGTCCATATAATACCATCAGTATTGATTGGAATAGCTGAACTATGCCTTATCCTACCTTGAAAGCTGGGCAGGCTTAACTGACATGGTGAAAGGGATCTTTGGTCTGGACTTTAGCTGGGTACTGCAGTTTTGGAATCCCGTGTAACAAGAACTCCTGTGTGAGTTTGTACCCTGTAAGAGGTGATGGGAAATCAGTCACTGCCTGTCTGGCACTATGGCTGCAAGTGCTGTCTAAACAAGGACTGCAGAATTAGGCTGCCTTATTTCCCATGGACTGCCAAGGGTATGTGTTTACTTAGGCTCATAGTACTGAGTCCTGTGAAGCTGGTGCTGAATCCCTGTATCTCAGACCTCATTGAAACTGTTTTAGTTTCTTTCTTCCATTTCATTCACCTTAAGAATTTGAAATTTATGAAAATCCTTGCTGAACTCGGCCTGCAGCTCAATCCTGATTCATTTTCTTTAAGCAGAATTCCTAGCTGTGTTTGTTCTAATATAATGGGCTGTAACCAATTAATCACACAACTATTAATGGAAGTACAAGGCAGTACACTGGTTGTTACTTTGGCTATGCAAATCTGTGTTTGGTGAAGATGCAGAGAACATCAGTCAAGCTGACAGACAGCCTCACTTGTCTTCTGTGCTGCTGCCCTTACCATTGAGCTGTGACATGGAGCATTCAGGGTGGCATCTGGGGGGTGGGAAACCCCTCCAAGCTGGGTAACTTGATGAATTCTGTACCTTAGCTGGGGGAATGGCAAGGAAGTGTACCATGAAGGCAAGCACTGCACTACTGTATGAATGTTGTGCCTTTTAAAAATAGTTTACTGCCGAAAGTGAATGACAGGAAATACATCAGCGTGGGGAGCTTACATGCAATTAATAATCTAAACTTTGTCCTCCTGACAGCTTAGAATTGTTTTATAAATTTTTAAAAACATGAAATAGAAGAAAAAATTACTTTAGATAGAATTCTTTCTCACTTGTTGGAATGAAAAGATACCCTTATATTACTTTTGCCTTGTTTTGTTTAGCACCAGTTGTGAGAAGGTCTGGCAGCCACTCAAAGGAATACAGAAGTAGACAGTCCAACCTGGATCAGATGAGACATATTTTTGCCCTGTGCTAATAGAATCACTGCTGGTGTCAACTTAATAAGGATTCTCTTGTCAATTCAAAGCTTTCTAGCTTTTTTAGATCTTTAGATTTTAATATTAAGATACTTACAGAGGCAAGAGTATTTCACTGTAAAGCAGGATACAGTGACTGTGGTGTATCAGGTGAAGTTACCATGGCTACCCTAAGGCTTTTGTAAGTCACACTTGGCTAATCTCAGGCCACTCCTGCCTCCAGAGCTGCTGTACTGCTCACGACCATGGCCTGAAGTTTCCCTGCCCCACATGTGCCACAGGAGACCTTCTCTTAGGTGAGCAGATGGTTCTTTCCTCCAGCTTCCCAGACAGGCTCAAACCCTGCCAATGTTCATGAGCAAGAAGGTAAGAGGTTGTAGGGCTATGGATGGTGGGGAATTGCTGGTAAGAAAACCAAAATCCCCAGCTGTCGGGGTGTAGCAGAAACCCTGTGGTTCCAGTTGCAGTCCCAACTGGGGCCATTAGGTAGCATGTGTTCACTAATATGCTGAGAGGTTTGGAGAAATCACTGGTAACAACGGAAGGACCTAAAGCTTTTCAATGATTATGTAAATTCTGTAAAAAAGTGTTGATCACACATCTTTTTTCTCACCTTTTTTATTATATAATTTAAAGACATGCCTAAGGATAAGTAGTGTTCAGCTAAATTTGGCATAAATAAGGAAACTGTTTAGAGATGAGGGGAGGCTGGTTGTGGGTGAGTTCTTGGATAGGTGTGATGGGCTAGATTTGAAGCTTGCTGTCTTTAAAGCATTGTACAGTTGGCTGGAGAGCTATTTAAGGTTTGGTGCCAAATGACTTTTGAGCAGGTGTGCAGGAAGCTTCATTTAATTCTCACAGCAACTTTGATCACTGTGTATGAGACTTGCATAGGCAGCAGCTCTCCCTAGATCACACACTGCCAGACACTTTCTGGCCCCACAGCCCCTTTCCTAGCCCTATTGCTTCTCTGGCTGCACAGGACAGGAGCAGTGGCATTAGTGTCTGTACTCCACTGAACTGCTCTCAGCTTATGCAACATCCTGTACATTTTGAAGCTAGCCTTTATTTGTTCCAGTTTAAAAGAACACTCATGTATCTTCTTTGCACTTGCAAGGAACAGCATTACCAGTCTGAGTCCAGCAGACCTTTTAAATGTGCCTTTGTGAGTGGGATGGTTGTACCTCCAGATTATGTGTATTTGTAAGGTGGAATTAAATGCTAGCTGCCTTGCAGCAGTAACCATCTGGGGAAAATGTAAGTGGAGAACAGTGTTATTTTAGCCACTCTGGCCCTGCTGCCAAGTGCTGAGTCTGTCTCAATGGCAATTATTGTAGTTGTTTGTCATCCAATCCATCCTGCAGCAAATATCAGTAACAAATATGCTAATTATACTTTTTAATCCTCACAGTAGGATCCTGAACAATCATGTCCTTCCTTAAATGTACATCTGAAGGTATCAGGCAAGATTATTTTTCAAATGGCTGGGCTGAGGGAAGGGAGTCTTGGGCTGTGGAGTTCGGAGTTTGATTGCCTGCATTAGTGTTTTGTGTGCTTTTGATGTGAACCTCACACTTGTCCTTGCTTACTGTGCATTGGTTTGTGTCACTGTGTTCTTAGCAGGTGGTCCAGATTCCTTTATTGTGAAATGAAAGTGGGAGGTGTTTCCTAGGAAAACGCTTGGAACGTGCTATCCAATAATGCTGGATTTTCAGCAGCAGCTCTTTTGCTCTGTACACCTCTCCCTCTGTGCCATGCTTGTGTAGACTGAAGGTCAGAGACACCAAAGCAGTGAAAACTCTTCAGAAGGTCTCACAGCTTTCTGAGCTTAGTTGAAGGTTTTTATCTGAGTTTTTAAGTCATTCTTCTATGATGCTGCTTTAAGAAAAACCACAACTTCTGTTTGTCTCACAAGCCTTGGCTTTCTGCACATAGGCAAAGAGCCTCCCTTGTCCTCAAAGATGATTAGCACAGCTAATGCACTAGAAACCCACTGAACATGCCAGCGTCTTCACACTGTGCTCCCATGCCACATGGAGCCTTGTCCTTTGGGGTGGGACTTCTTGGTGTTGCTCAGTGCTTGGACAAGAGGAGGTTGGTAATAGGGAACTTGTCACTCACTTGTCACTCAGACACTTCACTGCAGGGCCTTTCTACATGTAGAATCTATCTGCTGATGACAGCAATTCTTACCCAGGTGATGAAATTTAGATCCCATGAAAACTCTTTATTCTGCCACATAAATTCATGCAGAGTTTTTCAGGGGCTGTTTCAATGCAGTTTATACACCAACACTGCCATCACAATAACCCATGGAAGATGTCTGTAGTGGTGCTGCTGTGGGGCAGAATGGGATCTGTCACACATGTGTGATCTTCATGGCCCACACAACTCTTCTCTCTAGTCCAGGTTTCAACTTAGTGCTCAACATAGGGTGAATTGATGAAGTGATGCTGTCCCTCTGATTTTGCAACCAAAGATACAAAATAAAACTGGGGTAAAATTTCTCACTGAATACAGATTTACAGTGTAGTTTGTAAGTGGTACTCCTGGTTGAATTCCTTACATTTTAAATGAATAATTATGTTAAAAAGGAAGGGAGCTATGACTACTTAAAACCAAACACAGGCTCAGAGAACCTGTGAGAGACCTGTGTGAGACAAGCAGCAGGTGGCAGCCTGTGTTCTGCTCAGAGCAGGGTTGGTCCTTGTCACCACATTCCCATCCTGAGCAGGACATGGGCATAGTCCCAGAAAGGTGAGAAATAAGGTCCCAAATGCTCCTAGTATTACTAAATTCTGTGATTTTCTAGTGCTTGTACCTGCATGAATGGTGAACAGCAGCATTGCTTGTTAGGCCCAGGGCTGTGTTTCACTTTTACAAAAATAATTTATGGCAATTTCTAGCTATTACAATGATAAATGGCAATAAAATAGTTTCATGGTGAAGAATGTATCAGCAAACTAGGAAAAGGATGAGCCAGGGAGGCTACAGCTGGATAGAGCTGGACCTGTGCACAGGTGTGAACATAGGACAAGAAAACTCACCTTATTTAATTCAAAAGATAAAAAGTAAGAAAAGCCCAGTCTTAGACCTGCTTCCTGACGTGATTGTGTCTCTCAGATCCCCTTAGGAAAACACGTCAGTGTTCCCACCCTGTGCTGCAGTGCAGAGCGGTCCCTCTTTGCAGTGGTCAGAGCTGAGGCAGGGCTGGGGGCAGCCAGGATGTCCCTGGGCAGCAGAGCATGGAGAACAGCTGTGCTGTCCCTTCACACCTACACACACCTCCTCGGGTGGGTGTCACACGTCCCCCATTTGTTTGACAGCAGTAAGTGCATTGCCTGATGGCAGGATCTGCTTTTTGTTCCAGTGGCGCAGAAATGATCTGCAAGGCTTATTTCTTGGCCTGGCAAATCTGTTTTGAGGGATGGTGACAGCTGCCATGCTTTTCTTCAGGAAACCTGAATCTTTGCCACCAGGATTAGGAAGTAAAAGCTCTGTTTTGGTTTAGTTTCTCTGCATTTGCTGTTCTGGTGTGACAGGAATGGGGAACCAATACCAGCTCCAGAGGGATGGATGCTGCTCTGGGGTCAGAGGTCCCGGGGTCATGGGGAGACTGTCCCATGGCCAGTGACACACCTCTAACTATTCGTGCAACCAGGAAAAATCAGGTTGTCGATCTTTTTTGTCACAGTCTCTTCAGCAACCTTTTGGAAAGGTTGAAGGTGGCACGTGGCCGATGCACTTGGGTTGCTGTGAGTGTTGCCCTCCACAGGGAGGCCAAATGTCCTGTGTGAGGAAAGCCTGGCAGGCTCCCAGGGACGCGTGTGGCGTGGGGGGCCTGGAGTTCGGAAGTGACAGGTCATAAAACTTGATCCTGTGTGACTGATACAGATAATCAAATAAAGCATTGGCAAGGCTCCACTCGGGAGACACAGCTGCTTCAGCTGGGGCACGCCTGGCTGAGCATGGTTGTTGCAGCATGGATGTGTTTCCTTACTGCTGAGAGTGGAGGGAAGCTGTGAGTTGTCATCTCATTACAGCTCTGCTGTCAGACCCAACCTGGCATTATTAGAAATCACAATATGACTGGAAACTCCACAGGTTAAAGCCTACCTGCACTGAGTACAGAGGCTCTGAGCTGTTTCACCATGAGCCAGTTAAACCTGTTGCTTGAATATGTGTGTCTCATCAAGACCTTTCCTTATCAAAGATCAGTGCTTTCCAAAAACTGGGTCAGGTGGCCTAAAATCTAGACTTACACTGAGAAACCAGGTCATTGAATGCAGGGGGAAAAGGCAGGGCAAAAATATTATCTAATGATGCTGTTTTCTGCTTATCCTCCTGCACCAAACATCTGTGTTTGCCCATTTCCTAGTCAGGAACAGTAGTCAAGAGATAGGTTTGACAGACATCCTGCCTTGAAATGGCCTACATTCTGCAGCAGAAAAAAATGGAAATTTTACTGTGCCCATATTTAAGATGAGGAATGCTTTAGTCTGTCCTATAAGTCTCGCTTTAAAGTGAGAGACAGAAAGGTGCCTAACTAACCTAGTTAAATCCAACCTCAAAAGATCATTGTCAGAGAACACCCCCGAGTATCTTTCCTGATTCTCCTCCCCATCCCACTGTGGAAAGGGAGTGAGCAGGAGGCCATGTGGTACTTCAGCTGCCAGCTGGGCTTAAACCATGACAGTTTGACAACGCAGCCAGAGAGCAGACAAAATGGACCATGACTCAAAAGCAGTGCTGGCTTGATGCAAGAGTAACTAATGGCCAACTCTTTCGATCACAGTTGCCTTAGTCGTGGGAAGTGCTGTGAGAACTCTTCCATGTCCCAGGGTTTAGAACACTTTAACTTGCACAGTGGTGGACACATGCTGATGTCAGGCTTTCACTCTAGGAGGGGCAACTGAAACATGTTGTTAGATACCTAATTTCTTGGACAAAGCTGATGGGCATTCCTGAAGATGACTGCACCCTATTTCAGAACATAACAGATAATCAGGTACTCTTTGAGACAGTCTGTGTTCAGCTGGTGCTATGGTTCCAGTTTAAATCAATAAATACTTGAATAATCTGATTACTTCTGCAGTCTGTCTCCTGTCTGAGCTCACTAGTGAGTAATTTCATAATGCACTGCCTTCTATATACATCCTTCATGACCAGTGATAAGGAAAAAATTACTGAGGATATTCTCCACTACCTTCTGCTTAGACTTTTTATAACAGTGCATTTGGGAGTGAAGCTGGTGTTCTGAACCACAGTGTTGAGTACCATATCAGCAGGCTGGCTGTTCTGTGTCTCCTTGGCTGTCTTCTCCCTTGGGCTCTTCCTCTTAAGACATCACAGCAAATTTGTTTCAAAGTAATTGTGTTGGGCATTAACAGTAAACAACTTAAGGAAAATCACTGAAGTTTAGGAAGTTTTCTTTAGCTGTTTTGTACAGAAATACTCTTGTGTTTTAGCATTTCATGGACCCTTCTCAGGCACAGTTGACAAATTTCCAAGTCCATTTACTTGAAGTGACCAAAGAATCCCTAGCAAAGAAAATGTAAAGTTTTGTCTGACCTTCCTTACACAATCCAAGAACCAGCAAATGCCAGTGTTCCTTACAAGGCACTCTTGAAAACCATCTTGTTAGATTTCAGCCTGCTTGCCTTTATGCATAGAATATAGAGAAATTCTACAGCAGCTCTTACAATCCAGCATCCATGCTAATGAAGTAGAATGACACCCAAAACATTTTTTTTCTCTTTTTCCATGACGTGTGGTGTCTAATCTCCCTAGTTGAACACCACAAGATATATTCTGCTTCTGAAAGCTCAAGTTCAAAACCAGGGATCTTCCCAATAGGTGCTCAGGTTTCTGAACAGTTTTTGGTGTGCTTTTCATTAAGTTGACTATCTGTATGCTGAAACAATAAAACAAGTAAAGAGTGGAATACTTGCTTTCTTCCCATGATTTTAATGTCTGCTGGAAGGTTTCCCTTAGCTCTGAAACAGATTTTTGCTTGCTACAATCATACTATTCAGGTTCACATTACAGGAATCTATGACTAAGCGAGTACCCAGGAAACCCTTCCAAGTGGCTTGTACAATGCTTCAGGTTCCTCTATATACCACATATATGTGTAAAATAGAGTGTACAATACACTTTCTTAAAAGTACAGATATTCTCTCCTGCAAAAAGATTGCTATTTTCCTTCTTAAAAGATAGAAGTAGTAGACGGACAGTTCAAGTTCCAACTCAGTCATGCATGCTTGCTGCTTTTATTTGTCCTTTCATTAACTCTGATGCTTTGGCACAACAAGAGCATTATATAAGATTAAATAATTCTTACATAAGTCTGAGTGAATGCCTTTCATGAAGTACTGGGTGCTTATCATGGCTATAAGTAAAAATGAATCACTTCCTTTTTAAACTGGAGCTTTCAACCTTGTATTCTGTGTGGTTAATTGCCACAAACCAAAATAACCTTTTGAGCTCTATGAATTTTCACAGCTGCAGACTGGAGAAAAAAAGCCTCTCACCAATAAATAGAAACTTAAGAATTTCCAAAAGAAATTATTCCCCACTCTAATTGCCTCTTTTAGCACAAAGCCCAGCTCATTTATGCCAGAATGTTAAATGTTCCTAACACGTCTGTAGAGCCAAGAACCTGAGTATCATCTAAAGGACAGAATGAGAAAGAATAACGGCAGGACAGTATGAATTCCACACTTTAGAACAGCAGGGAGCACAGCCAACAGGTCAGGAAGTGCAGGTAATTAGCTTTTGCTAAAAGTGCAGATTGAGTAGGACCAGGGCTCAGCAGCCCAGTAACAGAATCAGGGAGAACTCTGAACATGTCCCTGTATATAGGGAATTACAGGATGCACCTCGTGCATGCTTTTAAACTATGGGAATATAATATAATCATAGAAATACTTGAGAACCAATAATGCAAAAGGTCAGAAATTGCAGAAACAGCACTGGGACTCTGTTGTAAAACTCAGTTATGCTGGAGGATAAATTCTTTAGCCTGTCATCCTTCTCCACTCTGGGAAGGTCATCTCCTGGTACAAGAGTGAGTTCCTTGCTTCTCTCAAAGACGAGTAAGAGCAGCTGTGAAGGATCTGGTGTAGGAAGACAGAATCTGTGAAGTACTGGGTTGGCAGTAGAAGACATGGAAAGAAAAGGGAGGCTGAAGGTCAGAAAACCACTGGCTGTCATGCTAAGGAGGAAGTGGAAAGAAATGAGGAAAACAAAGAGAAGTATTTGATAGGTATCAAATGAAGCAAACAATCTCACTGAGGAATGGTAAAGAGTACCTAAAGCTGGAGAGAAGAACAAGGTTTAAAATATTCTGCTAAAACAGTGTGGTAAGTCATCAATACAGGAACTGAAATCTCACGTTTGCAAACACAGGAATGGCAAGTATTGGATATAGTCAGTATATTATTAGATTATTAGTATATTATTATATATATTATAATATATACTAGTATATTAGTATATTATTATATTATATAGACCAGTGGATGGCAGCATATTTTTACTACCAGAATACAGGGTTGTCATGCCACATATTCTGGTTGTAGCTCATCTGCTGACTAACACATCACATGTCCCCAGAACAAATCCATGTTTGACTCTGCTAAGTCAGCACAAGCTGCAAAGATTTGTGCTTTTTATGCACAGATTGTGTTTCTCCAAGACAGTGGTGACCACTATTGTAGCTGTCTCACACTGAGTCACCTGGAAGATCAGGAGCATATTCACAAGAATAGGAGTCAGCTTCACACACTCTCTGTGAGTTTTTAAGAATATTTGGGGAATAAAAACTCCAAATGCTGTGCCTGAAGAATCACCTTAGGGCATTACTTCTGATAATTCAGAATGGTCTCAGTCCCAGGTTTATTTTTCTGCTATGAAGCTGATGATTTCTTCTCAAAAGCTGGGAATAAAGTCTGTAAATTATAGAGATTTTTTTTGAGATATAAAATTATATATGAAGATAGAAACTGTGTACCACTTCACGTCATAGCATAACACCCATCCAACCCAAATCTGGTGAGCATGAAGTAATTACAGTGAACACTTATTTGCTAATTAGACTTTTTAAAAAACCAAACCCACATTATTCTTGATTACCATATTTATTGACTCTTAAGTGGAAAAACAAAACAAGTCTTAATGGATTTGACTCATTACCATACATACTGTCTATATTCCCTGTTAATATAAATTTCAACTGAGAAAGAAAAATATACATTTTAAAAGAATAGTTTCTAAATTCATTTCATAAACAAACTTCCAATAAACTTCTGGAAGTTGGAAGGAAAGCTTTTTCAAGAGTTACAGCTCATGTTTTCTGAAGCAAAACACTTGATGTAAAGCACACCTGACATCTGACTTCATACACCTCAGAGGTTTTCTATGTAGTCTTCACTAAAGTGTACTTACTAAATGTTTCACAGTATCAGAGCATGAGTTCCTCCATCAGCTTTCAAACCTGTGAATTAGGTACTCACTGTAAACAAGGCTTCTATGAAAAGACAGTTCAAATACAAATAAAAAAGGGCATTAGTAGCCAAGTTTCTTTGGGAGATTGCATTTGGTTCTAACTTCCTTAAGAAAGAGCAGCAGACAAAAAGCATGGTAATAGTTTCTATTATTTGAAGCTCTTCAGTTTTAAGAGCATTTGTAAAAACAGACCTGATTATAACAAACTGAGATTTGCATAATTAACTTTGAAACAAAGCATTTTTAGTGATAAATGCCTTAAGAGCTGAAATAGTAATGTTAAGACAAGCTATTGTTTGTCAGCTTGTCAGATATGTGTGCTGAAGCTTCCTTTCTAATTACAAGATGTTTAGTACAGCACAACAGATATTTTAAAACTAATACAGATGCTGGAATGTTTCTTCAATTGTAGTGCACTTTGTCTGAGAAGATTACCATGACAAAACATGAAAAGAAAAAGGACGGAAAGCAATGATTTATAGACGTTCTAATTTTTCACTTAGAAATTCTTCCACACTATCTGTATTCCACTTGAGGATGCTCAGTTCTTCTGCAATGTTCCCACTGTCGTCCAGCAGCTTTAGTACAGGGTCAGAGCCACGCACATACTGGGGGGCAAAGCAGAAATGTCAGTTACCTCGGTTGGCAAGTGCATTCTCCATACTAACACTGCCCCTGCTCTCCAGTGATTTAAATCAGTTCAGACTTCTGACTTGCATTTAATGTCAGAGAGAGGAAAGTGGAGGAACAAATCAAATGAAGGGGTGTTGGGGTGGGTGTCAGAAACATCTCCTTGGTGCACCACAGCAGTTAATGCATGTGCAGAGGGGCACTGCCATCGGCCTGGCTTTGAAGGAGGGTATTTACTCCAACTGTTTTTAAGTTACTAAAGCTAGATTTTTGATCATAAATTATTTTTCTTAATATGATTAACAGCATTTCTATAATTTTAGAAATTCTGTGTCACTTTACAGGTCAAAGTTCTAGTATCAATTTCTAATGTAATCACATTCTTTCTTGCTGTGTTGTGTTTGTACCTATTATGCTTTGCTGGTAACATAATTCTTCAGCAGTTCTCAAACTCACTAAGTCCCACAATAAGTAATGCAAATAAAAGCTTTTAACAGTATCAGAAAGCTCTGACCATTTAAGTTTATGGAAAGATTTCCCCAGGAGTATTCCAATTTGCTCAGCTGAGCTAACCTAGTTGGTGTTAATTAGTGAAGCTAGTGGCACCTCTATTGAGTTTTCCAAAAGTCTTGTGAAATAAACAGATTCATTTGCACTTTTTTTTTCTGGTAGTAGTTGGTACCAATTGTAGTCTAGACTGCTTTGATGTTCAATAAATCTACAAAGTTAAAAAAAAAGAAACAGTCAGACATACAGAAGGAGAGAAGGCTTTTGAAAGAAACTGGAGGACACGAATGCGTGAGACAGACAGAGGAAATCTGTTTTACACAGAATCTGCTGCTGAGAAGACAAATCACTTATTGCAGCCATGCATAGCTATGAAGTGATTCCAGATGGTGCCATTTGGGCAATAGAGATGGCAGCACAAGATGTGAGAATCAAGATGTGTGTCTTTGAAGTACACTTGAAGTTCACACAGGATTTTAAGAGGAAGGTGAAGTCTTACATTAGATCTTGAAAGCAAAAAATTGTTGGAGCTTAAGGCAGTGCAGCTTATGCAACTTTGCATATATGCAAGTCATAAGAGACACCATTCAGTATATGCATCTCTATAAAGCTAGATGTCTGAAGTATACAGAGAAAAACCAGCACAATAGAAGACAGGAAGGGAATTCTGAGAGGGAGAAGAAAAATCCAAGAATCACTGAATGTATGGAAATGGCAACTCTGTAAGAAAACTAGGGGAGAACAAAACAGGAGAAAAAGAAACTACGACAGAATAGCTTGAGTAAATCCAAGATATCTATAAAGAAAGAACAGAATATAAACATTCCTCAGATTTTTCCCATCTGCTATAATAATAATTTTTTTCTTGGCTTAAAACCGACCAAACAATAAAATAAACCAGAACCTCACCACAAGCAAAGAATTAGTACCACAGTTACTGAGCAGTAAACAAATCAATATTACTAGCAGGAACTTGTTAAGAATCACACTGGCAATGCAAGTATATGTCCTCTACTAAAGGATTACTTGATCAGCAAATAGGAAACAATCCACAGGACTGTCTCCACCAAACCTAGTTCTTCTTAACATCGCAAACAAAAAAGTTAGGCTGCTACTTACCTTGATTTGCAGCCCCCTGAAGAGTTTTGGCTTATCACTCCTGACGAAAGCTACAGTTTGGAGAAAGAAAGAAAATCAAATTCTTCTCTACTTGCATAAAGTAGATTTATGTCAAATTAGTATTCCCCAAATAATTTTTTTTAAATTATGCTTTAGAAGATATTTTAATGTTAAAATCTTAGTACCTTCACAAAAGTAATAATACTAAACTTATTATGCCAAAGGAACACCTATTTTTGCTATTCAAAACAAGAATTCACCTATTCAAACAAGAATTCTGTCTGCTTGGATTTTCTTTGAACACTACTGCAACTGTGTAAGTCAGTTTATCTGCACGCACAACTGACAGCCTTCAGCAGCCTGGCCCATATGCTGCTGCTGCTACGCAAATGTGAGGAAAAGCGTTGGAGCGCTCAAAATCTGGCTGAGGATCAGCTTTGTGCGGGAGGCTGAATGTGACACCTATCTCACAGCACACTCCCCACAGGCTGCAGCTCTGCAGGGGACAGGGCACACAGGAAGCTGTGGGGAGAGGTGTTATTCTGGTGAACAGCATGGTCTGTCTTGTCTTGAAGAGATCTCTGAGATTACATGTTGAAAACCAGCAAGAGAACAAAGCTAGAACACAGGAAGAGAAGCTCCTATTTCCTCCTCTCTCGACACTCTGGAGGCAGTCAGTGTCAAGGCTCTGTGGGCTGGCAGGCAGCTCCTTGGGCTGCTGCTGCTGCACCCTCCTTGCTTGCAGCACCTGTCAGCAGCACAGGCCCTGAATCCCCACAGCACAACCAGGCCTTGCACTAACCTTAACTATGAAAAGATAATATGAAGTATTTCAGGACAAAGTGTGAGCATAATCTACTTCCTAGCACTTCACCCTAATGAATGTCAGAGTTCTAGAAATATTTAAAATTTATTTAGAAAATAACAGTCCTTATTCCTACTTTTCACATGCTAAAAGCTGAATTTAGTATCTATATTGACATTAAGTGGGTTCAGGATGCTCCTGTACTATGTCAGTAGCATCTCCCCAAGGATGAACCCTGTCAGTACAGAATGACTCCTACAAGGGTGCCAGCTGCATGTTAAAGCTGCTTTTTCAAGGTTAGACAACAATGAATCTCTCACAAATTGCAGTGCATCCAGCTGGTGCATGGGGATGAGTGCAACCTCAGGACTAATGTTTCATACTGCTTGACAAAGTGTAGTGCTTTCCTCAGTAACTGCAGAGATATCCCCTGGCATCTTTATACCTATCTTTACATTACTGCAGACAGTTACCTTAACACTTTCTCAGCATGGTTATACAGAGTGGCACTTATTTTCTTCCCTCTTTCACCAAGCTCCCAGTACAGATAAAAATCATATACACTGCTTGCTGCACCAACTACTACACAACATAAACAAGTTTAAAAAATACTAACAGCCCATGGAGCTGCCAGATGTACCAGGTCCCTGAAGAAAATGAGACTTGTCTTTATTCCTTCTACAGAGTATGCACTAATGTCATACTGTAAGCTGTGTATAACAATTTCAAATAGCACAAAATAACCAGTACTTGCTCACATACTGCAGTTTGATTCTGACTTAAACTCAAAGATGTATTTTCAACTTCAGTGTCTCCCATGCCCTTGTGACATGTTGTCTTGGCTGTCATCAAAAGTAACGTGCAAAAAAGCAGCAAAGACATTTATTATTATTTGTTAAGTCCACAGACTGTTGCAGTGTTTCTGGAGGAATTTTTTCACATTTTTCTTCAACTTAAATCTAAAGCTGAAATTAGTCTCTAGAGCTTTACATGAAAAGAAGGTTGTAAGAAGCAGTCAGTACAGTGGGTAACTAATTGCTAAATGGTAAGAGAGCACAGTAAAATGGATAAAGTTTCTGAAACAAATCTGAACTCTGGAACTTGACTGTAATAAAAAATTGCCTTTGGGAGGGACCTCAGGTTACTGCACTTCAAGCTTATAACAGGTGTGAGGATTTGTTACTTGAGTGACAGATGAAAGCTTATTTGGACACAAGAGGCTGTTCTCTGGCTGCAGTGTTGGACTGAACAAGCTCACATAAAGTAGAAACAGCATTAGGTGGAAGAAGAAAGTATTCTATAGGCAGCATGACATTCTGCCACATTAAAAGTAGCTATTACCCACTTGTATCAATGTCAAATGTCTAATTCTTCTGAAAGCTGAAGCACTACAGAATGCTTTTCCTGAAATTTTAGACAGCTGGAACAAAATTAGTTTCTGTTATGGCATATTTATTTCTAATGCTGATCATAGTGACTTTCTGCATCACTCACTTGAATTTGCAATGCATCAAAGAAAAACACTCAATGTACAAATAACTTAATTTGTATATTCTGAATTTCGGAAGCTAAAATGAGAAACTCAAATACTGACATACATTAAAAACACAGATTATCCCATCAAACACTTTTTTTTCCTTTCCACAAAATCACTCCATGAGTTGAATTAGCAGCCTTTGAAATGGGGTTGGGAAGTCAGATGCAGCTACAGTGCACATTTAGGGACACAGGCTTGCTTATCATGGGATGTGGTGCATATGCTTCACCTTCACATTGCTCCAACAGCTTCCCCTCTGTGCCCTGACATCAACATTGCTTCTTACAGTTCTACACCTAAATGGTACTTGCATATCATCTATACACCGTTATTTAGTAGGTTGGTGTTTATTACTAAATCCTATTCTAATCCTACTTCTAATCCTAAAAACTATCTCCCCATTTTCTTCTCTCTGTAGCAGCTTTAGAAATTACACACCACAGAAACAAACCTTTCTCTAACCTCTCTGTGGATGAGCAGGAGAGGCATTTTCCACCGTGACTTCTGTAAGATGAACTCTGAGCTCGGTGCCATGACACCATGTTCTGGTGAATTAAACCCCACACCAGAAGTCAGAGCTGTTCTCCAGACAGCTTTACAAAATCACTTCAGTTTATGCTCTGGTAAATGATGAGCAGTACCAGAGCACTTCTGTTTTCTTCTGAAGGCGCTCCTGAGGTGTTTCTGAAGAGCAGACAGGATTGTCCCACAATCAACTACAACTACAAGGTCAGAGAAGGATCAAGTGTGTAGGAGCTTTGTAAAGCCTGGCCCCCACTAAAAGCAGCCTTTACCTATGAACACAGTAGAATGGAGAGCTCACAGCTATTGTTATAATGTCCATTTGTTTCGATACAAAACATAGTGGTGTAATAAGAGTCTGTGAAAACCAGTTTGTTGGAGTTAAATCCCAGAGCCCTAAATGGAGACTGCAATATCCATATTTCTTAGCAAGAGTTTTAGGAATGCTTTTATCTGTGCAAGATTTAAGGTTAATAGACTTTTCCAACTTTCTTTTGTCAGTACTTATGAATAACAGATTAAAATAACTAGGAAATGAGTGATTTTACCTCATACAATACAATCCCCTAAGAAATTACATTTTAGTAGCTCAAAGAATCCCCTTAACACTTGGAGAAGTTTGGTGCTATAATAGTGGTGATTGACTGAAGTCAGAGGATTCAATGTAGCTGCACACTGCATGAGTTCAAGGATTAAGGACCTTGTTTCTAGAAGAGATTTGCTGGGAGTGTAACCATTTCTTAACTCACAAGGAGAAGCAAGAATTATTTTACTGAAAAAAGAAAAAGAATGGAGAGAAATACAAAAGGAATGTTCAATGAAAAAATCCAGTCTAATTCAGTTTTTTAAACAAACTGGAAAGAATGTAGGAGTCTAAAAAGATCTCCTATCTCATGGTGAACAGAACACAGCTGCCACTGAAAAGTCAACTTAAAACAAATATGCAAGATTAATCACTGACCCAGCTAATTCATAATTCTATTCTAGAGCTTCAGTTTTATGGCTGTCAGCCAAAAACTGTCACTGTGTTACCTGGTATATTAAGATATTGCTTCATCTATGAATCTTGTCACTTAGACTTTTAATATTCTACTTTGACAGAGTGCTTTTAAATGACAAATATTTAAGAATATTAATATTTAAGTTTTATACAGAACAATTTCAAAATATACATAATATAGGAATTAATTTTTAAGTACAGCATTTATAATACAGCAATTTATTTTTAAGGGAAACTTATCAGTAAGAATATTTCAGTACTGAATTTTAAGGAGGCATACAGAAATGTGGTCTGTTATCAGACTTATCACAAGAAACTGTATCTGAAAAACCTAACAGACATCCTTGGCCACATTCACAAATGCCAAATTTCGTAGGCTGATGTGAAACTACAAACAGTAAGATCCAGTTCAAGACTGAGATAATCCTGCTGAAGACCCGACTTTTCCATCCTCTTGCTGAGGACTAGATTTTTATCATCACTTCTCACTCCTTTGCTTTCCTAGCATATACAAATATATTCCATATGTAATGATTCTCACATTTCAGGCACACAGGTGGACTGAGCAACTGTTTATAGCTAAAGATTATATAATCAGTCATTTTGAAAGAAATTTTGACAGAGAAGGACTGAGCAACCCACAGCTTCTTCCAACTGTGTAACTTTTACAAACCTTTATTAATTCAATCCTTATTGAAATCCTTGATTTCAATCCTTAACTATTTTAATATGTGAATCTCATAATAAAAAATCCAACCACAACAAAAAACCAACAAAATAACACTGTTCATCCTTTAGCCAAATAAAACATAATCCAGATGTAGCCTGAGACACATCAAGTCTGTGGGAGAAAGCCAAGTGACAAAACAATTTACACAGGTACTTAAAGGTCAAGACTTCACAGTTACATACAGGAGTAACATACACTAATCCATGTAATTCTAATATATACAAAGTCCTGCAATTAACAATGCCATTTTGTGTATATTCTGGGGAGAAAAACCAAACACATCTAAACAAACTCTAACAAAACCCTCACAGAAGCTATGGAAAAGGATTCAGTTATTTGTGATGAGACATTGTCAGTGACAGGCTACACAGTTGAATGAAGCTACAAAGACAATGCTTCAAAAGCAGCAGCATGACCTTCAGGCAACCTAACTTCTGTAGCAAATGTCCAAGTGAAAAGCTGAAATAAAAACACTCCTTGAATGTAAATGCCTTAAGATGGAGACATTAAATACTGTTTCTGTTAGAAGTTAAAATAAAAGAGAAAATCTGAGTATTCTGAGACTTACTACTAGTGTGAAGACAAATACCAACTGAAAGAATATATTCTACTGCTTTTAAAAATTTCTAAGTATGCTTCTCATACATATCCCATCTTCCAAGCTCTTCTAATACCCTAGCTGTAAATTTGGTTAAGATAAGTGAGTAGCTGCAGAAACTTGTGATGAAAACACAAAAGAGAAATTTAAGTGCACTACTCAGTCCTTTCTTAATTGTTACTGTGCCAAATCAAAACTGGTGGTCAAAAAAGAGATACTTTTTAAAAAACAATGAAATTTATCTAGCCATTTAAAAAAGTAAACTATATGATTAATGGAATGTAAATATTTGAGGAGGTTTAGATAACTTCCTCAAGAATTGAAAGGAAAATTGAGCAGAAATTGAAAGAAAAAACAAGTAGTCACAATTTTCAAGTTTTTTCCTTTTGAACCATTCCAAGTCTTTGGAACATGTTTCAAAGTGTGCACAGAGCAGGAATTGAGGGCCATTCCCTTCAAGGACCTACACATGAAGATAACTGAGAACACAATGCAGGCTAGAGTCAGGCTAACAGATTACCTTTTCCTTCAAACCTATGGCTCAAATGAGCACTTAACTGTTACAAATCCAGAACCATAGAGCAGCTGGGCAACAACAGTTGAGAAGGTTTTAAAGTTGCTAAATTTGAACGGTCATGGAGATAATAAAGGCTCCTGCACTAACCCAGTTAATCTCCTCACGCCCCTCAAGTATGGCAAGTCATTTAAAGAATTCTCATTTTGACATTTTATACAGTGGAAAAGAGAAAAGAGCTTTGCTCTGGCCTTGTCATTCAACTCAACATTGTGGGCAGAGGTGGCAGGAAAGGATATAATGCAGTACAACTTATGTAAATTGCAACTTGTTTTAAAACCGTTTTTTTTCCCCACTGTTTGTCAGCCAGCCTTCAAACAGGGAGGTATTAATTCTTCCCACAGTAGATGGAGACATGCTGTTTGGGCAATTTTAAATTCTAAAGCTAGATTAGTATTTATGTCCAACTATGTCCAAAGTATAGCATTAGGGATTATGGTATTAGGGTCCTCATTACAGGAAAAAAACCCAAAATAACCACTGTACTGCTATCACCTAAGCTCTTCTCTGATTTATAAGAAAAGTCCAGTTTGAAATTTCTCACAGATTCTTTTCCTGCAGCTTCCTCCCACCAGACACTGATGGTACTGATTTTCCTTTTGCACTACTCTATTCCATTCCTGTTAGTTGACTATCATTATCTAGTGATAAAACAATGATATGGCAGGATCTGTGAAAATAAAATCATTCTGTAAGTGCACAATAGAATTTCATCTGTCAATTACTGGAGACTGGTTCTATGAGTTTCAGGTCAATGCAACTTTACTGATATAATATAGTGAATTTATGACTACTTGTAATGTACTTAAAAGTACCTTTTGTCATTCAGCTGTGACAGTATTTCATATTTGAAGGAATACTAGTGGCTTTACTTACCCTGGACTTGAGGGAACCTTCCCAATTTTCATCCACATACTTCTAGGACAGCTCCTGCATAAAGCTGTAATAATAAACAGAAGCTGTTAAGAACATAAGTAATCTAAATTACTAGTTTATTTATAGTGTCTTATCTGTTGAACTCTATTTTTCTCTGAGGAGGCAATATGCTACTCTGTTGATGCTAATTACAAGTAAGATCCTAGGCAGAATCACAGTTCCAGACCTGTCTCTGATTATGCACCAACTGACCAATCACTCAGGACACATGATAATTTTCATTAATTTTACTAAAAATTTATAAACAAAAAAAAAGATAATTTGACATGTACCATTGGTGTAAGCAAAGTTTCATTTAAAAAATGCAACTGGACATGTTACAATGGCAATTATGGGTTAGTAATAGGAACACTATTTCTTCCTTCCCATAGATACTAACAAAATCTCATTAAATAAAATTTTAGTTTCCGAGTACAGAAAAATATAACCTTATTGAAATTACATAAATTCATGTTTCACTTAAAATATGACCTGTAAACACAAGTAATTAAAACTAACCTTCATGAATCACTCTGAAAAAGCAAACCACACATGATACAACAGAAATCTCAAAGACAATTTTATTAACATTCCGTTGCCTAAAGTATAGAGGCATTATAGACAGCCAAAAAGACATGTTCATTTCTGAATATTCAAATTCTGATTCAGGACCAACTCAGTATTTGCTTAAATACTATGAATTAGAACATAAATACTCTAATCATTTCCAGGGAAATTACAGCTTCTCTCTTGGTGTGAACTAATCAATAATCATTACTTCCATGGGAAACTGAAAAGAGAATGTTACACTGCATTATCTGTTCAGGATCTCAGAAATTTGCCTAACTACAGATACATTTTCAACTAAACATTGTATTTAAGATAAAAAACTAAGATTTGACTGTTAAAACCCAGAAATACTATGAAACAATACTCAAGAGATCATAAATACCAGACTTTTAAAAGCTTTTTCACCACCCAACTCAAGGTTTTAATTAAAAAAGGCAGTGATAAACAGCTCAGATATTAGCTTGCATAATTAAAATTCCTCAGGAATTAAAACATTAATTAATTACAAAGATGGAGAAAAATGGTACAGGGGTTCATAAACTTCACTTACTTTGTCTCTTTGTCATTTAAAAAAAAATTCAAGAGTTCTATCAGCAATCCTAGATTTAGCTATTCCTTTGCATACTCACCAATCCATTGAACATTTATACTGATTTCTCTGATACTGACAGCTATCTGCACTTTTTTACCAAGAAGTCAGTATAAAGAAGTAGACAAAGGAATAAATAGCCTTCTATCTGGTTAATTAACTATTTTATGTAAGTCTATCACAAGCTAAGTACACTCAAATTTAGGACAACAGTAGAATTAGCATTTTTGAATTCTTATTACTGCAAATTATTCTCAGTTTTTTCCTTCCAAACAAGAATTTTTATGGAACAAGATCACTGTAGGAATGTAAAATATGTAAGACATTTTGTAGCTACTCACTACTCCCAGTAACTCCTGGCCATTATCTGATAGAAATTTAACAAAGAAAATAGCTCAATTATTGATGTCTAAATTTTGAGCTTGTAATTCTGCCATAATTGAAACCCAAATGTTCTGGTACAAAAAGGTTTAGATTCATGCTGGGACAAACAGCTGCTTTCTCGATGGCTAGACCAGAAAAAAAGAATCAACTGGCTTCATTTATAACTCTAAACAAAGGTGTCTTTTGCAAAAAACCCAGGTTTATTTGCATCACTTAGCCCACCACAAAAGCCTAGTTGTTAATATCTACCATCTCATTGTGTCCAGAGCAGATGCTCTCCAAATTTCCATGTGAAGGCAGTCACTGTGTTCAAGTATTAATAAGAATGACATGTATCACTCAGCAGGGAGGCACACAAACATCTCGAGTCAGTTCATTACACAATGCTTAACTCATGAGTCAGTTCATTTTACAGTAATGCTCCACTTGGTTTAGTGCCCATGAAAGTGAGTTTAGTACTAGAAGCAATGAAATAAAGACTTTCTAAACTATTACTAGGGTCCATGTTAACATCCAAAACAAGGCTGATTCACGTCTGCATCTATAAAAAGAACAGCTTTTTCTACAACATTCTGATAGCATGTTTTCTAAGGTTACTGTGATAATATCTGAACTTTTCCCTCATCTTTTCCAAAGCATAGACTTGAGTTCAGTTTTATTCAGAAGTTTTTGGAAAGCATCTGAAACTCTTGTAACAGTTCATACTGATGCAATCAGGATGGCTCTTAACAAGTGAAAAGACACAAACCACATTATTGGTCATGTCTGATTTAATTATGAAGGAGAGTGCTAATTCTATCAGAATAACACCTCTTTGCATGAGAATTGTGCTAGTTAAAAATAAGCATTGTAAAAATAAGGAACTTTAATTTACATGAAAGAAAACATTTCACCTGCTATTAGGAAGAGAACTGAAGCAATTTCTGCAAGACAATTCCAGCAGTGCTTTATTTATACATTGATATGGTTTTGTTATCATGGTTACTCATGGTGAAGACTCCAGAAGAAAAGTGACATTCCTGCTATATAACCATTAATGTTTACAACCAAACAGGAATTCAGACCAAAGTGAACTGCAAAAAGTGGTATTGAACAGAGATTGCTCCTTGATTGTAATAAAATGATGTTAGATCAAATGTGACAAAAAAGTTGAATACAATACAGTAAGTTATACCTAATTTTACTTCTATGACATTTGTATTTTGTATGCTGCTTCCTTCTAACTATTGATTCGGGGTGACCCAGCCTGACAGAGGTTACAAAGTGTCATTCAGGCTGGATTTGTACAGCTGTTTGTAACCAGCTGACAGCACCAGCATGTCTTAAATCATGAAATGAAACAGCTTTTAAGGCACAGCCACAAAAGGGGCAATAGCTACTTTATGGTACCTGGATTCTCTCCAGTATGTGTGTACTGTCCTCTCCTAATATCAAACAGTTTCAAAAATATAGTTAAGTTCTGAGAACAAGCAGAAAAGCAAACTTATGACTACAGCTAAACCTCTAGAATTTTCACGCCTCAGGTGGAAGATTATCTCCACTAAATACTTAGTAACAACCCTCTTTCAAATGTAAACAGTGTTTAAATGAAATTCACTGCAATTCTAATTTCATATTATGATAGAAGCAGGTCTGCAGAAAACAGCTCCTCGTCTCCTATTGACTTCAAAATATTTCAGGAAAAATATGGATGTTATATTTTACTCTTAATGGCCAAAGTTCCTTTGTATATGCAAATGGTACTGTTGAAAAATAGGGTAAATTAGCTCTTTTATGAAAGCATGCAACTTAATTTTTACTATGTTCCATCCACACACAGAAAGCAAAACAGGTTAATTAATATTTGTTCTTCTGAGAAATTTACAACAAAAAGAGATTTTGTTGAAAGTTTCTTTTGCTTTTTCCCTAAACTCTTCTAACTAGCAGTTCATTTGTGACTTTTACTAGAAAACTAGTCTTCTAAACTAGAAAACTTCAAAAGAATATACACTGAGATACAAACTATAAAATATTTTCTATGGGAGAGAATGCACTTATATGGACAGCTCAAGGTTTTCAAAATCGCTCTTGTCTTTCCTTTTCCTGGAGGCAGAACATGAGTAAGAATCTGTGGGTTAACAGGGAGCAGTCAGAAAGCCTCACTGCCAGGAACATTATGAATTACTGCTCTATAATACAGCAAGCCAAGAAAGTCATTGCTACACACACACATCATTCTGAACTGATGTCATCAGTAAAATTAGCAACAAAGCAACTTCTACCACTGACAGCTCATCATCCTGTGAAGGGAGATGCCTAACTCTTATAAATAAGAATGTGGAAACAGAGCCTAACAGTCAAAAACCAGTTATGTGAATCAGTGCTACTCCTGTGATTAGTGATATGTGTTACAGGCAAATTGCTCTGAACAAAGCTGAGCAGAATCTAAGCTCTCATTTATTTGTGGGGAAGGAAATTCTGACTGACTATAAGGGTGAAAAAAAGTCACAATGATGGTGTTTAAGCACTGAGGAATTTACTAAGGAAGACTGTATAATCTGTCTTCTTGGAGACCCTCAGAACTTTGAGGTCTGCTTTGAGTAGAAGACTCAAAGAGGACTTCTTGTTCTGTACATACAAAATATAGTTGTGCATTACTATTACATTCTTCAGCATACAGGGGATGTGTCATCCATCACTCCTTTTGGTGTTAAATGATACCCTCCTGGCAGGATTCTATAAACATTTGTGCTGTTTAAATCAAATAACCACCAAAAAGTTCCAAACTAGCTTCCTCTCCTGGCAGCCTACTTTGATTAACTTTAGTCTCTGCAGTGTTTGGTGTAGGTTCATGTGAGCAAGAGATCCAGTACAAGGGTGAGAGAAAAAATGGAGAAGCTGAGCAACCACCAACTTTAGACCTCTGGAGCTGTTGCTTTGATTAGGTGGTGTGGACACCCAGTTTGATGGGGGTGGAGAGCAGAGTGGAACAGAGAAGGGTGGCAGAAAAAGGGCTCCTATGTACAGGCTCTCACTTGGACCCATCAGAATTATGCAAGCAAAAGAGTATAGACAGGAACTTCACAGGTCAAGTTTAATTCTGGACTGTACCATCTGATTCTACCTAAGCACCTACTCACCTCTAGAAGTAGAATCCCTAAACATCTCTTTTACACTCCAGTCAGTGCTTTTGTTAAAAAATAAAGCATCTTAGAGTTGCAAAGAAAACAGTGAGAATAGATCTCATGACATATTTATTTGACCTTGTGCATTTCATTGATTTTGAGACTTACTTTTTGAAGTTTCTTCAACAAATACAGAGTCAAATGCCAATTCTTTATCTAGGTGAAGGTCAGCCTTAATTAGCTAAAGCTATTCCATTGGCCAGCACAGATGCACATCAACAACTGAAAATCACACTTAGCAAATTCACATTTATAGTCTCCCTAACCTTTTTTTTTTTCACTGATAAGATCAGATAGAGCTCTTCCATGGGTAAGGCTGACCCTATTACAGACAGATAATGTATTTTAACTCAGTTTATCTGACAGAGATGAACACTTGGTGAATCTGAGCCAAACAAAAGGCAGTAAATTTCTGTCTTAGGCATTGACTGGTTAGCTGCACCTTCCTTATCTGGGACTACTTCTTGTCAACATTAATTTTCATTGCCAATAACATCATGTACAGAGGGAAGGGAAGGAGTGTACATGGTAAAGTTCTTGAGATAGACATCCATTGCAGCACACTTTTAATACAAGGAATGGTTGTGAATAATATTTTGAAGCACAGTACTGGTAAGAGAATTCCTCAATTAGAGAGAACAGTATCATCTCAGATCCCCTAACTTCCCTATCAATATAGCCCTTAAAATCATTGCTGTATGAACTGTATGGGACACTTAGTTAAAAGCAAACTTTGAAAGGAGATCACATGTCATATTAGTCTTAATTACAAAGTTCTGATTATTGCTTGAATGTTAATTAAAATATGCTGTCATTGGCTCACACTATTGTTGAAGTCACACTTGCTACAAAACCAGTGAATTTGAACCATTCTTGTATAACATGTTAGAAATAAGGAATACAGTTACATAAAAACACAATTTGATTTTTTACAAAGTATCCAAGAGACTTTACAGGATACAAAAGACAGAAAAATATGTGGGTTTTAAAAAACAGCTTGAAGAAGTAAACTAAATTCCAATTAATTTCTGTAAGCATTGATATGACTTACACTTACTTTACATCTCTGAGATACCAATGAATTCTAAGTAGTTCTCTGTTTTTAACCATTGAGTTGAAAACCAGAAGTTCCAAGGAGAGTGGAACGATTCATGTTACGAGCCTCTGGCAGAACAAGAAAGCAGTCAACAGCAATTTGAGTGTAGCACTCTAATTAGTGTAATGAAAAGAAAAAAAGAAAAAAAACCAAACCTGAAAAATGAATGTAAACTGGGTCACACAGGAGTAGCCAGAAGCATTAAAAACACTTTAAGGTATTCTACTTCCAGCAATTATTGTGAGTTTTGTAAACTGTTTTTTGAGGTATTTTCCTTGTCCGAACAAGAATGTCACCTTATTCCTCCTTATAATTCATGAGAGCACATTTAAGAATTCTACACAGGTAAAAGGGTGGAGTTTTAAGAAAGCTTTCAATATATTTTGTTGCTTTTTTTTTTAAACAGAGGAAGCACCTAGTCATTACACTTGGTGCCATGTTTTCTAAGTCACCAAACACTTTAACATTACAGTACGACAAATACTTGACAGTAGAAATTTAAAATGCTAAGGTTCAACACAAGTAGTGAGCAAAATATATTTTTCAAAGCTCCATTTAGATATATTGATAACTTTTATGGGTTGTAGCAATCCTGTACAGTGCAACTATAAAACTTAATGTATTGCAAATTTTATCACAGAGTTGATTTTTAAAATCAATTTGGATTTTGACACGCATATATTGTTGAGATAAATCTAAAATTATAATATACAATTAATGGAATATGCTTATAGCTGTCTGAAATGATCACACACCCTAAGTGACGCTGCAGATGGAGTGCAGCTATTTTCAGCTACTGCAAAATATGGACAATCTCTCCTGCTACTACAATTTCACGCACAGTTAGCTTCACCTCCATTTCATCCTTCTGTGTTTTGCACACCAGCAGTACTCTGCATCTGACAGACTGAGGCTTAAAACTTGCAGCTGTCTAAAGCAATACTGTTTAAGCTGGCTTCTGAATTAGTGTGATACTGCACACAAAATCTCTAGAGGAGGAGAAAATTACTAAAACGATTTTCATTTTACCCACAGTCCAATTATGAAGTAATTAAATTATTTCACTGGACAGGTGTCAGCAGAAGTTCAGAGCAAGACAAATTTTGTGTAACAAGAATATTTCACAGCTATTTTCCACAATGTCAATTCACAAACTACTGGACCAATAACAAGAGCAGGATTAATAAATACTCTTCTTTCAAGGCTATGAAACAGTTCAAATCTGTAAACATCTCATCTGAGGTTGCACTGATACTATGCAGCATGAAATATTTTTAGGCCTGAAGACATTTCACAGACCATTTGTGAAAAGCAGCAATTATGTAAAAATTCTCAGATAGATGTGCTATTACCTTTAATTTTAAATTCTCATTTAGAACTCAGGCAAAAGTCATGCAATAAACTAACTCTTGCTTTCCCTATTTCTAGTATTAGCCACATAATTGCAAAGAGAATAAAATCAAAATCCTGAAGCGTGTCCTGGAACTCCAGCAGTTGTCAAATCTGTCCGTAGCACAGACAACCATGTCACACTGGGACTGCGGCTCAGAGAAGAGCCACTCCTGCACCTGGAGGAGCCACAGCTCCAGCAAAAGCCAGAGCACCACTGCTCTGGAGCTCAGCAACGTGCCAGGCTGCTCATCAGAAAACCAAACATCCTACAGTGAGATGCAGGTTTTCAAAGTAAGATGAAAAATTCTACAAGCAAGAGGGCAGGAAAAAAAAGCCTTTAAGAACTTTCAACATTCAACTCTTTACTATGAAATTTTCATTAGAAAGGTTTCTGTGGTAACAGGGAAAAAAAACAGGGAAAAGAAAAAACTACAGCAAAAGGCAGCATTCAGTTTTCATAGTCTGCATACCTAGCATGAAAATTCTTGTTTAGCAAGAAGCTACTAAAAATTATATTGTTAATTTTTATGTAATAGTAAAAATCTCAATCTCAATTACAGACATCTGTTACAACACTATGTTAAAACTGTTACACTGTTACAGCACTATGTTAAAACACAAGTCAGTTCAAGATGTGATGATTCTGAATACAATCTGTTAAGATAATAGCAGTCTCCAAACACTAATTTTCCACTGGCTAGTCCTCAAGAGAAGTTACTGAGTATGAGTTTAAAAAAAAAAGTAAAACCTCCAAACAATCACCAAATCTGAAATATACATTTCCAAGCAGTAGTAACAGTATAAAAAATTCCACTTTCTGAAACAGCATTCATAAGAAAATTGGAAATGATGTTATAATAAATCATAATGTTAGAACAATCCAATACTTCTATTCAAGCACACAATATGGAAAGCCTGCATTCAAACTCAGATATGAAAATGTATGAAAATACTGTCATAATCACTCCCATACTTCAAGCTGATGCTTACCATATTAGCTCCAAATCTCAAATATCATTTGTGTTATATTTCTTCAGAAATGTAAGAAATAAGGAAAGACAAAGTAATAATCAAAACCTACGTTGTTCACATTTACTAGAAAGCCCAACCAGAAAATGAAGCTGGGTAAAACACAAATAGATTAAAAAACCAACAACTTATAACATACAATTTCTTGCTTCCTGTGAATATACAAGGAAATCTGGTCCACTATGAAGGAATTTGGCAAACACCCTTGAGACCTTGTCCAGCTCTGTGCTATTATTTTACTTCATTGATCATGACTAACATAAAAAAAGTTTTCAGACTAATAATATTTACAGTGTGAAGTCCTGACCACAAAATGGCATTTGCTTATCCTTACACAGAAAGTGTAATTACCCACACCATGAAATCTAGGTCTGATTCAGGAAATTAAGAAGACCATCTATCAATTTAATTTCTCTTATTTGATCCAACTTTTATTAATGCAATGTTTACAGCACAAACTAACTTACATCCTTAAGTATGTTATTGATAAATCGTTAAGACATTTTTCTCAGAAGTTACATTGACAGAAATGCAGCATAGTTCCTCTGGCTTATTTTCCCATCAAATGACAACAGAAATTGTCCTGCTCCCTAAGTTCTTGTGCTACATGTTATGCACAGAGGCAAAACTCTAAGAATATTACAGGAGCAAATGAAAGCATCCTGTCTTTACACGAGGACATGCAGCCTTGCTGCTGCTGCTGCTGCCAGCACAACTGTTCCTGAGCATGCTGGAGACCTTTTCTATTCTGCCACTCCCTGGTAGTACCTGCTCTTAGACTTTATTCTGAAACTTCAGGTTTTGTGTATGTGCATGTACAGATATGTACATTTTTATATAAATATATATATGTGTGTACACGTGTAAATTAACTGGATCTTTCCCCAGAGACAAACTTTCCTTTATAAGGTTCATACATCTAGCAAAGAAAAAGCCTTACATATCAAGTCCCATTAGGATTGTACTGAAATATTACTTTGTTAATGCACAAAGTTTACAACTTAAAGTCTGTCAATATTAGGAAATTACTAATTAAACTGTGAATTCTCTGCCAATCTCAAATATATGCGTCTTGATACTTAATATATTGTACCTAATACTGTAATCAGTGGTTTTATTAAAAATTAAAGACAGGCTTTCTTTTTTAAATATTAGGCTGAATTTATTTGACAGGAAAAACCTACTAGATTTCCTCATTAATTTAATTATGTCAGTTATTTCACTCTCTCCTAGCCATTAAAAATAATTTCAGCACTTCTCATCCTTGAAACCTCTACTTTCTTGATGGCTGATTTGTCTTCTATATTCTAGAACACTCTTAAATTACCACACATTAGAAAACATGTATTCTTTCCAAGAACTCTAAAGATTCTTCATTGATAACATACCTTAAGGAACACAGATATTTATTTAGTATTTATTTATTTACTGGGCTATGAATAAATGCTGCATTTTCCTCTTGAAATGACAACCCGGATTCTCATCTTTTTTTTTTTTAATGAAAAGTTTCATAAACATGGCATGTTAAATTACTCCACAAGGGATTTGGTCCAAAACTCACCTTTCTAATTTCCAGCTGAGCTTCTTCTTGGCAGCAGTCCCTGCAGAATGGATCCAACTGGTTCAGATTGAACTGCCCAAGGAGGTTGCAAGAACTGCACAGCAAATTACTGGAGAAGCCCAGCTCCCTGCAAGCTTCTGATGACAGCTGTGCTCCATAAACACTTACCTGAAAGGTAACACAATGGTACACTGAGTATCAGTTTCTTTTTTTAAAAGATGGCTTTAAATGCTGCAATGGTTAGAAAGAGTTACTGTTCGGCAGTAACGCCTAAATGGCCATCCCAAGGGTTCAAAACACAACCTTATTGACAAGAAGGGTCTTAAACTGCCAGGGAATTCCCGACACTCATCAGAAATACATTTCAAGGTATCAGACCTGCCATTAGTTTATATACACTTCTGATACTGCTTTCCTATTGCTAATTTCAAGTTAAGAAGAAAGCCCAAAGGTAAAGAACCCGCTGAAATGCACGTGGTTACAGCTTTCCAAACCCTCCTCTTCGAAAAGAATGTCAGTGAGTTTTGGATCACTGAAAACACTCATGGAAAGTAATTAACAGCCAAGCTCAGGAAAACACAACCAGGAAGTGATGGCTTTAACCAAAGTGCTCAACAAGACATACAGGTAGGATTTTCATTTCATGTTTGCATTACTGTTCCGTGCTGTTTCATCCGCATTTTCTCCTTCAAAGCTTCGGCTCCAAATACTACAAACGCTACACTGTTGCTTTGTTTTCACACCAAATAATTTACTGTATTAAAAAAAAGGCAGCACCAATACAAACTGTCTTAGGGAGAAGGCAGTATACACCAATTTCGGACATGGAAAGCAAAAGAGGCGGCCACGGCCGCAGGAGCGGGAGGAGGCGCCCGCGCCTCCCGCCCCGGGACACGTCTTACGCGCCTCCCCCGCCCTCACAGCCGCTCTTTATCTCAGGAGCTGCAGACGCGCTCAGCCCCGAGGCGCCGGACGGGCTCTCACCGCGTGCAGCCCCAGGAGCCAGCAGAGCCACCAGAGCCAGCGCCGCCCCAGCGCCCCCAGCTCGGCCGCCGCCGCCATCTTGGTGCCGGAGCGCCCCTGCCAGCGCCGCCGGGGCCCGGAAGGACCCCACCCATCGCGGGTGACCGACACACCGCCTGATGCGGGAGAGCGGAGACTTGCTCCCAGCCCCGGCGCTACAAGCAGAAACCGCTAACCCAGAATATCTTCTGGAATTCTAGAGCAAAGATCTTTTAGTCTGTTCAGAGCAGTGCTTTGCAGCGAGGCTGGAGGAACTGCCGTTCCCCAGCGCTGCTCGGGCATTGCGGAAACAACCCCGAATAAAGCCCTTTCCCCTTTCTCGGGAACTGCTGCCAACCGCACATCGGCCCCAGCCCCGTGACTGACAGCCCGCCCGACCAATAGCGTTGTGCTTTCCGCACGGGCGGCGGTGCCTGTGCCCAACGGGATTGGGCGGACGGGCCGGACTTCAAGCACCGCCTTCCAATCAGGAAGGGACGCATGTAGGCGGGACATCGCCCCGCTCCGGCGGCTCAGAGCGGCGGGGGAGGCGGAGCGGTTCCCACGCCGGACCAATCGGACTGCGCGAGGGGCGGGGCCGCGGCAGCACCGCCCAATGGCGGGGGCGGGGGG